>VYXF01001498.1:409948-425542 GCA_013397295.1 Polioptila caerulea
CCGGTGTTGCTAAGGGGGGGGGACTAAAAATTTTTTTTTTTTTTTTTTTGCTAAACTAGTAAAGCTTAAATGAAGGGAATTATATCCTTCGTTGCTATATCCCTGAAGGACAGAGAGGGGGCTGGAGAGAACCTCCGGGGAAGGCAGAGGGCAGGATTGCACTGACCCCAAAGGATGCTGGATGTGCTCCCTGAAGCCGTGGCTGCTGCGATGCCTCGTTGCTGCGGGGGAGCAGAGCTGCTGCAGAAGAAAGGAGGTCACCTGGAAGTTGATTTTTTTTTTTTTTTTGTCTTTCTCTTTCTTCTGCATTTTTTCACCAGAGCTTTATAAATAACAGACAAAACCCCTGGGGAAAAACCTCCCTACCAGCTGCCTGTTGCAAATACTCCAGGAAATGGGAGGTGGCGGGGGAAGAGGGAAGGAAGGCTAAATTTGGTGGCTTTTATTTTTAACGAGGGCTATTTCAATTGGCTTTAAATCCATGTTAAAAAAAAAAATAAAAAAAATAGAGCCATGACAAACTTTTGCCAGCACCAGAGGGGCCTGTGGAGCCGAGCACTTGCTCCGGCCATCGCGGCACAGACACGGGGTCTGTGCCAGCCCTTGCTCCAGGATTTGACAGCTCAGATACTGCCAAGGCCATCACAGGGACAGGGAGCTCAGCAACAGAGATGAGGCGATATATTTCAAGGCAAGATTTCTCCAGCGAAGCCAAGAGAGGCTCAAAACTTTCCTAAGCAACCAAAGGCGGCATCTGCAAGTCCTCGCTTTTCTGCGGGGCTGCTTGACTTGGGTCCCTGGTGCAGCACAGTAAAGTTGAAGTTAATGAACCCAAACAGCCAAGCAGAAAGCAACTCCTTTCTCTTATTTTGCTTTTAAAGAAAATTCTGTGACAACCCTTTCCCTCCTGACCGGCCCTTGCTAAATCTTGCTGTTTGCAACACCTGAAGTCGAGGCGTATAAAGTGACTTGGCAGTGTCCCTCTGACGTTCCCCTGGCACTCTCCAGAGAGCAAAGGTGTTAACCTCGGTGTCCTGGCTGCATGCCAGGGTAAGTAATTACATTCGGCCTCTATAAATTAGCCCGTGCTCGCAGCCGGGGAGCTGCAGCGTCATTTTGTCCTGGCTGTGCCATGCCCGACACGCTCCACCCGGGCACTGGTTGCATCTCAGTGGAGGGCAGGCACGGGGAGCAACGTGGGCTTGCTCGTGCTAATGCTGCCTCAAATTGCTCCGAGGTTACAGGTCTGGCTCTCGGTGCTGCTGTGCTCGGAAAGGAGAGCGCAGAGCCGAGCGGGATCGGGCTCCCCACCCCAACAGGGTGACCTGATAAATTGCCACCAGTCAGCTGAACCTCTCGGCTCGCAGCTAAAATTAGCTGAAATGGCACGAAGAGAATTGCTGAAACCTCCACGAAAGTGATTTAAGGCGAAGCACGTGACGTTGCATTTGTCACGGGCCGGGACACGCGCAGGCTGCTGGCACGGTGCAGGTGATGCTCGGGAGCCCTGGGAGCCCTGAGCTGTGACTCCATGGCTGGAGAACACACCCCACCCGTGACCCCATCCCACTGTTCCCCAGCACTGGCTCAGCTTAGCCCTTTGTGCTGGGAGCCAGCTTTTGGGGCTTTCAGCTGGTGTCTGGTGGAGGGGACTTTGGAGGGCAGTTAGTTTTAGGGGTTTTCTTCCCCCAGAATGAACTAAGTTGGAAAAGAGCTTTTGAGGTCCTCAAGTCCAACCTATGACCTAACACCTCATCGACTAAACCATGGCACTGAGTGCCACATCTTTTTTTTAAACACAGCCTTGGATGGTGACTCCACCACATTTCTGGGCAGAGGATACTGATTTAAGGTTGGGTCCAATGTGTTGGTCAGCTGTGTGTATTTCCCACCGCAGATACCAAGATAACCCTGTCCAGTCTGGGCTGAGATGGACTGTGCCTACATGGGGGAGATGATAAAGCAAGCAGGGCTGGAAGCTCTAAGTGGGAGGAGATGTGTTGCCATGTTCCAGACTTGTCATCATCCCTTTCAAAGGTTGTCTGCTCGGTCTTTAATTTCTGAGAAACTGCTGGATTCTGTGCCTGGGATGGGGCAACCCTGGATATAGGGACAGAGTGGGGAGCGAGGTGCTGGAAATCAGTGCTGCAGACAGGGACCTGGAGGTCCTGGTCAGTGGGAAGCTGAATGTCAGTCAGCAGTGCCCTGACATCCAGGAGGGCCAAGTGTGTCCTGGAGGGCATCAGACAAAGCGCTGCAGGCTGGGCCAGGGAGGGGATTGTCCTGCTCTGCTCTGCACTGGCACTGCCTCACCTTGAATATTCAGTGCCACAATATATGGAAGATATTCAGCTGTTAGAGAGCATCTAGGGGAGGGCAGTGAAGCTGGTGAAGGGCTTTGAGGGAAGCCATAGGAGGAGTTGGTCTGTTCAGCTGGAGGAGACTAAAGGGAGGCCTTAGCACAGTCTGCAACTTCCTTGTGATGGGAAGAGGAGGGGCAAGCACTGATCTCTTCTCTGGGGTGACCAGTGACAGGACCTGAGACTGTGTCAGGGGAGGTTTAAGTTCAGTATCAGAACAAGGTTTTTCACCCAGAAGATGTTTGGGCACTGTATCAGGCTCCCCAGGGAAGTGGTCACAGCACCAAGCCTGACAGAGCTCAAGAAATGTTTGGACTGCACTCTCGGGGATGGTCCTGTGCAGGGCCAGGAACTGGACTTGATGATCCTTGTGGGTGCCCTCCAACCCAGGATATTCTGTGATTCTGTGTTCGCTGTGCCTCCTCTCCCTCGGATGCAGCTGCCCCAGCTGGGTGCCCCTTCCAGGCTGGCAGCACAGGCCTTGGCTGCCGTGGTTGCCCGTGGAGCAGTTCCACCTTTGCATGGCTGTTCTGTGTGTGGGGAAGGATTTCAAGAAACAATTGACCAAATGAAACCTCCGTAATGCTTCTAAATACTCAAACACATTAGACATGCCTGCCCAGCTCAGAGATAAATTAGAGCTATTATCACTAGAGCCCAGACAAACAAACGGAGGGCTCTCTCCAAACAAGCCATTCACTCAAGAGACTGGATTTACAACGGTCATGGAAGCAGCACGAGCTACAGGCACCTGCTTTCTGCAGAAACTTATTTAAATTTGCCGTATTGACTGGTGCAGAAGGACAGGAGAGAGCATACCTCTGCCCTTTGGGATGTGGGGAGTGACCTCCAAGCTGGGGTGCTGGGATGTACTCAACTGGCATTTTGCTGTCTTCAGTCAAAGCTGGAAGTCAGAGACTGATCCGTTTTGCTTTTCTCCCATGTGATGGTTGGGAGATCAGGGTGTGTAGGAGCACATCAGGGATGCCAAGGCCACTTTGCTTTGCCCTTGGATTTTTGTGTCTTCTTCCAAGGAGGGATGGGGAGCCAAGCTGGTGGTAAGATGGCATTGAGACAGAGGTCAGTTCAAATCAGCATCTTGGGCATCAAGGAGACTGCCTGAAAGGGTAAATGGAAGCCAGAGCGTGCATTTTGGGCTGGGGTTTGCATGGCAGCTACAGGAATGAAGGAGCAGATGCAGGGACAAAAAGGAATAAAGAAAGAGAATTATTCTGCTGGCTGGCTGTGATGGGCAGGCAGTGCCCCAGAGCAGGGTCGCCAGCACAGCTTGCCACAGTGTTCAGGAGCACCACGCTGGGGCCGAGTGTGACGGGGCTGTGACTCGGAGCCTGGCCCAGGCAGGGTGTCTGGAGAAGGGCCATGGTCAGTGCAGGGTTCAGGGCTTGGCTGGGCCCCCAAACCAGCCTGGGGGAGCCAGGCTGGGGGGAGAGGCCTGGCTGTGACCCCAGCACCTCACCCACTCGCCTGGCAGCTCCGGGCAGCCATTCACAGAGGCTGTGATGGAGGGTGGTACTCCCTTCTCAGAGATGCTCTTGAACACAAAAACTTGTTCCTCAACCAGAGTGCTGCTTTTTGGAAGACATCCAGTCCCCATGCACGACCTCTGACTGATGATGAATTTGCCATTTCCCTTGGTAACTGGACCTCCTGATTAACTATCCTCACTGCTCAAAATTGTCTTTTATTTCCCATGCAAGGTTCCCTCACTCTATGTTGTCAAGTCTCACTATTTATTTTAGGTTTTGCTGCTCACTGTGCCTTTTACCTGTGAGCCTAACGAAGATGCCAATCTCAGCTATTTTCACTCTGTGGGTATCTGGGATCAAGTCACGACGAAGATTTTCTTTGACTGCTGAGCAGACAGAGCCCTTTCAGTCTTTTGCAGGGTTGAGCACAGGCAGAGCAGAAGCTGTGCTTGCCACTGCCTTGAGCATCTCCCAGTGCGTGGGATTTTATTTAAAGTCCCAGCCTCTGGACTTGCACCACTACAAGGACCTCCTTTTTTTCTTTTTTTTTTTTTTTTCAGAAACCTGAAGATGCAACCTAAAAGACAAACAAAAATAACAATAATTTGGGGATTTCTTTTAAAAGGCATCGGGAGTTCCGTGTTGATTTTGTTTATTGTGAGCAGAAGAGGTGATAGATGCTGGTTTGGTGACTGATTTGCAAAGATGCAGACTTGCTGAGGAGACACCATGGGGCTCAGGGGTGTCTCCTTCCATCCAGTGTGGATCCTGCAGGCAAGACAAACACTGACTTGAAATTCCCACAGCTATTCTATCTGCACAGTACCAGGGTAGGTTTAGTTAGTGTGGGTGGCCTATTTGGCCTTGACAGCTCTGAATTTCGAGCCTTCATCATCTGCAGGTTCTTCTGCATTGCTGGGGAGGCTGAAAGGCACAAGTGGCCTCACCATCAGTGTCATGCACATGGAGAGAGATGGAGTTTATTTTCCAGCTTCCTTGGAGGGTCAGAGGTCCACTGCACTGTCAGCCTCTCAGCTGTAATCCCATGGATTCAGCTTTCTTTGCCTTCCACTGTGTTTGTCACCCTTCCCATGTCTCCTGGCACTCCTGATATAAACCAGGAATGTTTCACACTGAAACAGCAAGACGTCTTGTCAGAAAATATTGAAATTGTGTGTTCCCCCTAAATTCATTCCTCTCTTTATACTTCTTCATAGGAAAGACATTTGTGAAGCTGGATCCAGAGCAGTAGTAGCTTTGGTGGCTGAACCAAGCTGGTTTTCTGTTGATTTAAAGCAAGTCCTCCTAATTGCAGCCTGCCCCTCTTAAATTTCTCCAGCCCTTGCAGTGAAGATCTACTTCATTCATCATTTCCCAACTTCAAGATTTGGGTACCATTATCTATAATTTCTGCCTCTAAAAGGGCTCTGGAGACTGGGAGTTTGGTAGCATTCTCCAACTCTCTGGAGATCCTGTTGTGTGTTATCCCTTCCATAAAAGAATCAAGGGTGTTGGTCAGGCCCTGAAATGCTTTACTGTTTACTGAGTGAAACAAAAAGCTGCAGCAAATAAGGTTTGTTGATGTCTTAGGAAAAAAATGAGGGAAGGGTGTGTGTGTATGTTCCACACGTCTAGGTTCATGTTTCCCACGAGGTGCAGGAAAGCCCTGTTTGTAGCATACAGCTGTGGTTATTGTATTTTCTTCAAACTTATCACACGAGGCCCACATGAGGCGTCAATAAAAATTCCATGGTGGGCATGTAAGACAGCAGTGACTTGTGTTTTATGCAATGATCCAAGGAGCAGAGAGGAGGTGGGTTGTGTCCATCTGGCACGCCTTGAGCCATGGAGAGGCTGCTTTGCCCTCATTTTCAGAGAGGAATGCTTGAAGATGCCCAGCTCTGCTCCTGTCCCTGAGCTCTGGTACTCAGGTGCTAAGGGGCAGGAGAGACACTGGTAGGGGCTCAGCTCCTTGGAAAATTAACTTGCTTATTTATGTGATGGTGAGGGAGAAGTTTGCATTTAGAGGCCAGTGAATTAATGAATTAGAAGACAAAGAATCAAACTCGTGTTCATTATTTTCTGTAAAACAAACACGGTCTTGACTTTCATTTACTGCAGAAGCGTTTGAGAGGTTATCCTAGCAGAGATCCGAGCTCCAGCCAGTGAAACCCTGCAAGAAAGAGTCTGTGCCTCAGGCAGGAGACAGACAGACAGCAGCAAGGCAAACAGAAGCAGTGACTGGTATTTGAGCACATTTAAAAGAGCCGAGGAATGGAGCTGGGACCGCGGGGCCAGCCCTGGGAAGCCCAGGCTGTAGAACCGCCCTCCTTCCTCCCGCAGCAATGCTCTTAACATTGACCAAGACACGATCGTTCATGTGTTGCCCCTGGAGTCAGCGGCTGGAAAGCACTTTATGAGGCAGCAGAAACACAATGGCCTATTATTTTTAGGCTAGAGCCATTCACACATTTTCCCTGCAAAAAGGGTACCCTCTCTCTTTGTTGTGTTTAGTTGTTTGTGCTTGCCTAATATTCCCTGCCCACCCAGCATCTAACAAAATGAGATGCTGGTCTTGTCTGGGGAGGTAAAATAGCGCAAATTACCCTCCTCTGGAAACCCTTTGGGTCTGAACCTGAGCGCTGTGCCTCTGCTGTAACTCCGTGTCCAAAGCAGTGGAGCTAATGACCGCAGGCTGCAGGGAAGTTCGGACAGACTGCAGCTCCTTCTCCCAGTAATGCGCTCCTCAATGGATTAGAAGAAGCTTCCCTGGCAAACTGGGAAGGAGTCCAAGCTGGGGAGCTGGTGTGATAGGAACTGACAGGGCTGGAAATTTGATTTCTGACTCTTTGTGCGTGTATTTCTTGTGAAAGAAGAGGGAGAGGGAGCCAGGGCTACTTTGAATCCTGCAATCATTAAAACCAATTCCACTTTTCCTGCCCCTGCCCACCTCCTGATATGTGTGTGAAACAATCTTTACAGCTACACAGCCATCAGATGGTATCGACCCTGCGGTGGAAATTGCTATTGACTGCTGCTGGTGCTGCTCTCTGCACTTCCGTGCCTTTTAAAGCGACACTCTTCAGGTGATTTCACTTTGCACTTGATACAGCCCGAGAAGCACAGCCTGAAACGGGATGGGAAGAGCCTCTGAGGGATTTGTGTGTGCAACAAACACCATCACCACCCCCTGGCCACAGGAAGGGTGTTCGAGCAAGTGGGAAGAGATGCTCCTGCAGAAGCACTTGTCTGATGGGAAGATTCAGAAATTTGATTTTTTTTTCCCCCTTAGTCCATCATGAAAGGATTCTTGTGTCCCATTAAAGCTTTTTTCCTGCTGCAGTGCTAACACAAAGCCAAGACCATTCTTCTACCTCAGTGAAGGATTCATCCAGTTCTACATCAGCTGAGGACTCGATACATTGATTTCTTGTTTTAAGGGGCACCTCTGATTCCATATTAAAAATTCTCTCTCATCCGCTCTGGGTCCCAATGAAAAAAATGTTGGAAATGATAATATTTGCCTTTGATGCAAGTGTTTTGTGGAGCTTAAAGGGTTCCTCTCTCCCACAGAGCTCTGCCTTTGCCCCCTGACTTCAACCACACGGCATTGCCCAGGAGCAGCAGCTGGCCAGATGTGTCGAGTGCGTGTGTGTGCAAGGAGTTCCCTTTCTTGTTATCTGGAACAGTGGCTGCCTAAAGCTTCCAAGCCAGCCCCTTAGCTTGAATGCAAATAACCACTGCTATTAGCTCTGAGCACTCCCTGACAGCCTTGATTTCAGGTCACAAGACTGGCAGGCTGCTGAGGTGTCAGGAGACGTGCCTGGCATTTCCCCACTCTCCAGCCCAAGCCCTAGGAACTGCTCTCACTGCTTTGCACTGAGCCTTGATGTTCCTGTGGGGAGCGTGGCTCTTCTCAGCCTGGCTCTGTCTCAGCTGAATGGGAGGAAGAGGTGGGAATAGAAAGGACTGGACATGTAGAGCATTTCTTGGTTGGGATAGTTTGTATTCCCAGCCCCAAGCACTGAGCAGGCTGGGAAGGGACATAGGGTTAACTGGAATTCAGCAGACCTGGGCAGAGCTCAGGGATTTGCTGTAGAGGCAGGAAAAGACCTGGCCTAGGAGAGGCTTAACATGCCAAACACTGCCCTGCGTGCCTGGGGAGAAAGTACAGGACATTTGGGGTGAGCACATGGCCCTTTGCTGCTTTTGCATCTGCTGCTCACCCCTGGCATGGCCATGGGTCGGGAGTGCCAGTTGTGAGAGGGACCAATGACCTTTGCCTCTCTCATGGCAGGTTGCATCTCCCAGCACACTGCTCCCATTTCTCTCCTCCCACCCCATTCCCATTCAGCTCCTGGAAGCCTGGTACTGCCTGTTCCATGGAAACAGTGGGGACCTGGGATGACTCTTCTCCTCCCTGCTCCTCCTGTCTTTCTCTCTGTCCTGATTCTTGTACTGCCCCAGACCCAGACTGTCCAACCATGGAAAGAATGCTTAGCTGGGAGAAGGGGCTGGACACAGGAACACAGGAGTTGTTTCAGCTCTTTTATTTGGGGCCAGGGCAATGTGAGCCAAGTGCGATTTTCCAAACCTGGACCTTGAAATCCAGGTCTTCTGTGAGTTAAATTGTGACTTCTAAAAATTAGAAAGCCATGTCTTTACTGTGAGTTAAATTGGTACTGCTTCAAATGAGATTTATTAATTTACATTCTTTGAGGGCCTTCCCCAGTATGAGACCAGGGGAAAAGCAGCATGTTAGCGTTGCCAGTAGCTTTTTGATTGTTATGTGTCCTTTTGTCTTCCCTATTGCCAGAACCACAATGCCACCATTGTTTTTCCAGCCCTCTGTCCCCATCTCTTGGACACCTAGACTTTTGTGTTTGCTAAATGGAGGCTGGGAAGGCTGAAACCACTGCTAAATAGGCCAGTGTGGGAGGCTGAAGGCTTGTTCTAGAGCAGTACCCAACAGCTCCACCTCCTTTGGTCCAACACGATCTCCTTCCAAAGCCACAATCCCAGGGAACTTGCCTTCCCATTCGCAGGGCTGTGGCTTTCCCTGCCCAGCAGGTGCTGAGCTGATGGGGCTGCTGTGCCACTCCTGGAATGTGAGTGTAGGTGGTTTTGGGCTCACTGCAAGATGTGAACAGTGTTTGCTTGGCAGGCTTTGCCCTGCTTCAGAGGTGGTGACAACCTGCCCCTTTCTGGCTTGCCCTCTGGAGAACAGTGCCCAGGAAGGGCAAGCTGCTCCCCCAGCCCAGCTTCCAGCTCCACATGTCCCACAGTAACCAGGTGCTGCTGCAGTGTACGTGTGTCCTTAGCAAACAAGCAGCCTGCCATGGTTTCTCTTTCTTCCGGGCTTAACCTGCCTTAGTCTTTTTGGGGTGAGACGCGATATGCGACTTGACAGCAATTCGAGGTGAGATTTTTTCCTCCTGGGAAAGCATGGCAAGAAATTAAGCTTTGCAGGTTTTTCTGCCCAGTCGACCAAGCAAGGAAAAGTCCTTGGTGAACTTGGCTTGGGTCTGGGGACAGGAGAGCTACTGCTGTGGTTTGTGGTTATTCTCTCTGCAGCACTGCCTCCCCATTGTCACAAGTGAGAGGCAAGTGGTTTTGACACCTCTTTATGACCTGGGAGCCACAGGGAAGTAGTGGTGACTTGTGTTCTGGAAAGACAAGGTCATTGACAAGGGGTGGTGCAAGCAGCTTTGGTTCGTCTGACCATGCTAGAATCCAAATATTTCCAATTCATGGGAATTAATGTGAACATCCCAGTTTTAGGCTGCTGGGTATTCGAAAGTGGGGGCTTCCCAAGGTGGTGTGCAATACAGGGATATTACAGGGAAAGCTGTTGATAAAAGCAATAGTGAAAATGGATGTCTAGTTTGAAGCCTATCTGTCCTACAACCTTCAGGGCCTGCCAGGGGACGTGTTTCCTGGGCTGTGAAAAACCAATATGGGACACAATCATATATCAGTGATTATATCGATCACTGTCTCAGACCCCTTCAGTCCAAGGACATCAGCACCTTTTGGAGAGGAGGTGTCACTCCTGCTCTGGGAGTCTGGGGAGGGTGTGGAATGTGTGGCAGTGCAAGGGGAGGTGACTCTCCTTTAGGGAATGCTGGGTCCATGCTCAAACCAATTAGTAGAATGGAGCTGAGCAAAGTACAGAAGGGACCTGACTGATAATAAGCAAAATGCTCAAATATGGGAAGTTGGGGAAGAAGCCAAATGAAAATTAAATGAAAGGCTAAGGTCCAACTACAGCAGTTGTGCAAAAAGGATGGGACAGCTAATCATAGGAAAGCCTGCAGGAACAATGGGTCAACCCCCTAGGAGAGAGACTGAAGGAATCTGTGAACAAGCCAAGCAGGGATGGGGGGGGTGGTTTATGGAAAAGTGTTTCAGCAAATTGGAGCTGTTGGCTTGCTTACCACCACGGAGGCCTGTGTCTCTCACTGTGACCTCTTTGCTCAGTGCTTTGTGGTGTTGGGCAGCTTGAGAGGAGCATGGGATGGAGAACAGCCCTGACTCAGGGAGCAGCAAGGAGTCTTCCCTGACTCTTGGCAGACCTTTGCACAGGAGGACACCTCTCACCAACTGTAGTGCTACAGAGGTGTTGGTTCTATCCCTCAGCTCAGGCCTGGTGAGAAGTGTCTTTGGGGACAGCCTAAGAGCCCCCCTTTTATGAAGGGGCTACCAGAAACCCATGGCTGAGCCTCTTCAATGGCAGCCTTTCTTAGTCTGGGAAATCCGTGTAAAATTCAGGAGAGGAAAACCAACTTCTGACTGCAGATGAACTCCATAAAGGCCATTAGAAGGGAGATGGTGTGGTAGAAAATATTCCAAAAACTATGAGTCTGCACCTGAGATGCAAAGAAAGTAATTCTGGTTAGCTCTAGTTGACATGAGGCAGCAGGGATCTCTTTCACAGACACTGTGACCAAAGCAGGTATTCCATGAGACCTCGGAGTGAGAACCTTGGCTCTTGCTGTGGTTTCCCGGAGGCAAGGCCCTCCTTTCTTGTGGGAACCCAGAGCTTGTCCTTGACTGCTCTGGGGGCTCAGGGACCTGTGCAGGGGGCCCAGAGGGCTCTGAAGCCCTGGCACCAAGCCCAAAACACCTGTGGGTTGGATTTTAGTCCAAGGGAGAGATTACCAGCTTTAAAAGAAAAAATACAAGTCTCGCAAATTTAAATAGAGTAATATTAAGATTGTCACAGGGTGGAAAAGTAGATTTTGGGTTTTAGTACATGGGGGTGGGTGAAGCCAAGATGGAGGAACCACATGGCTTTTAGGCTTCTTCCTTCTTCTTCATCTCCTCCATGATNCAATGTTCTAGATAAGCTATTATAAACAATAATAAAAGTATCTGAAGACCGAAGATTTGCACGTCTTTCTTCTTCTGGGCAAGGAAAAGGACTTTTAACACCTTGGGGACTTTCCCAGAAAAAGCAGGAAATCCCCTCACTTTCTCTTGGCTCTCCATGTCCCTGTCTGTACAAGAAGGCTGGGGATAAACCTCAGTAAATCCTCTGAAAATGGGCTTCCCATGAAAGAGAGCCCATCCTGATGGTGGTGAAGAGGTCTGGAGGTCTCATTAGGAGGCTGGACTAGGGAGAGCTCATGGAGAAGCTGTAGAATACAGTCATGTGTTCATACCTCTAATGTGGCTTTTTCTCTTTTTTTAAGCACTGTACAAATGTGAGACTCTCTAGATAAAAGTGAATTTAACAGCTATTTGTATCCTTTGAGGAGCATCAGTACTGGTTGAAAGAGGGTAAAAGACCCTTTTTGTTGAGTCTGGAATGGATCTGCTTTTATTGGAGGACTCTATGACTGCTTTTGTTGCTATTTCCACTGATAGCTTTTACCTGACTTGTTTTCAAAATCCTTGTTGGATTTTTTTTTTTTTTTTCTGTCTTGAAAAACTGCATTTCCTTGCTGAAATTCAAGTTTGGGGTCTGGAAAAATGTCCAAAATGATTTTTCAGATGGCTTGCTGTGATATAGAAGTCCCAGAAATAGGACATTCTGTAAGGGAAGTCACCTGTTTATTTCCAGGAGGGTAGATAATTTATTTTAAACAATGCCATTTTCTTTTCAATTATAGACATTTTTGTGGAAAAAAATTGCAGCAGTCTCTAAGAAAAAGCACGTGACCACAATTAAAGGATGTGCTGTGCTGTATCAGAAGGTAGTATTTAAACCAGGGAAAGTCTGAATATTGGCTATAACTCATTGTAATTATACCATCTATTTCAAACATGTAAATATATTTGGTAGCACTTACATGTTTATGTCAGCTATTGGGAAAAGACGTTTTTCTTTTTGGTAAATTTCTGGCAGTAGGAATTTTGTTACTTGTATTTGAATAAGTAACAAACAATTTAGATACCACAAATTTTTGTGTTAACAGAATTTGTTCCCCTCTCTTGTGGTTGTAGGATTTTAGCTGCGGTCAGGTTATTGATGATAATTTCATGAATAGGTAATATTAATAAGCAATGTATTAATTAAGACATGTATTTCTTAATAGAAGAGACAATGACCATGGCAGAGTTGGTGTGACACATGGGCTGAAGGTGAGGCCCTGACTGGAATGAGTGGGAATATATTTCTGGCTCTTCCCATCTTTTCTGGGATCAGTGGTATTTAGCTCATTTTGAAAAGGGATTTGAGATCCTCAGGTTGAGATCACTGCAGAAGACCTAAAGTCTAACACACAAACCCTGCAAAAACCTGAAGGCTGATTTAACCTGGCACCTGGAGTGAAGCCGTGTCTCTGCTCAAATTGATGAGAAAACTCCCTTTGCTTCTGGGGACTGGGATCCTTCGCCAGGGGAAATCATTCTGAGCTGATTTCCCGTCCTTTTGACATTTTCTGTCTTATCAAAAGCCAAAGAAGTAAGGAAGAAGGTTAATGACTAAATTGACAAATAAACAATCAGTTCAGAGCAACATTTCAAGACATTTCAAGGAAAATTTTAGAATTTCCTCTGAAAACCAGTTAGGAATATAAACACCACCACCCTTCAATATAAAGGAGACCATCCATGTGGCTCTCATTGTGCTGCAGGGACTATGGTTTTCTGGGGAATACAAAGGGCTTTGGGTTTTCCATGGAAAAATTTCTGTTGGAGGAGAACTGCAGAAGAGGAAGGGAAATTATTTTGGTCATGGTGAACGAAGAAGGGCACGGCCAAAGTGATGTCTTGGGCAGAGCCCCTCTGACGGTGTGAGAGAGGATCTGTGCACTGTCTGGTTCTGGGAGGTCAGGTTTGGGACAGCAAAGCAATGGAGCTTCTCTTCAGCAAAAAGGAAATGTTTAAGGAGTCCCAGACCAGGAAACCGCTTCTCATCCCAGTGGCTTGTGAGTGTTGAGCGATGGTGACAGTGGGATGCTTCCCTCGCACTCGGGGAACAAGAGGGGAATGTGTTTGGCCTTCATTTCCAAGGGCTCCACTTTGCCACAGCTATGGTGAATTAACAGCAGCTTGATTTTCATTTAATAAATAATAAGAATTAGGCTGTGGCGCGGCCAAGATTTTAAACAAGAGGCTCCCATAAACATTTTCTGCAGGAATCTGTGATAAACCAAAGATAGCGTTGGACGTACTCGGGGGGAGTGGGGACGCCAGGCTTGGACACTGTCCATCTGCTACGCCATTGAAACAAAACCACTTTATAATAACCACAGAGGAGAGGAAGCGAGGCAGCTTGGCACATACACTTACACTATGTGTGGTGGAAATGTTTATTCTTTATTTCAGAAAGATTTAGTGGGTGTAGAGATAATAGAGCATAGTGCTCACTTGTGTCTTGGGGAAGGAGGGGTGATGGTGTTTGGGTTTTAAGGGAGTCCAGTGTCGGCTCCCATGGGGAATATTTTCGGTAATACCTATTGCAATCTCATGCACTTGGAAGGCAGGAGGAGACAGAGGAATGAAATGTGCTTTTCAGGAGAGGTGTTGTAAAGGCCCCAGGATTAGTTATCTCTGACAGGAAGGATTTTACAGACTCCAGCAGACGGCAGAGACAGAATCCTGGCCATTTCTGCACTGGCACATAGATCCTCCAAGGTCCTGTGCTGGGATGCTTCCCTTGGAGCAGCCTGGAGGGTCTCCTGTCTCCTGCTTCCTCCAGCCTGATGTGCTGAGGCATCACACTGTGACTCGGAAAACCGGGAAGGATCTTCAAAACAAGAGTCAGGAGGGTCAGCAGGCCACTGCACCCCATAGTCCCCCATGTCCCTGTCATCCTGCTCCCTCTCCCGCTGTGCTCTGCTGCACTGCCTGTCCTTGGAGACGCTCAAAAATCAAACCCAAAAGACCCTGAGCTGACCTGTGGGGGTGGGAGAGTCCCTGCCAGGGTTTGAGACAGCACATGTCTAGACTTGGTATGTGAGCAAGCAGGTGAAGGGATGACTAAGTGTCTGAAAGTTTGGACCTTTGGAGAGGAGTCCCTTGGCTCTTCGTTTCTTGGATACAGTTCTGCTTCCTGTGGAGCCATGGAGATGATAATATTTTTTCTCCCTTTCTTTCCCCCTTTTCAGAAAAGTAAAAAAATACACAGATATGTCTTGGGCGAGAATGCAGAAACCTTTGAAAAATTTTGGCAAATCAAGACACACGAAGAACGTGTTGAGTGAAACATTTCAGAGCGACAAAAATCAAAACATCTCACAGTGCCTTCAACCGCTTTAAAACATTTTAATGGTTCGAAAGGAAATTTCAAAATGAAAAGTCATGTTTTGCTTAAAACACTGGAAAAGTGTTTCATTAAAAAGGAAGAGCGGAAGCAAAACAATTGCCTTATATATATTTTTTTTCTCTCCAATGAACCTGATGGGTCTTTCCCCAACCAGTGCTGAAGCCAGGAGCTGGGACTAGACACATCTTCCATTGTGTTACAAGGTGCCTGGAGCTGGCATCCTTGGATCTGAGAAAGGGACAATCTGATGAAGCCATTTGCCACGCAAGAAATTCTTGAATCACCATAACTGTTTTATTTATTCATTTTTAAAATGCAAATTCGCAGGCCAGCCCAGTCCCAGGGCCATACCTGATGACCAGCTGATGCCTACAGAGATCCATCCAGACACACTCAGATGCCAGGAAATGAAGAAAGGGGCTGGGGAAGTCCTTCCTCGCCGGAGGGCTGTGAAATGTGGGTTGGAATGGTGGTCTTGCTGGCCTTGGGATTTCTGGTGTCTGTTGCTGTGCTCTTAGGGCAGCTGAGGGGCCCGGCAGGTGTGGGATGAGACACCGCTGGCCTGTGTAATGTGCTTGGACAGGCTCTGTCCCGGCAAAGAGGAAGGAGAGAAACACAGAAGCAGTCCTGAACTGGAAGGGACCACAGTGGGTCATCTAATACAAGGTTTAGAGAGAGAAAACAGCATCATGAAGATAAAAGGATCTCCCTGGGGGCTACAATGGCCAGGGAACCCTGCTCGTTCCGGGGAGATTGGGGGACAGTGTGGGGACTCAGAGCCAGCTGGATGGCAGAGGGGCAGTGGGGAGGCTCAGAGGCTGCCTGGGAGCACCAGGGGGATGGAGAAGGCCGACAGGAGGGGAGGAAGGCTACGGGGAGGTGGGATGGCTGGCTGGGGAGAGGAAAGGAAAGACAGGCTGAGAGGAGATGGAGCAAGCCGGAGAGAGATGAAGGCAGCTGAGGGAAGGCAGAATGGCTGAGGGTAGGTGGGGGGCAGAGGGGAACCCGAGCAGCAGCCGGAGGGCCGCGGTGC
>VYXF01001498.1:432998-442998 GCA_013397295.1 Polioptila caerulea
TTTTTTTTCCCCTCTCTCTTGGTATTTTTTTTTTTTTTTAAGCTGCTCTCTGCATGAGCAGAATAGCTAAGCAGAAGAATCAGGCAAGGCGTACGCAGACGTGGGGTCCTTGGATGGCAAACTGGAAAATATCTGCTGTCAAAATGCAGCAGCATCTATTTCAGCTGTGAGCCTTTCCCAACTCCCATCTCGTTCGGCAGGGACCGGCGGGGAGAGGCTGAGCACAGGATATATGACCATTTAATCTGATTCCTCCTCCTTAAGAGCTTTTCCCATCGTTTCACTTTCTCTGCTCATTTGGGGGAGGTGAGGGCATTGGGCAAATTCTACTTCTTAAAAAGACCCTGACTCTGCATCTAAAATCCCACAATTTTTATTTTCTTACCCTCCTCTCCTTCCTGTGCTGAAGGAATTGAGGATTAAAAGAAAAATGTACATAGCTCCAATGGGGGGATTTACAAAGTGGAATATTTATAGACAGCACTGATTAGCCGTGCAATTGTTGTTGAGTAATGGGTTTGTTGTCTTTTTTTTTATTTTTTATTTTTTAAATTTTAGAACATAATAGCTATATAAGGTGCCTCTTAGCTACCTTTCCCTGTGCATTATCTTCACCAAACTTAAATCAGATCTTTGGAGGAGGTAGAATTTTTCCCCTTCTTCTCTTCCTTAACACCCCTTTGTTCTCTCCAGCTCTGTGTTCAATTAACACCCCCATCGCAGAACTGTAGTCTTTTTTTTTTTTTTCTTTTTTTTTTTAATGTCTGTTACTGTATTTCACTTCTGACACCTCTCTTATTATTCTTGCCTGCTATTTCTCTTTAATATAGCAATTATGATATGGGGTTTCTTTTTCTTCTTCCCTCCCTCCCTTCTCTTCCCCACGCCCCAAGTAAAACCCCACCAGGAGCAGCCTGGGGAGAAGAGGGGCAGGCGTGGTGTGTGCAGCTCTAGGGTTTTTGGGGTGTGGGGCAGAGCTTTAGGAGGGGCACACCAGCAAGCCCAGTGCCCCTTGACTCAAGCATTCCTGCCAGCAGGATGGGGCAGCTTGCTTTCCTTCCCCCCAGCCCTTCCCCAGGGTATCAAATCCTGCCCTCCTCCTTATCCTGCCTTTCCACCGGAGAGGTTTCCCAAGGCGCAGGAGAGAGTTCAACACCCCGATTTGAATTTCAATGCAGTTCTTGCACCTAAGGCATCATTCTGCTGCTTGGAAAGAAAGCTCATCAGGAAAGTGCTCAGTGCTCCAGCCCTGCAGGATCCCCTGCTCAGCTTAGGGCAGGTCCAGCCCTCGACCGGCTGCTCTCCCTCCTGCCCTTCAAAGGGGAGGAAGCCTTTGCTTTGATATTTGTTATTACTATTTTTTTTTTCCTTCCAGTTGAAAGGCTTTGAAGGCAAAAGTGATGCTTCTCTCTCCACGCCAGGCAGAGTCTGCAGGCTCCCTGGTGTGGCTGCCCTGGGGGGAAGTGAAACATTTTGGGAGAGCAGGGCCTCCAGTCCAATCCACACTGCCCGGGGAAGCCTCGCTGTAACTCACAATTAAATTGCTTCCAGAAACCTGATGTCTTCAAGAGAAAGGGGGGGAGGGAATGTGCAAGGGACTGGAAGATAGAGATGGTTTGGTAGACCTTGTCTTGGTGGAGGGCTGAATTAACACAAGAGGAGCAGCTACCTCTGGGGCTGGCTGGGAGGGAATGGAAACCAGTCATCCTGATGGGAGTTGGGACATGTCCCAGAAGGTCCTGGTAGCTGCAAGGAGCAGAGTCTTTAGGGTTGAAGCTGTCTCTAAAACGAGTCTGTTTTCTGAGCTTTTATCTTCCAGTATGGTGATGTCCATCAGGGATCTGCTGGGGATGGATGGCTTTGGAGGAGCGTGCTTGCAGGGAGACTTCTCTTTTTTTCCTTGTAATTTCATATTTTCTTCTTCTCCCCTGGTAGCATGTGGTTGGAGCTCTTTGAATGGAGCAGGCTTAATTACTTTAATCAAAATTGGCCTCCTGCAATCCTCCAGGGGAGGAGGTGGGAAGAACAGGGCTGCCAGTGGCCTCTTCTTCCCACCTCCTCCCCCTCGGCCCTGCCATCAAAGTAAAGAAACCAGGCCTGACTCTGACATAGCATTCCTGCTCCTGAGGGTCTCACCACGATTTGGGGTGTACAGGAGCAAACCTGTTTGCTTTTTATTTCAAGGCTTGATTTTTGTGGGTGCCTGATGTTGAGCAAACTTTGTTGTGATTGCAGCAGAACAGGAAGGTGCTCTCAGAGGGTCTCTTTGCTCCTGGGACATGGATGAGCCAGTCTTGCAGCTCTTGATGCCCATGCTCCCAAGTTTCCTAGCCTTTGCTTGCACTGCCCTCCATGGGTTTTGGATAGCTTTGAGTCCAGGGAAGGAGGGTTCCTGGAAGGTGCCGTGCCAGCAGCCCACTCTTTGGGTAATTCCTGCTGACAGCACTGGACCAGGCATGGAGGAGAACAAATCTGTGTTCACTATTAATGCATACTGGAAAAATACCTGTATTAACCAGATGTAGGCACAAACAGCAGCTAACCAGAGCATTCTCTTCCATGAATGTTGTGTGTCTTCCCTGCTGCCATGGGTCTCTCTCCAGTCCATCTCCCCTTGCCTCTGCATGATCCTGGCAGCAGTCAGTTTGTGGGTGAGTCTGGGGGAAGAGATCTTGTTATTGGGCCGTGTAGCTCCAAATGAGAAACTCAGAAGATCTTTCAGGCCTAAATTTCTCCTGGGAAAAGTGGTTCAAGTTCCCTTATTTGAGACCTGCAGAGGGATTTCCTCCTTGGAGCGCTGAGTGTCTGCAAGCAGAGCTTTTCTAAATGCTCTCAAATGCGAGATTTATTCTTGTTAGCAGGACTCGTGCCGGCCCTGGGTTTGAGGGCAGCGGTTGTAAACAAAACACAGAGAAACTCTGAGACAATTTCATCATGGTTTGTTTTTTTTTTTTTTTTCTTTTTTCCCCGTCACAAGGAAATTACTGCGTGCAGCAATCCTTGAGGGGAGTAGGGTGGTGGTTTAAACATAAATGGGTTTGTTTGCAGTGAGATATAGTAGGCTGTGCTGCTGCTGGTGCTTCTGCTGAATCAGAGCTGTGGATTTTGGCAGGGAGAAGGGAGGAAGACAGGATTCCTCCTCTGCCTTTGGTTCAGCACCTTATTCCCCAGTTCTCCTTTAATCCTGGAGCTGCTGCCTTCTCTGTTAATGAAGCTCTGCAAAGGGTTTTGTGATCTCTTGGAAATTTGCTGGGAAGCATTTTACTTCTACCTTTTTTTCCCTCCTGGGCTTGGAATTGGGGTGCTTTGGGAGACAGGAGAGCCTGTCTTGTCTGCCCTGTGCACTACAGGGGTGGTTTACAGTTGATGCAAAATATGAGGAACCCAATAGGAGCAGGGGGTGAATTTCCCCCTGAAGATGTGATATTATCTGTTTTCCACCTTTTTTATTATTTGTAATTTTTTTTTTCTTCCTGCTTTGCATTCCCATGGCAGTTTCCCTATGCAGTGAGTTTCTCCTGCTAACATGTTTTGCTTTGGGAGTTGCTTTGGGGAAAGTGGGCTGCACAAAACTGGCTCCAAGGCCCCCAGAGCAGGATACCCCTGCCAGGCTCCATGCTTTTGGGCTGAGTCTTCAGACATTTGGGTGCCATGCAGGGTGAAGTGATGCTGCCTTGTGCTGCAAGGATGTGCCCTGTACGGCGCCTAGCACAGGGGGACTCCGTGCTGGATCAGGGTTTGGAAGGAGGTAATGTGATTTACAGCAATGGATCTGGTTAATAATCTCCAGCAGCTTCTGTATACTCAGGGGCTGCTCGTATTCCCAGCCAGGTGTTTGCAGACCAGATCAATATGGCCCTATTTGCATGGGGCTGTCCGTAATCTAATAAACCAACCTCAATCTGCATCCTTTGCTTTCCCCAAACATCCTTTGGCTCCCGAGCTGGTCGATGTGGAGAGTGTTCCCCGTGCTGGGAGAAGGTGTTGGTGAGCACTGCCTGGCTCCTGGGCTGTCAGCCTGGGGTCACACGTGGCAGCCCAATGCTGCAGCCTCTGCCAGAGCCCAGGCTGCATCAGCACCCCGGGTTTTTGGGTGTGCTGGGGGCTCGTAGGTGCTGCGTGGTGCTTTGCAGATGGCCATCTCTCCAGCGTGCTCCAGAGGCATTGGTATTGGGGGTTTTCCGTGAAATCCACCTTGCCTTTGGGGAGCATCTGCTGGGAACTCCTTGGAAACCAAAACTGATGATTTTGTGGGCTGGGTGGTCGGCAGCTTGTGCTCAAAACTGCCTCGGAGGTGCTGCATCCCCCAGCGACTTAAATAATCCGGGGTGGCGGGTGGTGTAGGGATAAATTACAGAAAGCTGTGGCCTGAGGAGGCTGTGGGATGAATACATTAGTGTGTGTTGTCAGGCCGGGCTCAGGAGGGACTCAGGTGATGCTTTCTCCCAGTGCTGGGAATCGCTTGGCCTGGAATTATTGATTTGCAACTGTGTCAAGTAAAAAAAAAAAGGAATAATAATATCTCTTGGCCTTGTGTTTGTGAGCTGTGCCCCTGTACGTGTATGTGTGTGTATATATATATAATTTTTTTTTTTTGAGCTGGAATAGAACGCCACCTCTCCTGGCTCCTTTTCCTGGTGGGGAAGGCAAGGCAGCCAGAAATGGACAGCCCAGTGGAGGATTTGGCTGTCAGGGAAGCTGTGCCTGCTGAGGGGCAGAGTGCTGCTGGTGATGCTCTGTTTTTGGGGAGATTGCCACCATGGATAATAGAAATCCCCTGTGACACCTTGAGGGAGCCGTACATTGTCACTGTCCCCTCCCTTCCCAACCTTTTATTTATAGAAGAAGCCTTACCCAAAATAGCTTTTCTGCTTGCCTTAGGATGATGGGCTCTTTCCAGCCCCCCCTGCCCTTTTTTTCCCCCTAAATCTACTGATAAATGGAAAACCCTTGGAAGAGCCAGTGCTGTGCGGAGCTGCTCTAATCTAAAATGATAACTTTGCCATTTTACTTCAGCCTTGTTGAAAAATGAGCAGAGCTGCCTTTGCAAGTGGGATCAGCCTGCTTAAATGCTGGTGCCTGGATTTTTATTTCTCACCCGAGTCCAAGCCTGGAAACTCAGTTCATCGTTTCCACGTCCCATTTTTGGTTTCACGCAGCCTGGCTGGCCTGCCCATCCTCGTTACCAGAAGAGGAAAAT
Organism: Polioptila caerulea; assembly: GCA_013397295.1. Classification (NCBI taxonomy): domain Eukaryota; kingdom Metazoa; phylum Chordata; class Aves; order Passeriformes; family Certhiidae; genus Polioptila; species Polioptila caerulea. The sequence continues at coordinate 438,199 of VYXF01001498.1, forward strand.
CAAGTTTCTCTCCTGGTTGGATAACATTTTCAAATTCCAGAGTGATGTCGATTAGCAGAATTAGCAGTGGCAGGTTACCCAGCAAAAATACCCTTCCAGTTGTGAAGTGTTCCTTGCTGTTTGCTGCTTCTTTCTCAACTCCAGCGATCCCGATCCCTCCACAGCATGGGGATTTTTTTCTCTCTTAACTCAGTGCAGTTGTTTCCTTTTGACATTTGATATTTACAAGGCTGGAGCCAAACTGAAAGTGAATCTGCCCATAACTCTACTAAATGTGCCTTTCTAATTTCAACATTAATGTTTCAAAACCCAAGCTGCTGGTGAGTGTACCTTTGCTTGTTTACACACATCCTTTTTTTTTTTTTTCCCCTTGTGCAGTGATTCTCTGGTGAAACATTAGGAATGATACAATACCTGGAGCCTCTGCATGGATTGGTCTCTGGCTTTCAGCTGTAAATTTGATTTTTAACCCCTAAGTCTCTAATTTTAAAAGGTTGCAAGTGTTTTAGGTTAGTATCTTTTTGTTTGGGAGGATCATGCTTATGTGCAAAATTATTATTTTAATATATGATTCATTACAATAATATCACAAGAATTTTCAGTAATATTATTGACTGCAATACTGCAATAAATTGCAAAAATATTATTTCAAATACTGCGATAACGTGATGAATTTGCAATACTCTGATTACTGCAAATCTCTAGACAAAAGGCTAGAGATTGCAGTTCACAGGGTGAAAAGGAATTAGCTGGAAAGAGTTGTGGCTGTCAATCCTGACTTGATAGCACAGCACACGGGCAGGTTCCGTGTGAAGCTGGTGCTTTCCAGAAGAGCGCTTGTTCATGTTTAGGGAAGTTACAGGCAGTGGGACATGCTCCACTGGTTGGAAGTGTGTTTTGAGGGGTTTATGACCCTTGCTTTGAAGGGGTCACCTCTATTTTTGATACAGATTTGCGAGGCTTCTGGCTGCAGCGTAGTGCTGTGAGTGTGCCTGCAGAGAGCGAGGAGCCGCTCCCGGAGCGGTTGCATGTTTGGGGGAGCAGGTGGCAGGAATGGTGTTTTCACCGAGTGTATTATTCCCCTGCAGAATCCTGGCTGTTAGATCTGGTCAGCAGATGTGAGGTGTCGATCGGTATCGGTGGTGGGAAGGGTCTTGCAATAGACTTTGCTAATGGAGAGGAACCCGAGGAGCAATTCCCTGATTTGCGCTTTCGGCGATGTGAAATGAAACTGTCTGAAGCGCTTTGCTCAGCGAGCTCTTAGCAGACCACTTCTTCCTCCCTACCTCATGCAGATTTTTCCAAAGAGGCTGCTTCTTGGCTCTGTTGCTGGGTGGACAGAGGTGGCTGGGAGGCATGGACCCCTTGAATGCATCTGGAGGCACAAAGCATCTAGCATGGGAGCAGGGAGCAAGCGGCGCCTGCTGTAGCTCTCTCCAAAGCCCCGGTGCAATTCTGTCCCCAAGTGGCTGGAAAGGTCATTTAGCGCAAGAGCAAACGTTTATTTTTTTCACTCCCTCAAATAGTCAAATTAGCATCCTTCCTCTGCCACAGGAGCTGCTGGAGGGGGCATCCTGAGCAGGATTATAGGTAGGAACGCCTGGGCCTGGGCTGTTCCTCTCCCGAAGGTCCCTGGCTGCTATTTGCACATCCCAGTGTCTGACTGCAGCTGGCATTTCCCCTGTTTGCTGGAATTTACTTTCTGGCTGGTGAGGGCATTGGGTAACATTTGCACACCTGGGCTGCTTAAGCTGTGGAGGGGCTGGGGGGATGTGTTGGAGAAGGTCAGGGGTCTCTGCTTTCCTTATGGGCAGGAGGGAGCAGGGAGAGCAGCTGCTGTGTCCTCTCCAGAGGCAGCAAGCTGGAGGGGGAAGATGGTGTTGTGTAATGTCACGATACCTGTGCAGCCATCTGGATGTGCTCTGATGTTGGGTGAATGCAGGCTTGGCCCTGGCTCTCGAGAGCTCAGACCCTGCTGGGTTTCCTCTTGTGGATGGATCAGTTGGGCAGTGGGTGCCTGGTTGGTTTTAATTGGGGTTGAGGGGGTTGTGTTTCCTTTTGGATAGGATTGCAGTGCATTTCTGGCAGGTGCACAGCCCAGGATGGGAGTTTTCCTTCGAAGTAAATCTTCTGCATCCAGGTCTAGAAGGTCATAGGATCCTCTCTTGTGGGCTCTTGAGGGTAAGGATGTGCAGCAGCACGATGGCATGGCTGGAGGTTTAGTGAGACTATCCCAAGGGCAGACTGGAATTGTTTACTATAAAAAAACGCTCAAGTGGTATGGAGGGAGGTGAGACAACAGCAGAGGATGGTGGTAGGGGAAGTCCCTGGTCTTTACATGGGTCCTGAGGCAGTGGCAAAGTCCACATGGGTAGAAGGACAGATTTTTACTTCCCTTTTTCTGGCGTGTTTGCTTAGGCCTTGCAGGCATCCTTCTGCAAAGGCAGCATGTCCAGGGTCTGAGAACCAGGGACCAGGACAGAAAGTGAAGCCCGTGGTGCCACAGTGCTCCCAGACCCCGTTGGGAGCAGCGGGCACGGCTGGCAGAGTGCGACAGTGCTGCGGGCAAGGGCAGCCTGTGGGCCTGCTGCATCATCCTGGGCTGGGATTGGGAAAGGAGCTGTGCAATTAGGAGAGGTCTCTGTGGTTTGTGTTTGAAAGGAGCTCCATTAGGGTAATTTTTAAGCTGCTTTTTAATCAGAAGGTCATCTGCTACTAGAGAGGGAAACGCAGGGTGGGTCTGTGCTTGTGCTGCATCCCCTCTTCCTGGTTCCTTTTGCTTTTTCTTTTAATTGCTTTTGCTTCACCCTTTGGGAATGCTACCCCAGAGGCACCCAGGTGCTCATCAGCGCCATTGGGTAGCGCTTTCCAAGGATTTCCTTGGCCCTTTGCCTGTTGTGTGTAGTTGTATCCTGCTGCCTTCCTCTTGCTGCATCTCCTTGCTGTGCACAGGCACCGTGCTGGGTCTGACCCTGGTCAGCAATTGCCCTTGCAGGTTCCCGAGGGAAGCCAGTCCTGATGGCTCTGTGGAGGGCTCCTAAGAGTCACCAAGGAACACGGGGGAGACCTAAACAAAGAACAAATGAGAACCATATAGAGACAAATGGGACTCAGATTTAGGCAGAAGGCGTGACAACCCCTTGGAAGGTGCAGGGGGGATGTTTGCTTTAATCTGTCTCCTTGGGTTTCAGGCAATAATAAAGCAGATTTGTTTTACCTTCTCTTCCCCAGCCCCCATGCTTTTCCCCTCTGTTTCTTCTTCCTTGCTCTTCTCAAAACAGCCCTGGATTCAGCAGCACCAACATCTCCTTCCCAAGCTCTCACTTTCTGCAGATAGGATTGCTGGCCAATGCAGTCAACATCCTGTCTGTTTTTTCCCCCTTGTTCTGTCTGGTTCACACTGGTGGGAGCTTGTTGCCTTGAGACAAGCTACCTTGGCTGAGCTGCTGGGTGCAGGTCCCTCCCACCGCCAGATGAACTTTCTGGACTTTTCTGAAGCGAGCAGTGGAACAAACTCTTCCAAATGGGCTGTGGTTTTCTGTGTGGAGTCGATCTGCCCTGGCAGGCTCTGCTGTGTGCTTTACAGGCAGTCCCTAGGGACTGGCCGTGCTTGGAGGAGATCAAAGTTTCTCCATCAGAGGTCTTGGGCAATGCCTGAGATGCTTGAGTGACCTCCTCAAATGTGCTCCTCTGGGTTGTGGTGGTGGCTGCAAGGGAGGACCCTGCTTTCCCAGCCTGCATAGACGGCTTGGTTCCCTGCAGAAATGTGCTGCCTTCCCCTTTTTCTTTCATTTTTCCCTGGTCATTGACTTGGTGCAGGGCAGGTGGATCTTGGGAGGGCTGGGGCTGCGTGTAGCTGTGAGTCAGTGAAGCCAAGCCTTTGATCTGTTCCACTTTCTGGTTCTGGTGGTGAGTTATTACCTTCCCAAGCTGAGAGGCCAGATTGGAACTGCAATTAGTGGTTGCTATGACCATCTCTGCAGCTCTCCTGTGCTGGACACCATAGATGGGATGAGATTTCTCCCTCCCTGAAAGGGAATGTGGGCCCTGCCTGCTGCTGTGTGCCGGGTTGGGGAGATCTCACCAGTGCCTTCTGCTGGGCTGCTGTTTTTTTTCCAGGTAGAGCTTTCTTGTGCAGAGCTGTTCTTCTATTTACTGATGTTTACTTGAGAGACAAGGCATCTGGGATGATCTCCAGCATGTTCCAGTATATTGCTTTCAAGTGCTCTCCTGGGTGTTGAAACCCACATAATCTCTGTTTTATACAGGATTCCCCATCCTGGAGAGTAAGTTCACCCAGTCTGCTGGGATTTCCAGGGAAGGGTGGTGGTGAACCACCTCCAAGTATGTTCCTTGTATTCCCAACTGCTTGTGCCTCAGGCAGAGACTTCCAAGGTGGCAGAGCTGATGTTCCCAGCCAGTCTGTGGGGCTGAGGGTCCCCTCTGGTGTTGAGTGGGTGATGCTGGTGCAGCATGGTGGGGTGGTTTGTCTGGGACACCCTTCACCCCCAGCACTCAGCAGATCTCTCACGAGTGCTGCAGAGTTGCCTGTGGAGTTGCAGTCGTTTTCCTGCCTGGCTTGGCACATCTTGTCCGAGGCGCTGCCGGTCGATAATCCTCGACGGAGGCTGTGTCCCACCCCAGGGCAGGCATCTTGGCTGCTGGGCAAGAGCCATTCAGCAGAAAGCGTGTGGTGGCTCTGCTGCCCAGGAGGGCCTGATTTACCTAAAGTCTGCAAGATTACCACAGGGCTTTCCAGTTGCAAACTGGTTTAGCTTAGCCCTGCAGAGCGGAGTGAAG
>VYXF01001498.1:447866-492582 GCA_013397295.1 Polioptila caerulea
CTCCGTGCCGTCATCCTCCGGCCAGAAGCCGCCCCGTCCCACTCTCTCTCTCTCCCTCCCTCCCTCCGAAACCAGCCCAGAACTGCTAGGCAAACATTTTGCCTGTTGTTATTACAGTATTCCCATCTGCATACTTAGTCATAAACCCCTTTTAATTCCAGCCTTTTTCTGGGGCGGGGTTAAGAGTTCAAACCCATCATTTTNTGGATAATGGAATGCCAAAAGGAGAGTTCCTGACTGTGCAGGGAGAGGAACAGCCCTGGATCTGTGCAAGGGTCTCTCCAGGAGAGCTCCCCAAGAACAGCTCGATGCTGCTGATCCTTTAGTTATGCAAAGGATGCTGTCAGAGTCCCTTTGCACAGCTCTCCATGCCCTTACTTACTTGGGGTAGTGAGTGTGCTGCTCCACACACTCTGGCTGCTGCTGCGCTCACCTCCCACCCTGTGCAAGCATCTCCAGGCTGGATGAGCCCCGATCTCTCCATGTCTCTCAAAGAACATTGGGGTCCATTGCTTGTGAGCCTACCTGGACTTAGTAGGTGGTTGTAGTAACAGTTCCCTATTGCCTTTGGGGTGTGGCTGCTTTTAATTCCCTCTGTGGCAAGAGTTCCTAGGTGCTGGCACTTCCCACCAGCCCAATGCTACCCCATGGTAAGGAATTCCTGCCCTCTGTCTGCTTCCCTGTGACCTGGCTGGTGCAGGTAAGGCAGTGGGAGGCAGAGAGCTCCTAAGGGCTGGGATTAATTCCTGTGCAAGGTTTGGTGCCTGCACCCTGCCCCTGTAGCTGCTGCTGGACCCCTAGGCTGGCTGCTGGTGTGGGTCTGGTGGGAGAGAATCCCCCCTTCCTCTTGCCTGTTGCAGATACAATGCTGCATCCCTGTAGGATGGAGTGTGGAGCAGTTACTGGTTTGGTGCTTGAGAGGCATTGGCATCTCCCTGCCTTTGGGCAGGATGAGGTCTTTCCCTGCCCCACAACAAATTAAGAGATCTCAAGGAGGGAAAGAAATAAGAATGTGCATTTGGGTTGACAGAAATGTTGTACGAATTTGTGCAGCTCAATTTCCAAACATGTTTCAGTAAAGAAGAATCTCCTGCTTTGCTTTTGAGAAGCATTAAAAAAGATGGAGATGTCTCATATTTATGTATTTGAAATTAAGCCTTTGCCTTCTTTATTAGAAGTATTTCTCTGTAATTTAAAACTGAAGTCAAATTTCAAATACCTTTAATGACAAATCCAGCTTTCAAGTGACACTGTTAAAAAAAAAAGGTCCTGAAAGAACAGGTATTTAGGCAATTCTGTTGGAAAGTTACTCAAAGGCAGGAATGCAGAAACAGCTTCCACTTCTCTCTGCATATCCCACCATTCCATATGTGGTTTTTACTCCACATGAACTATGTGATGGCTTCTCATTGTAGTTTTCCTGCCTCCTCCACTGGTTTTCTTAGATGGAGGGTTTTATCCATGACACTGTGGGTATTGAACAGCCACAGGAAAATAATCTTAGCATGCTCTGATTTTTAGTGGATCAAGTAGGAGTTTTCTTAAAAAGCACTCTGATCTTGAAGCTGTACCCAGGTGGTGGATCCCTGGCAGGATGAGTAGTCCAAATTTGCATCTAAATTATCTTTACTGCTTGATCCCCTAAATTGCACTTCTAGGTGGAGAGATTTGAATTTTTTTTTTTCTTACGTGGGTGCTGGATGGTTATTAAGCTGCTGTAGAGGGAAGCAAGCTTGTCACACGAGAAATTTGGTTTTAGTCCCCATTAATCTTGGAGGCATTTATTCTGCTGGCCTGAACACTTGGGTCTCTCGATGAGATAAACCTCAGCATGTGTTAGATCTTCACTTTTCTCTTTGCAAGTGCAAAGGTGGAAGGGGGAAGGTCCTGCTGTGAGCCAAAGCAGCTTGTGAGCCTTTCCACACGCCTGTGCCTGTGTGGGGAGCAGGAGGGGGGGCTGGCGGCTCCTTCCAGCTGCGAGCATGCCCGGGATTGTGTGCTTGGAGCACAGGGCTCTGCCTACCTGCCCTCGGCGTGCCTGGCAAGCCACGGCTTGCAAGGCATGGCAGGTCCTGCACACAGCCTGCCTCGCTCGCTGCAGCCTCCCCCGGCTTCAGAGGGCAGCTCACAGCCAGCCACCCACTTCTTGGCCTTTCTTATGGGGTGCTGCTCTTTCCCTGCTGCTGCAGGGAGTTTGGGAAGCAGCTTCCCTCTCAGTGAGCAGTGCTGAGCTGCGCTGGCTGCTTGCAGATGCCAGAGGAGAGGCTCTGCAAGGTGCACTTAGCGTTTATTAGACCTGTTTAACAGGAAGCTTACATCTCGGAAAAGGGCTGGCTGGGCTGCCTGGTGCAGGGCAGGAGAGCGACTCAGCCCTTGTGCAGGTGCCAAAAGAGGTGTAGGTTTGGTTTCTGGGCATGCCGTGCTGTTGAGTGATGCTGGTCAGGTCACTGCGCTCCCTTGCTGGCCTGCCTGTGCTGCAGGGACATCTGTATCTGCAGATCTTACAGCTCTTTGATCGATTAAAGCAGCTCGGGTTGTTGCAGGGGAGGGAGCCTGCCTGTTGTCCTCTGCCTGCAGCCTTGCCTGGTGCAGCCAGGGTTTTCTGGCAGGAGGGGAGCACTGGTGGGGAGTTGGTTTTGAGTTTTCTTCAGGGAAACAGAGACCACTGATCCCAGAGGTGTTTGAAACCTTTCTTCTACATCTCCATCCTCAAGGTAGAGGCATCCTCAGGATTTGGATACTTGCGGGTGTTGCTCCCTGCAGGTGCCAGCAGGGACATTGCAACACCACGTCCTGCCTCCCACACAGAGCTGGTGCGGGGAAGGGCAGTGGGGTTACATGATCTGTGCTTGAAGATTTCATTAAATCAGGATTAATTTAGAGCTGTTTCTTTGTACAGTTTCACATTCTTCTGCAAATGGGCACTTTGCCTGTGCCAGGATTTGAAAACGTGGAGTATGCACGCTCCTCCTCTTCCCGTCTCCTTTTATTTGAAAATGAGAGGGCCTGTGGGATTTTTCCCCCACCCTGTGTTCACCTGTGCCTTTTGCCTTTCTGCTGCCCAGTGCCTTAATTACAGCTGAGGAAATGACATCCTGGTAAATCTTGGGAGAGCTTGGCCCTGCCACATGCCAGCCCCGGGACGCGGACGCGCCATCCTGGCTCCAGCTCCCTCCCAACCATGAGCACGTTTCCATCACTGCTCCTTCAAGCTCTCTCCCTCTCTCCTTAACGTGCTGCTTGTGTAATTGTTGGCTGTTTGTCCGCTAATGATTATAAATTAGCGGCCAAGTGTATAAAAAGTTAATGAAGTTCTGTTGGTGGAACCATTACGCCTTCCCAGGCTGGCACGTACAGGTCGGCCGAGCCGGTAAGAAAAGCCAGACACCAAGTCCGGCCTTTCAAGGGATCAGGTTTCAGCTCGCTTACTCTTTCCTGCTGTGTTTTTTCTTGCTGGATGGAGCCAAAGTTGAGCGCTGGGAATGCCAAAAGGTGGCAGGTGATATTTTCTCTGCTATGGAGTGCAAAAAATCACCACAGTGCTTGGATTCCTCCTGCCATCGCTTATTTCCAGCCTTCTTGTTCCACTGTCCCAAGGGCACATCCTCTACTGGTCTCCTTCCTGGCTGTTTCAGGGCAGGGGTCTGAGGATACCCTGGGCTCCTCACTTCTGGACTATAGCAGATTTCTTCTGCACATGGGCTTCTTGAGTTGAACCCAAATATCTCAGACCCCTTCAGCTAATGCTGCTTTGCTTCTTGAGCATCTAACCATGACGTGGCAGTAGCAGCTTCTACCATCGCAGAACTCATGTACAAGGTGCAGGATGGGTGTTGGAGGAGATGGCATGATCATACAGGTATAAATCTACCTGCTGTAAACCGCCCACCCCCTTAGTTTTTTTCCTCAACACTCAGAACTTGGCAGGACTTTAACTGTGTGCCCTGGCATTTCTCTGGGTGGAGGCAGGCTTGGCATAGGGCTTGCTAAAATGAGCTGAGTGGCTTAGGGAAAAAAGTGCTGATTAAAAAAAGAAGGCGTCCTCCTTGCTCTGGTGAGATTTTTGGAGGTGTCTGTTGGGCTCTGGCACCCCTTCTCTGAAAGAGCTGTGGAAACTTGGCAGTAGGGCTGTCTTGTGTCATCCTCATGAAAATTCAGTTGAATTGGGAGCAGATACTCGTCTGCTCAGCAGGTCTCCGAGGAGCCCGCACAACATTTTGGCAGCCAAACCCTGGAGAGTGGCTGCCAGCCCCATGGAGCTGCAGGCTAGGGGTCCCCTCTGGTCATTCCTCAGTGGAACTTTTCCTGGGCAGTGGCTGCTGTGGAGTGGGAACAGGGAGAAAATGCAGCTCCTGTAGCTCCTTGGAGACAGGACAAGGTCTGCAGGGTCAGAGAGACTGTGGGATCCTGCAGTGCATGCATGACCTGTGGTGTGGCCGTGCCATGTGGTGCCTGAGTGCCCTGGAGAAGGTGCCATCTTTTCTGTTTTTTCCCCAGATGAGATGATCTGTGCTCTTGTGGTTCTCAAAGTGTGAACACCAGTCTCCTGGCCTTCTTCCAGGCTGAATGATTGCTTTCAGCATCCCTTGTTTTTCCCCTGCTGAGCAGAGCTCAGCAGGGCTCCTTCCCGGGCCTGGTGAGCTTCCCCCCTCCTTCTCCTGAGGAATGGGTTGCAAGGGTGCTGGAAGGATGGCAGGAGGAGCACGAGCTTTGCCAGACCTCCAAGGGGTGTTTTGGGGTGGGCTGGAGCCACCAGCCAAGGTGCCAGTGTGGATAGCCAGCACAGAGCCAGGGAGAAGCTCCTTAGAGTCAGCAGGAGCCTTCCCTTTGACTTGGCTGGGGCTCAGATAGGCCCCTGGATTTTGGGAAGGACTCAGCAAACCTCTGTGTCCAGCTGCTGGCATGGGGATTAGCAGCAGGAGGTGTGGGTGAAATCTGGAGCTGAGAGTGCCGTGGCAGCAGCCCGGTGGCCTTGGGCGCGTGGTGCGGATTATGGGCAGGAGTCTTCCCTGCTGGCTGCAACCCTGCTGCTGGCTGGCTCTTTGGGGCTGGGCTGGGAGTTTTGGGGTCTGCACATCCCCTCCCTCAGCAGAGGAGACCCACAGATCTCTGGGTTTGGTTGGAAAACGCTCCTCCCGTGGCGGAGACTACAGCCAGGAGCTGCTGCTTGTTGCTGGGGAGCAGCCAGTGGTAAGGAGGGGTGACTGTGAGAGCCCCCAGCCCCTGCTCCCGGGGCTGATGCCTGCCTCTGCCCAGGACTGGTTTTCGGGGGCGCAGGCATTCCAGGAATTTGTAAGGAATTAGGGAGCGGGTGGGGAAGAGCGGGAAGACTCCTGCAACATGAACCATCTGGCCTCTTCAGTCTGCGCGCGGCAGTGTCTGGGATAAAGGAACTGATCGAAAACAGACGTTATTTGAGACAATAAAACCGTATTACACGTTAATGAGAAAATACATTGGAGAGCTGAGGGCCTGGGGCAAGCTGGGTGTTCTCCTCCCTCTCCCCTCGACCCGTGCGTGGCCTGGTGCTGTGCTGCCCACGGGCAGTGGCAGCTCCTTTTCCTCTGCCATGGGTTTGCTCAGAGTGCTGCAAGCAGGCAGGGTGTAGGTAAGCCATGCTTGGCTGGGGTGCATTGCCCCTGTGTCCTTGTCTTGGAGGGGAAAGCGTGATCCCAGCAGGAAGGCAAAAAACAACCCTGCAGTGTGCATGGTCTGGGGCGGGCTCCCTTTGCACCTCCTTCAGTCCCGCTTGCCTCAGGCTCCTGCAGTTCTTCTCTCACAGTAAATGGAGTGGGTTAGGGCTTGCTCCCTGGCTGTGGGGTGAGTGGCACAGCCTGCCTCCCATCTGCCTGGCACTACGCTCCCTGAGTGCTGTAGAAGAGCCTCACAGCCTGTGCTTGGCCCTGCTGAACTCACAGTCTTGGGGAGCCTAGGGCTGTGCTGGTTATTAGATACTACAGCCCCGATTTCCTTCCTGCTCTTCATCAACTCATGCCTTTTCCTGTGGGGTAAGCAGACGCTCTCTGCCTTGGGATGTGGGGGTTCATTTGAGTGTCCATGGCCTGGCAGAACCCTGTCAGGTTCCCTTCTCACCGTTCAGATCCCAAGCTCTCTGTGTTTTTCCATGCTGGAGCTGGGTGTGGGTTTCTGCATGTCCTGCACCCCACATCCCCTCCTGTTGGGTACCCTTGGGAAGAAGGCCAGCATGGATCCTCACCTGGAAGAAACTATTGACTCATCCCAGCTTCAAGTCAGGCTTTAGTGATCCAGTGGCTGGGCTTTCAGGCTTTCTGCCACTGTTTTTTGGTTTGGTTTTTTTTTAACATCCTAGTAGTGGTCAAAATTTATAAGTAAGGGAGAAACAGGAGTTTTGAAGGTGAGGATGGAGAAGCAGAAGGGTTGTGGGGGGTGACATGTCTGGAGTCTGTACCTCCCAGCCGAACATTTTTGGAGATCTTTCTTCACCTCAGGCAGGAGCGGGAAGCTGATGGTCCATGACAAAGGCCCCTTTTCTTCTCAGGGCTGGTGTTTTCATAGTGTTGGGTTACATCCCCCTCACTCTGGGGGTGGGCGGGAAGGGGGCATTGATAGAACCTGACACAGCTACATGATGTAATGTTATTTTTTCGGTACCAAAACGAGGCAATTTTTCACTCAAGGTCAGCAGAATTTATGTCAAGCCCTGCTGGAGGGAGGGAGCGCAGGCTGGGGGTACAGGATGGGGTGTCTGACCCAACCCTGCACCCCGACACCCCCTCTAGCCCTGCCACAAACGCCGCTGCAGAGGTAGCAAGGACATCACCCCCAGACTTTTCCCCACTCCCCCTACCCCTCGTCTCATGCTTGAGCTAAAATATTTTAATTAAAACGGATTCTGTTGGGAGCATGGAGCCAGGGAAGCCCGCTGCAGACCCTGCTTTTGGTCATTGGGCCCTCAACATCTGTTTCCTATTGCAAGCTCCTTTGGAAAGGAGAGCTGGCCCCTCCTCCCATCCCCAGTTTCAGTCCCTTTGGAGACCAACACACAGCCCAGCTTTCTAAGGGTTTGTCTCCCTCCCAGTCTTCTTCCAGCCCAGCCTAACCAAAGTTTTGCTTAAATAAAAATAAACAAGCAGAGTTGATTGTGGGAAGCAGGGGGGCTCGTATCCTGTTGCATGTGTGAGGCATTATCAGCGTGATTCCCCCCAGTGTTGCTGGGGGTGAAGATGGGGTCTGCACACTCACCCAGCAAGGAGGGATAAAAATCAGAAGCTTTGATGCTGTGGGGCTGAAAAAGTAGGGTTGGTTGTGGGGATGTGCATGGTAAAAGCTGTTTGTGTCCTACGAACAAGAGCTCTGCCTGTTCCTCCAGTTGGAAGCAAATGATGCCACTGGTGTGAGCGTTTTTGCGTGCTGGTGTGGTGCCTGCCCTGTCATGGTTTGCATTTTGGGCATCAGTTAAGCTTTCTTTGCTCTTTGCAGCTTAGATGGTCCCAAGATGTGGGGAGCTCTGGAGCAGCTGTGGTCTGGGTGGGAAGATGTTAGGAAAAACCATCATAAGTGGGTGCAGTGGTTGTTTGTGGGCCCTGCTGGGATAAGGTCTCCTGTTCCTCAGGACAATCACTGCAGTCTTCCAGGAAAATTGTTGGGTTTTGGGAGAGGCAGCTCCCACGAAGAAATGTGGCTGTGTGAATTGTGGGAAAACTGGTGCACGTAGGGGAGAGAGCACTTGGACCCCCAAATGCAGGAACATGATGTGGTGTCAGTGACCATCTGTTTTGGCCCATGCGTGGCTTGGAAGGGCAGAGCATGGACCACCTCATGCTGAACTGTCTGGGGAAGCCTGAGGCTGTGTCAGGCACTGTTTTGCTCAACAGCCTGGTGAGATCTGGTGGACTTGGTGCATAACAAGAAGGAAGAAAAGTCACCAAGACTTTTTCAGAGCTCCATCAGAGATGGTCGTGGGTCTGTAACCCCTGCATGAAGGATGTACCAGTGAAGGCGCTCTGCAGGAGTGTAGGATTTAATGGATTTGTTGATGTTGAGGCTATTTGCTTTAGTTACTTTTGTATCTGACTGGCTTGTAGTCTGGATCCTCCTCTCCTTGACCCCTCTTCAACCTCTGGAGCAAAACACCCTGGACCGGGCCTGTGAGAGCTGTCAAGGCAAGGCCTGTCTGGAGGAGCTGCACCCCTTGTGAGACAGTGCCATGTCCCCAGCGTGGCTGGGCTGGAGTTCAGCAGAGGGACAGGAGATGGGTGGGTTGGAGAAGGGAGGTCAGGGGACCACGATTCCGGGAAGGTCACTGCACTGCCGGCGTTCGCCCTTGAAAGCCGGAGGCTGCAGGCATGTCCAGATGTGGAGAGGTCAGCCCAGCGCCCTCCTGCACAGGGAGGGGAGAGGTTCCTCCCTGGCCATTTTAGTGGAGTGCTGCCGCCATTTGGAAGCGTGAGAGAGGGGGCGTAAAGATGATTGGAAAACTAGAGGGAAAAAATATAAACCTGTAACCTCTGAGGGCTGATTCTCACCACATTAAAGGATTTTAAAGAAGGTTGTTTCTCTTCCCTTTCCTGGAACTTTTTCCTGACCTCTTTCAAATTGAAAAGCTTTATCAAATGTTAGTGGTTTTTCTTTTTTGTGATTGTTGCTTTTGGCTTGAAAGGCAGGAAGCCAACACAAGCAGTTTGTGCTGTGCTGACTGCCATAACCCTCTCTCCCCAAAACAGTGGATGCTTTCCAGTGTCTGTATTTCAGTGCAGTGTTCTGGTTGGGATGGCAGGGCCGGGAGTCTGCATGGGACTGAACAAAATACACCTGCTTGTTTAGGGAGGCCCCCTGGTCCTTTTCTGGGGTGTTGCTGACCTCCTTGCAAAATGCCTGGATACTCAGTTTTGTGGTGACTGAAGAAGAGGGATCTGGCTGAAATGATGAGATCAGCAAGTCCTGATTCCCTGGTGCCCTTCCATCTCCCAGCACAGGTCAGGCACCTCTAATGCTCTCCCGATGGCAAAAGATGAGGCACGGACACCCTGTGACTTTCCCAGAACCATTCCAAGACAGGAGTCGTAGGGAATTAAGCCCCTTCCCTAGGATTCCTGTTCCTATAGGCTACCACCCTGCGCTCTGCTGCCCTGTATTTTATCTTCTTGGTGATAGTTTCCTGGCTGCGATGCTCCTCTGATATCGGGACCAGCTGCTGCGTGGAGGCGCGCGCATGTGCGGGATGCAAAGGTTGTGCGTATGAATGAGGAGAAACTTGGAGAGAGCCTTAACACCGCCTTTATCTCATGGAAGAGGAATTTTTTGATGAAGACTCACAAAATCATCCATCTTCCCCCTGTTGTTTTGGCAGTGGTGTTGCCCACAAGGATGCGTTCTCTCCTCTCCTTAGGGGCCTGTGAGGGTCTCTCCAGATGAGTACGTAAAAGCCCCCAGGCTGCCTTTGCCGAGTTTGTTTTATGTCTTTGTTCTAATGAAAGTTGTGTGCTGCTTCCCATTTCCAAGCTGTTGCTGCAATGGTGGTGGTGGTGTTTGCTCTCGGCAGCTGAAGAAAAGCTCTTGGTTGTTTCCTTCCCCCCCACCTTTGCATTAACATCTGGACCAAGATAAATGCATATGTGGGCTGTTTTCTCTTGCTTCGGCGTCTTCGCAGCTTTAACGAAAAGATCGTTTCTGCCACGGAGGAGCAGTGGCCTGGATTGCAGCGGGGTTTGCTCCCCACCTCTCCCCAGACAGCGAGCGAGCAGCGTGTTGGGAACAAACTCTGCAAACTTGGCGCAGGCGGGGGGAGCGTAAGTGAAAGCTAATTGGAAGCAGCCCTGACTTGCACTCTGCTGGAGCTATTTACAATATCTTTCATGCGGTGAATTATTGAGTTATTCTCTCAAAGGGAAAAAAAAAAAAAAGCCCTTGCTTATTTATAGCAACGGTGGTAACCACTGATACATGAGCTGGCTTGGGCATGGAAGCATCTGTCCTGGTCAAAGCTTTGCCTGTTAATTCACATCTTTACCCCTGGATGCATTGGAGCACCTATGCAAATACTGCTGTCTGGGAGTCCCATTTGGGTGCTAGAGACCTCTCAGGCTTTTCTTTTATGTTCTTGACCAAGGTCTTGTGCTGTTGTACCATCCCAGGCTGTTGTGTCCAGCACCCTTCATCTCCTGCTGTGTAATGCTGGTGGGTGGTGGTTTTCCATCCTCAGGTTAGCTGGGGTGGTTGCTCAGTGTTGTGCAGTCTGAGCTGCTGGGGTCAGGCTGGTGCTTGGCATTGCCTCAGACTGATTTTATGTTGGGGCTGGAGAGAGAGAGAGAGTTTAGTGTTGGTTTCAGGAGGGAGGAATATAGGTGTCTTGCACTAGGTTTTGGGTGCAAAGTATCCTTGCAGGGGGCAGGGTTCACCTGAATAGGTGTGAGAGGTGTCCTGGAGTCAGCCAGACAGGAAGGGTTCAGCTGGGGTCACAGCCATGGGGCTCCAGGGGACCCTGGCTATTGCTCTCATTTTACCCAGATCCTGATGGTAATGGTTCAGGTCTGTGATCCTGACTCATCCCTGTACCTGTGCTGCATCCAGATCATGGGAATGTTACCTTAGACTGTGAAAGACACGCAGTGTGTGTGAAGTATCTGCCTGCCTGGAGATGTTTGTTTCACCTTCCACATCACCCTGGTTTCCCAGCAATTGGCTTCTGCCCCTGCTTCTCACTGATCTTGTTGTTATTTTTTTTTTTAAGCCTGGCACTGATGCTTTTGATGTTCCCAGCCTCCTATCTCTGCACGGCTCCTGCAGTACCAGCCCCGTGCCTTTCATTACCGCATTAACAAACTCGAGTCGTGCCTAACGAGGACGCCTCATACGTTATGCTAATGATCAAGAGACATGTTAATGATATTTTAGAAGCCTAATTAGTGGAATATATAACTATATGCAATTTGGTAATGGACTGTGACAAGAAGTTGTTAAAAGGGGGCTTGACAAATCCAGTTGCATGTGGCCTCAGACAAACAGTTGCTGAGAATAGATGAAGAGGAGCGGGGTCTCTGCATGCGTGCGGGTGCTTGCGTCTCGCTTCCCCATGCTAAGGGGTGTGTTTCTTGGCGCCTGCACTCGTCAGCCTGACTGACACAAGCTGCTTTCTTGGCTCTAAATTTTCTATTCTGTTTCTTGAACTGACGTGACCAAAGCTTCAATTTATGGGCACAGTAATTTTCTCTCTCCATCTGTCGATATCTGCACGCGTACGTATAAAATACAGTCGGTCTGTCTGCGCGGGGTGGCTGCGCTGGGGACGGCCAGAGCTATGGTCCTTCACTACTTAGGAGGAGACAGAGGAGTTGTCAGAGCAGATCTCATGTGCTGTATGTGCCTCATGAACATCTCACTAAATGGCAGCTCTTCCCAAGATGAGTACACAGCCGTGCTTGAGGGTACATGACTGGTGGGCTATGGGAGAGACCCACAGGTTGGGCAGGACTTGGGTCAAGCAGGTCCTGAAAGCACCACCTTTGATGTGAACTTTGCAGGAGGTGGGCTCCTTGGTTTCTCTTCCCTGAACATTGGAGAGAGTAGTCTGGCTGTATAAACCTCTCCACGGGCAATGCAGATACTCCTCAGATGGTTTTGGCTGATACGCTTTGTGCAAGCTTTGGAAGCCGGTTGCCTGGTTCGAGGCCAGTGCTGAGTGTTTGGAAATCTGATGTTCAGTCTTGGCTGGACCAAAGGTAGTTTGAACCTTTAAAAAAGCCAGTCTGGATATAGTCTTGAAGAAGTGCCAGCTGGAGGGTGTGATTTGGTGGCACCTCTGAGAACTGGATTATGGGGCCTGTCCAGTGGGGATGTGAAGAACACAAATCTGTGCCTCATGCTTCCCATGTCATGGATGGAGGCGGAGACGACAGCAGGTGGTTGTTACCCATCCCATTTCAGACTTCCTGAGGTTGCAGGCTGCTTCTTTGTGTGTCAGGCATCTCTTTTGCTTAGCAGAAAAGGAGCTGCCTTCCTGTATCCCATGGGAGAGGTGAAACCTGGTTTCTCTTCCAGGCTCTGCTCCATCACTGCCGCATGACCTGCGGCAACTTGCATTGCTGCTGTGCTGGAGCCTCTCGTGTGGGGAGGAGGTGACTGTCCTTGTCTGACAGCAACGAGGGCAAAGGGTTAACAGTACTAATTCCCATTGCTTATGAAACAGTGCCAATTATGAGATCTTATTTCATGATACCAAGCCTAATTTTTGTCTGTCCTTAATGACTTCCCAGTTTTCCCCAGCTGTATCCTGAGACCGGCACCGTTTCATTACTTTGTGCCTCTTCACATGTATGAGTTATGTACCTGCCCTAAAATCAGGACTTTAATAAGATTAAATTCCCATTAAAACTCTCACTTTCTTATTATGTGAATATATGCGCTGTGCCTCTCTCTGGAAGGAGGTGCTGAACTGAAGGGACAGGGAAAGATGTGCTTGGCCTTTCAGAGGATTTCCAGGTGGAGAGAGCTGGGTGAGAGGAGTAGGATCACATGGTCCTGCTCTGAGTGGAGGTGACACCATCCCAGGTGTCTGCAGGTCTGTGATCTGGGGGACACTGCCTGTTCCATCCAGGAGCACAGACAGATCTGTGATGGGAATCTTGACCCCAGAGCAGCTTACTGCCAGTGGGGCTGCCTGAAATGTTTGAATTGAAAATACGCAACTGCTTTGAAGCTCGGAGAACTTTCATCCCATTGATTTTTCTCCTCCCTTTAAAATACATTTTCTTTAAAAGACGTTACATTTCTTTTACTTATTTGGTTTCTTTTCCCCCTGCTAATAACTAAATTATAATGAGGCTCCCTGTGGGACTTAAAAATATTAAGAAAAAAGAAAAAACATATAAAACCCCCTGCAGAAATTATTCCCCCCCTTTTTTTTTTTTTTTCTTTCTAGTGCAATCCGTTCTGCATAATAGCTCTTTGTCTGGCTGGCAGATAGGCACGGGGGAGGCCAGGAGCTGCGGCGACGCAGCGGTGGCGTATGGAAGAGTTCTGTGCTGTCCTCGGCCAAATGGCACAGAGTTCCCTTTGGGGAGGGGGACAGTGCAAACTGGGGGGTTTTGTGCCCTGGTACCACCCTGCCTAATCAGTGCTGGGGCTCAGATTAGCTCACCTCGCCCAATATTCCTGCCACGAGACAGGTATAATAAAGCAGGAGAATCTTTACACTCCGCGATTTCATTCCACGGATCAAAGATCAAAGCAGAGGAATACACAGTGACCATAAAATTAACTGCTTTTTCAATTTTACAATGCTTTCGGTGATAAAGAATCATATAAATTTAATATTAATTAAACACTTAGCTTTTAACCTCCTCCTGCATCTACTTTTGGCTCCTTGTTGGGGAAAAATTAATTGGGCATCTTAAATCTTGCGTTACTAAATGCTTTGACAGGGGGTTTCAAAAGCACTTAGAACTGGAGCAAAATGTATTTGCTCCATTCGTCCTTCCACTCACCTAATTGAAAATCTTAGAGGGGAAAGGGAGGGGGCAGGGAAACAGAAAGGGAAAAAGTACCACTTTATGGGTTTGTTTCTTGAAAGGCAAAAAAAAAGAGGGGGGAGGAGAAAGGCATAACTTATAGCCACTCTTATGTTCTTGGCTTTAATTCAATCCCCGTCACACTTAACACCTTGCAGAATGGAAGCGATTGATCTCCTATTGCAGATGGCCTATTGATCGGGAGCTGCTGCTTGCTCCCGTGCCTTCCTTCCCTCCATCCCCAAATTCTCCTCTGCAGAAACCTCTCTGCGTGGCGCACGGGTCGTGTGGGCAGGACATAAACAGGAGTCCGTGCCTCTCCCTGCCTCCTGGTGTGGGAACGTGTATGATCAGCTCCTGACCATCACAACGCATCTGCCTTTGGGGGAGAGCCCAGCAAGTGGCTTTTTAGTGGCAAACGGCAACACTTCATGAATGTGTGAGGAATGAATTGCAAAATACTGCCCTCGCGATCCAAACCGGAAAGATTCAGTGGGAGGAAAGCCCTTGGAAATCAGTAATGTTGCAAAAGACCTAAGGAGCACAGCGGAGAGCAAATTAGATGTGTTACTTGCAGTGTGGTTTGGCAAAAAGGGTAGCAGTGGGCTTTCTGGGCTGCAGAGGCCACACTTGATAGAGCAGGAGAGATCTTAGTTCCTTTTCCTTACTGGGTATGGCGCGTGTCTCCAGACATCTTATTAATGCAGCGATACTGGTGAAACAGAGGGAGTTTCAAGAACTCCAGATGTATGGAATCGGAGCTAGGAAGTTAAGGAGAGCAATTCTCCCTTTGTGGTGGAGCCTCATTAATTCCTATGGCAGAGCAGGAGACCCACCAGCAGCCGCCCTCCAAGGGGATGTTAGGTGCTTGCACATGGTAGGAAACACCTGGATGCAGAGAAACCAAGAAAATCAATGAATGAGCACCAGGATGTTAAGTAGAAGTTTATTGGAGAAATGATGTTTTTACTTGTTTGTACTGATTCTTTGCAGAGCACCCAAGTTTCGTAGGATTTTTTTGTGAAAGCAAAAGAGTAGCAGCAACAGAAGACCTACAGGAATCTCTCTTGGCTGCAGGTTACAGAGAGTCTCTGAGTGCACATCCGTGGAGCTGCACAAGCATGATGCAGTAGTTGGTACTCTATTTGGGATTCTCCATCTGAGCTTGAACCCAAAATTATCCCTTGATTTTGGGGATGCTTAAAGAATTCTTTTCCCCAAAAAAAGAAGCCCCCCTTCTTGCCAAGTTCAAGGAGCAAATATTGCTGCTTTACTTCTCTCTGGATGAACTTGATGGAGTGTCAGATTGAATGAGTATTACTGGAATTATTGAATGAGTAACATAGACCTACCCCTGGACTAGGAACTGGGCGGTGAAATTCTGGATGGACAAGGAATGAATTGAAAAATGGGGCCAGAAACAGGATCTGAGTAGAATTACTGGGGATTATACTGTGGGGGGCAAAAGCTGTGAGGGGCTGGAGATATTTTGCAGCATGCTGTGTGGTTGGCACTATTCTACATAGCTCCTCTTCCATGTCAAAATCCCAATTCCTGGCAAAGTTCATTTTAAACTGGGGAAATGGAGGGAAGCAGAATAACCTGGTGCAGATTGTCATGGACATATCCCAGGAGAATGGTCCGTTGGTTTATTATTTCTTCTTCCTTTTTTTTTTNNNNCCCCCCGGGAAAAGGTCCCTTTTTTTTTTTTTTTTTTTTTTTTTTTTTTTTTTTTTTTTTTTTTTTTTTTTTTTTTTTTTACATTGTTATAAATTTCTTTGTGCATTTCCCCGTCCCGTTCTTGGCTGGTTTTACATTTTTAAGAGGGAATCCCATGCTTGATGCTGAGAACCATGTGGTCCAGCAGAGCTATTTAAGGACTCATCATTTAAAGTGGGCAAGGCTCTTCACTGGAGGGTTGCAGCCTCTGTGTCCAGCAGTGTTAAGATCACAAGGTAGGGCCTACAGGATCTCTGCTCTGCTTTTTTAGGCTGTTGGAAAAGCCACCTAAGTCATGGCACTGGTTCTTCGTGGCCAAGCAGTGCCCTCTTGCCTCTCTCCCATGCCATGCACCTTGGAGAACAGGAACTGTTCCTCTTTCCCATGCTGGCTCCCTCAGCTCAGCCCTGGGAGAAGGAGCTGTGATGTGTATGCAGACTTTGCCTGATGGGGTCTTGCCCTTTACTCCTGAGTGAAAGGGCTGACACTCGGACTCAGTGTTTTTATGGATTGATTTACTCTAAAAAATGTCGTGGGTTAGATGGAAGGCATTAGTGGAGGACTGGGAAGTGTAGATGCTGCAGTGACTCCACGTGAGCTCTCACTAAAGGTGTTTGGGAGGGATAAGGTACACTCCCATCTTGAGGTGTGTAGGCAAATCCGAAGTTCTGTGTATTTGGGATGTGGGACTCAGCCCCTACTTGCAGACTGATTGTTGGTCTGTTTAATGAACACGTTGCAACTCAGCATGTATTTTCAAACAGGACTAGATGAAGAATGTGCCAAAGACACCTCTGAAGTTTGGTGCTAGGAATACCATGTCACCATGGACCCTTTTGTCTTCACACTACCAACTACCAGTGCTGGGTTAGAGGCTGCAGTTGCTTAAATAAAAGGCTTTAGGTTACCCTGGCTCTCTATATGCAGCTGTGGAAATGCTTTGACACGGCTTATCCTCCAGGATCCATAAGAAAAGTCATTGAGAAACAGCATTGCTCCAGCGAGGCTTTTCTAAGTAGTCCTTTGTGCTTCGGGGTGTAAGAAAACGTTAAGGGGAGAACACGGAGCGATGCTCGCCCGCCGTCCCCAGCAGCAGCAGCAGGGAATGCAGGAAAGTGCTGCTGGGCCCTGCTTGCTTCCCTCTCCCCAAGGGCTCCAATTTTAAAGTTTTCCATGTCTTTAGGATTGCTGGCAGCAGAGAGAGGTCCTACTGGATTAGAGGTGACCTCAGGGCACAGGTGAACACCTTGGTGTACCCTGCTGTAGCATAGAGAATGTGAAAGAACTTGTCACGATGGCACAGCCTGTGCAGGAGCTTTGCAATGGTCAGAGGGGCAATGCTGGAAAGGAGATGGGGGAAAATACAGTGAGGGAATGACAGTGGGCTTAAACCAGGCTATTCCTGCTGGTGGTAGAGGAGCTCTACCCGTTTGTAGTAGCTGGGACTCATCTTGTTTTTCTGCCATGTGCTCACAGCTGCATGTGGGGCATCAAGCGCAGAACTGCTGGGTTTGGCTTGTGTTTAAACCTCTTTGGTAATGTTCCTGGATTTCCCAAGTCTTGCTCTCAGGAGAGGCTGGGAATATGCATTCATAGCCAGCTTTGAAAAGGAGGCTTGGGGTTTTGAACAGCTCAAACGCTTTTAAAAATATTGGTGTTTCTTCAGGATCTTAATTTTTGAACAGAGGTGTGCAGACTGTGTGCCTACAGCGTGCCTATGTGCACGTGCAGCCTGTGGTGGATGTAACTCAAGCCTTGTCAAAATGATTTCATGCTTTAACAAAACTTTGACTGATTCAGAGTTTGGTAAGAAGAGGAAACATTTCAACTTTGGTTGGCGCCTGAGGCCAAGCAACTTTGGGTGGTGGATTGCTGCGGTGCCAGAGAGGCTGTGAGCAGCATGGAGGTGTTCAGGGCATGTTTGCAGATGCAAAAAAGGTAGACTGCAGTAAGGAGTAAAAAAACTCAAACCTTTGGAGTTCAGCAGGAGCAGGACATAGACCAGGCCTAAACCTTCTCATCCTGTTGATCCCATGGCATGCAGTGCTTGTGATGAGTATTTGAAAAGATGGCATGGATCACCCTCGCCTTTACCCCAGGTGGGAGCCTGCCATCCTGGCTCAGCATATCCCCAGACATTTTCATTCTGGGGGGCTAAAACAAACCCTCAAGTGTTGAGTTTCTGCCTCCTGTGTTCAGGCTCTCATCAGTGCAGCACAGCAAGGGTCCAAAGGCAGCTACAGCTCAGCACCGGTCACTTTGCCAGTGCTGGCAGGAGGAAGAAAGTGTTTGAATTTGGGTCAGTCACTCACCAGTGCTCCTCAGGGAGGCTCTGATTTCTTGTTCATACCAGAGTGGGATTGCCCGATTGTGTTCAGAAAGGCTTGAGAAATGTGCAGGAGTTCCTGTTACCTGCTCCAGCCATGGAAAATTAACTCTGCGCATGCATTTTGCTCTGGGGAACTTTACAGTCTTTTGCTCTTAATTCATGGTATTTTCACCAGCTTCCCCCTCTAGTCCCTTTTCCATAAAAGTAAGTAAAAGCAAAAAAAGGAAGGCAGGCAGTGGAGAGGAGAAAGTGGCTGCAAAAAGGCTGATCCACCAGCAAGGGGCATAAACCTGTTAGTCAAACCCTCAGTCCTGCTGAGAGCTGGAATGGGCTGTTGAGCCCTCAAAGGGGAGTTGAAACCACCCCTGTCACAGCACCAGGGCTGCCCTGCCCCTTGCCTGCTCTGCATTTCCATCCTGTCCCACCCGAGGCCCATTTCTCGGTGGCCCCAACACGTGCAGCATCACGTCCCTCTTGTATTCACACGCCTTTGTAGTGTGTAAAAAGCTCTGTTCTGTGACCAGGCACACGGAGAGGAAAGGAGACCTCGCCACCCTTCTTGGGCAGCTCATGGGGACATCATCTGGCCTCCCCTGTCCTCTTCTTGCCCACTCGCTCCCCCCCTTCCTGCCATCGGAAAGAGGGAAAGAAAAGGAGAAACAACCATATGAAAAAAATGTTAATTTATTAATCACGGAATATATAGCAGTTCATCTGAAATGCTGTTGCTATGCCAACACCCTGGGAGTTTATTTTCTTAATCCAGGAGCGAAGCGTTTGGTCCCCCGCTCTCCTGCTGAGCTATTTGAATATGTTGCTGCTGCCGCCATATCTATTTAAAAGGGAGAAGGAGGGAAAAAAGGAGGGAAAAAAAAAAAATAAAGTAGGCTAAACCACCAAAGCAGTCAGATGCAAAGCAGTAAGAAGCCTTTCTCAGTACGACTTAGTAAAAATGACACAAATTAATATACTCTACTTAAACCAGACCAAGATTAATGCTTCTCTTTCAGAGCAGCTTAGTCCAACTGTCACTCGACAAGCGTTCGTCGGACAAAATCAACACTAATCAACATTTATTCCTCTCTTGCCCTTGGGTCTGAGGAGCGTAGAGCGGGCTGCGCCATTCCCCGGCTCGTCTCGCCACGCTTTTCACCCTCCATCCAGCTTCGCCATATATCACCCTTCCTCTCTGTGCTTCTGCTTGTACGGATCCACACGCTCAGCTATCAGGCTACATTAGAGGCATGATAGATTTTCTGTTTTAATTTACATCTATTATATTACAACATAACAGATCTTGATTCAGTGGAGGCCGGTGTCTCCTCTAGCCAGACTCTTTGGGAAGGTTTCTGCATGAACTTTTTAAGGCTGGTTCTAAAGTGGCTTCAGGTGGACTCTTCCTCTTCTCACTTGTGAGCGCTGAGCGAAGGTGTCGTGCACCCTGCTCAGGGAAACCTGTGGCTGTGTTGGCTGGCTCGTCATGTTGCTGGGAGGTGATGGCTTTGGTGGGGACAGGCAGTTGAGCACTGGATCCTTCTTTTTCTGCAAGCTGGCTGCCAGGCTGCTTTGTAACTGAAGCCTGGAGTTTCTCCTGCTGATGCCCTGTGCCACAGACCCCCTGATGGGGGTGGAGGGGGAAGAGGCTTGAACCCAGCTGTGGATGTTGGGAGAATGAGGTCGCAGCATACCCATAGGGCTTCTTCCCATTTCCTGTGCAGGGATGCTGAAGCCATGAGTGCCTGGCACACGTAGGGTGGCAGGGTTTTGTGGAGATTCGTGCCTCATTTCAGGTCACTGAGGTACTGCTTCCTGCAATCACTTCGGAGCAGGGAAAGGACAGGTCTGACCTGAAGTCTGGCTGATTCCTCAAGATGTTGGTGGGGTAATGCTCCAGCTGGCTTTGCTGTTGAGCATTACATTTGTCTTCTCTGGTTGTCTGGAGGGTCTGTGGGGAAGAGAAAAAGGCAGAAAAGTGGAAGAAACTGGAGCATGTTGTATTCATTTCCTCTCCGATGAGCGGAAAACCGGTGAAGGTCATGATGCTGCTGTGCCCAGCTCAATGTGATTTTGAAGAGCTCTTCCTGTCCTTGCAGCATTAGGTTATTAAAATGGGAGGAGGGGAATTCCTCCTCCACCTTACCATTTCTGCACTTTGTGTTCAATGCTTTTTTTTCCCCTGATTTGTCTCATAGCGCACTCATTTGGAGTTTGAGTGGTCTATATTTTACTTTTTTCCAGGGCCACATAGCTGCAAGCTTGGACAAGACTTTGTCTTACACTCACCTAGATGGGAGTGTGTGAGGCTCCTGGGCAGACTAAAATCATGGTGGTTCTTGCTTTCCTTAATAACCTCTTCTACAGGTTGTGTGCAAGTGTAAATCCATCTGGGAAGGTGGTAGACTCAGCTTTGTAGTGGATGTCTAATAACAGTTTAAAATACCCATCAAGGATGTTCTTGTTCCAGTGGTAGATAAAGACACTCTCCAGGTGTCCCCAGCCTTTCCACTGCTGATTTGGGGTGGGAGGGGCCAGTCTGGTGGTGTTGTGATGTGATTTCCATCCATTCTGCTCCTGCCAGTTGTGAGTAACATGCTGAGGTTGCCCTTTATTTGGATGATGTTAAGGGTAGCCCTAAGTCTAAAGGTTGCTCTTTTGGATTCGTTGTCTGGGAGTCCAACACGTGATGTTTTCATTGCAGTGGCTGAGCTTGTCTCCGTAGCACGCTATGGATGATGGATCAGCAGTCTGAGGGCTGGGATCCATTTAGGAAGTTGCTCTCAGTCTCCCAAATCAAAGCAGAGCTCAATGATCTTGCTGGGAATTCCGTGTCCCTCTCCTGCTGTAGGTCCTTCATGTCCTGTCGCCAAATCTAGTTTGGAAAGTTGTGATTTCTCCTTTTTCCCTGGGTACACTTAGGTCTGTGCAGGCTGTGACACAGAGGCTTCTGCTGCTCTTTCCTGCCCTCGTGGCATCAAGCAGAGGCTACTGGCTGGCAAAGCACCGCAGCGCGCTCCTTCCCGGCCTGGCCGGACTCAGGGCCGGGCTGGTGGGATCTCCCTCTGCCTTTTCCCCTGTGTCTCTCTCTCTCTCTCTGCTGGTGTGAATGAAGATTTGATTAATGCGGGCACTTTAGCACAAGTGCCATTTTCCAGGCTGTAGCTCTTGGCACGGGGAGCGCTGCCGGCCCGGAGCAGAGGAGAGCTGCAGGCAGCATCTGTGCCTGGAGGGGAGCGCCCTGCTTCCCTCCCTGCTCCTCATTGCTGAGCAGTAAAGTAAATGATGCTTGGTATAACTTTGCACTTACAGGACTGCAACTTAATTTAAAAGCAACCCCAAAGTCCGGGAGCAGCAGGAGGGGGCTCTGTAGCCGGCTCGTCTCTGCGAACCCACCTCGTTAATTTTAATGGTGGGAGAAATTCTCCAGCCAGGGAGAGAGGCGAGGCAGAGATGCTGAACTTGGAGTGCCAGCAGCCTTCAGGGATGGGAGGACAGCAGTAAGCCCCAGCCCGTGGGAGATTGGCCAGGGACAGACTTCTCAGTCAAGTCCTGGCTCTTTTGATGACTTATAAATTATCCAGGCTCCCACTTCAGCTCCAAACAATGGTCTGGAGCAAAGGCACGGTGGGAGCCTGGATGGTGGGACCACGAGCCTGCGTGGGGGACTGCTTGCTCCAAGGCTGCTCCAGGCTGTGGGGCTTTGCCAGCTCCTCAGGGAGGTTTTGGAACAGAGATAACATGTGTAGGAATTAATGCTGTTTGTAAAGCACTTGGAAGATGGGAAGAGCTATAGGAGAGCTGTAATTAATAGAGGCTGGCTAATTTAATGTTCTGCTTTGACATCATCTCAGCTGATATATATGTAAGGAAAAGCACCTCCATTAGTGCTGGGGAAAATCATTCCCCCTCCAGTGCTGAGGCTAAAGCAACCAGATTTATTTCTCTTTATTGTCTCCAGGAACTGAAATCCACACATCTGAGTCTTGGAAGAGGCTGTGCCTGTGAGACAGCAAAGCTTTGCAGAATGTTTTTGCTTTGGACAGATGCCCGAGTGCCCCGTGGCTGAGGTGCTGTCCTGCAGTGGCAGAGGACAGCCCAGGTCAGGGCTGGGGGAGAAGCTTTGGGGTGAGGGTGATCAGTGAGCTCTTAATGAAAGCTACATGGGTCTGTAACAAACTGGTTTTTATTGGGAAGAGGGGCCAAGTTTGTTGGGGGATGGCTCTGTGCCAGGCCAGGACAGCCATGGGAGTGAGCACTTTATTTGGGTCCTGGGGAAACTGAGGAAGAGGGCATTTCCTTGGTGGCAGCATAGGAAGTATTGACTGAGGGATGATGTTTCTGCTGCCCTCAATGGGATGCCCAAGGAGATTTGGAGGCAACCAGTACGAAATGAGGGAAAGGAAATTGGTCCTGTCTGCTGTACATGAGTTGTAATTGTTGCAAAACTGAAAGATTTGGGTGCTGGTTCTTTTCTTTCCAGGATGTCTTGTGTTAAGCCAGATCTGGGCTGTTGCGAATGCCTGATGCTGCAGGAGTCTTGCTGAGAGCTGTGGTGTTTAGTGACATATTTATACTGCAGAAAGTCTTGCTTTTGTTTTGTTTGAGGATCTAGTGTAAGCTGCATCTCTGTAATCCATGCTCTCATTTACTTTGCTGCTCCAAAATGGGATGAAGTGGAGGAAATCTCCACTTTCTGCTTTTGCTTTTAACTGCTGTAAACCCATTCTCTAGTTTTTTGGTAGCATGTCGCCTGTAGTTGTGTCTCAAGAGCGCTGGTCAGCACAACCCTCCCGTCCTCTTCTCCCAGGGTAAACCAGACTGGACTCAGAATCCATATATAGCTCTTGGAGAGGCTTTCTGTGATGCTGGCTGGTTTCTGTCCAGCTTTGGATGTGCTAGGCTCACTGGGAAGCCGGGCTATTCCCTGCGGCTGAATATGGCATTGGGGCCTGCCCAAGTCTGAAGCCATTGGCCTTATATGCATAGAGCAGGCAGTTTCTATATAAATGTTTTTATAAGGGCTATAAACTGTAGTGCTTTGGAGTGCGAGCCAAGCTCTGCACGCTGAGCTGGGGAGAAACTTCCCAGTGAGCCTCTCCTCCTGAGCTCCTTCTCCTTCAGACTTGTTGTGATGGCATGTGCAAACTGGAGAGCTGCCTGCACCAGGACTGGGATGGCAGGAACGGGCAGAGGGGATGATGGGGAGTCAGGGCAAGGCTTGCCCCGCTCCTGCTGTGTGCTGCTGGTGTAGGAAGCAGCCCTGAAGGAGCTGGAGTGTGAAACCAGACACCTGGCCTGGAGAGTTTGAGGGTGTCTGTGTGTGTGCACATGCCCACAGCCCCCCCAAGGGCATCAGCTCGCTCAGAAGTGACCTTCTCCCAGGTCACTGCCTGCCAGGGTCACTTGGCTGCTCAGCTGCATGTCAAGGATGCTTTTCCCTGCTGCTGAAAGAGCAAAGGAGAGATCCTGCTGGAGGAGGGGAGGGCTGGCATCCCCCACGGGCCGGCTGTGTCTGGACCTGGTCCAGAGGAGGTGTGAGAGGAGCTCCTCTGGAAGGGGAGCGGCTGTGCAGCAATGGGACTGGTCAATGCAGCATTTCATGAGCCTGAGCTGGCCCCCAGGCCTGCCCGTGCCTCAGTTTCCCCAAATGTAAAGCAAATGATCTTGCAAGCCAACTCACCCCTTTTTCTTGATGCAAAACACCACTGAGACTTGGTTGAAAAGTGCCAAGGGAGCCTGTGCAACACGTAAGCCATGAGTGATGGTCTAGATCGAAAGCCTAGTTGCCCAGGCTGACTTTTTCCTGACGAGGATGCAAAGCCACTGATGGAGCAGGTCTCCCTGCAGGAGGCAGTCCGACCCATCTGTGTTTAATGGGGACCACACAACACGGCAGCTGGCCCTGGGCCCAGAGATATTCTTGTAACTTAATGGCGCCCTGCAGAGTCAAACAGTGCTGTAGAGGGGGCACAGATTTTTTTAAAAGGTATTTAGGAGCCCGGGGCTACCGAAGGGGTCCTGTGGATTGTTTAAAAGCTGTATGCTGCCCACCTTGGTTGTCTGTCCTTACATATTCCCGAGCCACTGGGATCATGTTCCTCCAGTGAGTGCCTGGCTCGGGGCCGCAGGGGGAACAGGTGCTGTCCTCTGCTGGGGCCTTGCCTCCAGGCAGGGATGACTCAGCCCCAAAAGGTCTCCAAAATGAGGTGAACTGATTCAGGAGCTTGTGATCTAGGGTTTCCAGAAGGACAGGCACTTGTCTTAGGGGCTCCACGTTGGATGATTTTGTGTAAGGTGGATAGGGGGTCTTGGCCCTGCACAAGGTCTTCTCCACAGCAAGTGTACTGTGTGTGATCTTGGAAAAATGGGGTGATCCATGGGGGACATAGCTCAAGGCCACACATTTCTCCTTTTTGGTAAAGCAGAGTAGGGGGACAGGCCTTCCTTGGCAGAGGGGTCAGCAGTGCTCCTGAGTGTGATTAGGGTGTGGAGGGGAGCTGACTGCCTGGTGGCCCAGCACAGCTGCTGCAGGCCATGTCCCCTGAGTGTGAAAGGATAAGCTCTTGGGAGGAGCTGGAAGGAGATGTGCCCAGCCTGCCAGGTGATGTGTGGAGGGCTGGGGCTGGGAGCTGCAGGGACATCCATCACCCTGCCCAGCTGGCTGCTGGAGAGGTGTCAGAAGGCGACAGCTTTCTGTCGCCGCTGACCTGGGCTGGGGTTGAACTTCTGACCTGGAGATAAAAGCCTTTCCCCTCCCTCCCTGGCTCCTGTGCCCTTTTCCTCAAATTGCCCAGGCTTTCCAACCCGCATCCTACTGGGCTTACAATGGAAAAAGACCACTTATTGTGCAGCTGCCCTTCTGCATCCCATTCCCTCGGTACCTTCACCATGAGGCCATCTGGCTCTGCCAAAAGCCTACCTGCTTCATGCTTTCCTTCCTCATCCTCTGCTTGCCAAGGCTTTAGCACTCATTCCACAGAAACGTGATAGCAGGTGTGTTGTGCCAGGGTGAGGAGAGAGGGGCTAGTGGTCCTTTGGCTCTGGTGAGAGCTGTTGGAGAGCACTAATGGTCAGCGTAGTTCCATGCTGCAGGGGCAGCTTTGCTAAATCTGTAGAGATTTTGGCTTTAGTTGGGTCCTCAGGGCCCACAGAGCTGGACAGGCATAGGCATGAAGGCGGGAGAGGTCTCCCTGTGCTTCTCCTCCCTCTCCATCCTGCAGAAGGAAGAGATGAGCTGGAGAGTGAGAAACAAGGTCCATGCAAATGTGCGTTGTGTCTGCCGCTAATTCTGTGATTGGAAACGAAGCAACAAAGGGAGGTGGTGCAGCGTGAGGATGGTTTAACCTTGATAAAACAGTGATTTCACCAAGGATGATGTTCCCCCATCTATCTTCATCCATCAAGGCGCTGCTGAAATATGCTGATGAAGCCTGTGGATAGGAGTACAGTGCAGTTAAATGGGGCGTTGCAAACGCTCTCTGTACCCCCGTGACAGGGTGGCGTTGCCTACTGTCCCAATGTAATGCTGAGAACAGCATGATCTGCTGCCTTTTGCTCCACGGGCTGGGGTGGGATGCAGCCAGGGCTGTGCCCCTCTGTGGAGAGTCAGAGATGGCAGTGGCACCTCAGCACGTGGCTTGATTTCCTCCTTTTCTTCAGCACCGTGGAGAGTGAGGAGCACAGAAGCAGTAAACAAATTCAGCCTCACTGTAAAAATGCCTTCCCCTCCCTAGCAGAGGGAAACATTCGTTCATGAGCGATTCCAGGTGTGCAGGTAAGGCAGGCAATGGTCCTGTTGGCTTCAGCTGAACATTAACTGGTGGGTCTGGTCTGCGGGGGAGTCAGGAAATCCCAGGGCTTTGCTGTTTGTTCGGCTACCACGCGTTTCGCCTGCGTGTGCTGTGTTGGAGTAGCAGCAATTAAGCTTTATTTATGTGGGGTTTCCGAGCTTGCCGGGTGGGAAGTGGTGGTACGTGGGTGTGAGGTGCTGTGTGTGAACTTCTCCTCAAATTTGGGGATTAGCAGCACGGGCCAAGTTCCACAGTCTTTTTTTGGTCAGGTATCTGGGGGTGGTTTGCTGGCCGTGTGCGAGTGTAAATGTCGATAGGTCACTGGTAAACTGAGCCCTGTAAGCCAAGCTGCTGCTGTGCCCAATCCCTCTGGGACTAAGGCCATGGACATGGCCCCAGCATTTCCAGCTTGAGTTTCAGCAGTGGTGTCCCCATGTCTGAGCTGGGCTGTGCCAATGCTGGAGTGAGCCGGGATCTCCTCGCCTCGGGAGGGTGGAGCTGGCAGGGAGAGTTGCTCCATTCCTGCCATGCTGCTGAGAAATAATCTGGTGCTGCTGGTGGCATGGGCCAACCTGACCCTAGGAGGACCTGAGGGTTCAGAGTCCTCTCTGAGTGCAGGCATAGCTGATCTCCAGCCAGCTTCTCCTTTTGCAGCTGGGTTTATCTCCCTACGTTGTGCTTTCAGGAGCTGGCAGGGTGTGAGTGCTACCTCCAGGCCTCCTTCCAGACTTGAGCTTGCAAGAAGGTAAAGCTATGTGCAATGCTTCTGCAGTCAGCGGGGCTCTGACACTGCTCCAGAGCCCTCCTCCATAAATAACCCAGACAGGCGGATGCTCCCTACAGACCAGACGTGTGGTGGAGGCTGGAGAGCTGGCTCTGGACCTGGAGAAGGGACATGTCCATCCAGAGCATCGCAAGGCTGGCATAACCTGCCATGAGAGGGTAGAAAACCTGAGCAGAGCTGCCACCCCCACTGAGGCAGCGACCAGAACGCTGTGATTTCACACTGTTGAAGCTCCCTCCATCTTTGATCTTTTGGGCATCCTGGTTTCCCTGCTCCATGCCAGCGTTGGACGTGTTCTTTGGGCTCTCAGTTGTTACTCAGGATGCTGCCCAGCTACACTGAGACCATCCTCAGCCTCACTGCCTCCAGGTACAGGCAACAACATAGACACAGCCAAGACTTTCAGCACACAAGGTCTTTATCCCACCAGCAAACTCACTGCTTGTTGGTAGCTCAGACTTTGTGGTGGCCTCCCCTCTCCTCAGACATCTCAGGAGACACTTTGGGAATTGGAGTGATGTGCTGGTCAACTCTAAGCAAGGCTGTTTTTTCCCCTCCTCAGCCTCTTGTGTTCCCATTCTCCTATTGCTGCTTCCACTCCTGATGCTTTTGGGAGCATTTGGGGGGAAAAAAAAGTTGACAAAAGAAATGAATTATGCATAAGGAATTAATTTCCTTGATGAATAGGGACTTACAAACTCAATTGCCATTCGCTTTCAAGGAATGCTTGGGGGAGGGGGGGTGGAAGGAATAAAAGCAGAGGATGGAGCAGTGGCTGAGTGGCTGAGCCTGGAAGTGTTCCTGGCCTTTAAGTGGACTTTGGGAAACAGCCCTGGGTCATTTAAACCATATGATGGGTCTTGTATTCTCATCAACGTGGGGGGTTCTTTGCTGGAATGAAAATCAGGGTGGCAAAGATGTAGCAAATCTAGCAGTGCATCTGTTGTGTTGGTGAGTGCCATTTTTGGTGTGGAATAGAAGAGGAGAGACAGATCAGGATTTGGATATTTTAATAGATGGAGGAACTGAGTCAGGTGTGCACATATGACTTGTTCAGACTGGGTACAGGCCAACAGCCAATACAGGAGTAGTACTAAGTGCTCTTGTTTTCCAGAATTTTGCCTTTTTTCCCTCGTGTGCCCTTCCCTCCTGCGTGCTGCTGTGTCCTGGGAGCAGAGCCAACAACTGGGAGCGCTAAAAGCAGTGGAGTGAAAATGCTGTAAAAGAGCCTTCTGGAAACTTTGCCCAGCCAGAAAAACTTGCCCCCAAACCCAAGCAGAAAATTCAGATTCCTGATGGGAAGAGAGCATCTGTCAATCTGAGTGATCTGCTGGGCATCAGGCTCTTGTGCTGTTCATGGGAAGCACAGAGGGATGGGGCAGGTCAGTGTTTTGGAGGAAAGGAAACCCTTGTGTTGCTCTTGGGCTGAGAAGTATTTCACCTTCCAGAGCATCAGGGGCATCACAGGAAAGTCTGACTTGGCTGTTGAGCTGGCTGATGGATTGGAGAAGTGATGGGCAGAGCAAAGGCATCAAGAGGAGCTGTGCTGGGCCCTGAGCTAGAGAGAAATCCTTCTTCTAGATCCTGAAGCTTTTCTGCCCTTTGCAACTTGCATATTACTCCTCAAACATCACAGCTTTGGTAGAAATGATGTACTTGAGTACTCATGGACTTGGGATAAAGGGTTTGCAAGTGAGCAAAGTACGGTGTTGCTGGCTGCCTGCATATTGCCAGGATCAAAGAGGGCAGAAGCAGAGTGCCAGAGCCATGGATTTCTGTAGCCAGGACGCCAACCCTGTGGCACATAGGACCTTGCTCCTGTCCCCCTTGGTTGCTCCTGTGATGAGCCTGGGGGATCTGTGCAATACATGTCTCATCCTGCTCCCCCTTCCCTGTGCTGTTTGGAGCAAGGAGAAGTGTAGCCCAGGCATAGATCCCAGAACCTCCCATAGATCCCAGAACCTCCAGCCAGGGACCAGGCACAGGGTTTGGGAGCATGCAGGCCAGCTGGGAGGAGGTGTGACTGCCTGGGGAAGGGCGGTTTAATCATGGGAAGGATGGTTTAATTGCTGCTTTTCTCTTCCATCCCCTCCTCAGCCGCCCTCCCCTTCCCCAAGCTGAGGGCAGAGTGGCTCCGCGGGCAGGGGGCTTTGGAAGCTGTCGCTTTGCATTGCGCGGCTGGGGAAAGGTCTCTACCTGCCTTATTTTGTCCCTTTTGCTGTCAGTGCTGACAGTGCTCATGTTTATTTCATCCTGCGTGGTGGCTGTCTCGTTTCCCTATCCTCCGATGTCATTAGCGCGCCGAGAGCGGGCCCTGCAGTGCTCAGCCTAATGAATTCCGCTGTGGCTCCTCTCTCCCCACCTCGTTACCAAAGCTCAAGGTGTCAAATTAAACCTGGCCAGGGAAAGGAGAGAGGGAACAAGGCGCAAAAGGAGGAGGGGAGGGGGAGGGTGTGTGTTGTAGGGGTTCCTTTGATACCAGGGTTTCCCCTTTTTTCCAGCTATTTTTCCTTTTAAGCTGCTTCCCTTGCAGCTGGGGTTTCTCTTAGAGGCTGGATGTGTTGTCACACCAGAGGTGGTGACTTTGTCCTTGGTCCTGAGTCCTCTTCTCTGGGGGTGGGAGGAGGGGTGGCCTCTGTGGATTACATCTTGGTTTTGAGCAAGCTGGTGTAGTGGAACGTGTCCCTGCCTATGGCAGAGGCTTGGAACGAGATGATCTTTAAGGTCTATTCCAACCAAAACCGTTCTACGATTCCTCAGCCCCTGCTCTGTCTTGTCCACACAGGAGACAGCAGTGAGTGTCAGAGTGCTGTTTGAAAAACCAAGTGACTGTTCCTCAGCTCCACCTCCTGGGCTGTGTCCTCAAGCTGGGATGAGTTTTGCAAGTGGTTTTAAATGAAAGCTGCCATCCCTATCTCTGAGAGCTGGTGAATTTGAAGTGAGCTCCTGTCTCTTTGAGAGTAGGGGTACTAAAAGCCCCTGGCAGTCTCCCATCATCTCCGAGGCCATGCTCTGCTGTGCCGTGTTTCACTTTTCTTTAGTATTGCTCATCCCTGGTTTGCCCAGCTCCTGGCACAGAAAGCTTGGTTACCCTCCCTAACCAAGGGGTCCAGCCCTTTGAAGATGGCTGGACCATGGAGGACACTTGGAGTGATGGCATCCTGTCCCCAGCACCCCCCCTGCCCTATCCATCTTGGCCCTCATTGATCTAAAATAGTTCTGTAATATAATTATCTCCTTGTGGATGGGCTTTCTCATTATGTCAGCTGCTTCAGCTGTGGGGAGCATATTAATATGGGGTTAGAGCCATGGTGGAGTGTGTGTCAGCAGGGGCAGGGAGGGACAGCCCTCTCCACCCAAACGGGGGTGACCACAGGCTGTGCTGAGTCTGGGATCTGCTGGGGACAGAGGAGCAGAGCAAGAGCCAAGGCAGACAGGGCCTTTCAAGGATATTGAGGGGCTGGGGCCCTTTTGCAACCCAGGTTTGGCTTCTCAGGGCTGCTGGTGGATCATGCTGGGAGGATTTGTCTTGGAGAACACCAGCTTGGGTGACAAAGTAGCCCTGGGGTCCCTCCAGTGACCTCCTGTCCTGGTGCCCTCACTGGGTGTGAAGCTGTGATAGTCCGTGGCATTTGGTTTTGCTTTGCCTTGTTTGCTGGCTGGGGAGCACATGGTGAGAGGGGACAACAGGTTTGTCCCTCTGCACGGGATAGAGCACTGTCACTGCCTGCCTGAGAACCTGGATCTTGGTCCCTCGGCCTGGAGAACAGAGGAGGGACCTCTGACCTGCTCCACTGCCTACAGCAGCAAATTTGGGGTGAAAGGAATGAAAGGAAGAAGGCTCAGAGTGGGGAGAAGGCAGAAGTCTCTTTGTCCTCACAGCCTGCTGGACACAGGAGTGTTTGAACTGGCTCAGGACCCACGGCCTGGAGCTGTGGCTTGTGACAGTGGCTTTTGACCCCGTGCTGGTGTCCGAGCGCAGCTGGGTGCAGGAGGTGAGGAGCAATTTCACATGCAATTGGAACTGCAAAGGGAGAGTGGAGGGAGGCACCATTTAATCACCTTGGCTGGCCCTGGGCCAAGACCACCAAGGTTCAAACACCTCTCTGTCACAGGAGATGCCAGGGGAGTATTAATTGGCATAATTCGTCAGCCCTTTGGCACCTCTTGGTGTGTTGTCCTCACAGTGTCCGGGTGCTCCGGTCTGGGGGGAGCAGTTTGGGGAGCTTTGAGGCTGTTTTGGAAAGCAGGTGAAAGCCAGTGGCCTGGGCAGCTCCTGAGGCCACCACGTGGTGCTAGAGGGTCAGTGGAAGGTTCTCCAAAGCTGCCTGCTGGTGAGGAGGGCGTTCTGGGATGCATTGGTCTGTGGCTCCCGGTACACTGGGCACTTCAGCAGGTTGTGGATCTTTCTGAATGGATCTTTCAAGCCCAGCTCAGACTCTCCCTGTGCCTGCTTTTTGAGAAAAATTTGGATTAAAGATGCTGTGGAGGCTGGACAAGCCCCTCTGGCAGCACCTGGCTTGCCAGCTGCCATGTTTAGTTAGCATAGGCCTTGGCAGGCTCCCTGGACTGGTATGGCACTGAAGATCTGAAGAAGAATTAAGTGATGTGAAAAATTGCAGAAGGGCAGTCTGAGATAAAGCAGAAATGTTTTCCCTGCACTATCCTAAGAAAAGGCAAGAGAAAATAAAAGCAAGCATTCTGTCTGATATGCCTCTCTGGTTCAAGCCTCAGCCATGGATAGTATGGGCATACATGCCCCTTTTTACTGTGCAGGCAAGAGGGGTAAGTGTGGCCTAAACTGAACTCAGCATGAGTATCAACCTGGTCTGTGGAGGTATTGCTGCTTTTCCTGGCCATGGGAGGCATTGAAATGCAGCCAAGTCATCTTGATTTGAGTGGTTCACATCGTGTCCTCTCAGCTGGCTGGTAATGGTGCAACTGTCTCCTCCTCCTCAGACCTGGGAGAGCGAAGGCTCACGAGGTCTGCAGGGCATCATTTTCTGGGAAAGCCTGAAGGTGTTGCATGACCTGTGTGGTGTGCAGATCTTGGGGTGGCTGTGCTGGACCAGGCTGAAGCTGGACCCAGCTGTGCCAAGGACCGAAAAAGGACAGAGCCAGAGGGAAGTTCCCCTTTGCTGGTGTCCCAAATCCCAGCAGCGAGCAGCAATGTGTTCAGCGATGGTTAGCACAAATCCCCTCACCCAGCTTGGGTGGCTTTTGTTTTTCTCTGGATGTAAACCTTCTTGTGTGGCTGGGGACAGGTCCCCCTGCACCGTGCCTCAGTTTCCCCATCTGGGCAGAGGGATTCGTATGGGTTTTCTTCTGCTCTGGAGACAAGTTCAGTCAAGCACTTTGAAGTCCTCTGATGAAAAGCACTGGAGAAGGACAGAGGCTTATTAATTGTTGTTGAGAATTATCTGTCAGTCCCACGTGAGGAGCTGCTGGCTGAATTTCTGCTGTCTGCTCTTCCTAGCAGAAGGTAGTGACAGTAGTGAGACGATGAGAGTGGGGCTGTCATTCTCACAGAAATTAGTCCTGAAGGCTGAAAACCTGCAGGTTTCTGGGAGCAGTATGTCCGGGTTGTGAAGGGAGATGTGGCTCTGTCCTGGCACGCCGCTGTGAAATCTTGGCCAGCATTTCCTTTCAGGTACCAGTGGAACCATGAAGCCACAGGCACTTTTTGGCTCTTGGTGGCCTTCCTCTTCTGGGATGGAGCTGCTGCCTGGGTTTTGGGTGCTTGCCATTTATAATGACAGCAGCCCATGGGTGATGTAGACACAGGTCTGTTGGCAAAAACAGGGAGTTGACACTGTGTGTGCAAAACTGATGGCTCTTTGGGAGACTGAAGATTTTGGAAGATTTGTGCCTGACTCAGTGACCTGTGCCAGTGTTCCAGAATATTTAAACACAGCAACTCTGCAGCTATGAACCTCTTGGCTGTCTCACACTCTGGTTGGATTCATGTGTGTTTCAGAGTCCGCAGGACTGCTGGATGGGCAGGTGCTGTGTCAGCGTTGGTGATGCTGCCCAAAGAGCCTGTCCCCCACACCTTGGGGAAGGAGGCACAGACTCCTCTTGGAGAGCCATGGAGGAGGGGGGATTTTGGAGGCACAGACTCCTCTTGGAGAGCCATGGAGGATTGCTGGGGGACAGAAGGCCCTTCCTCCCTCAAGCCAGCTTGCGTTTTCTCTGTGCTTTCACCCTATTGAAAGGCTGGAGCATCAACTTGGCTTGCAGGGTCTGGCCTTTCTGATGGAGTGGGTTGTCTTCCTCAGCCCAGAGGGAATTAGGAGCTGGGAACTTGACTGTTGAAGGTGATGTATCCCGTAGTTTGGAAGCAGGGAGATCTCCGTGCTCAGAAGCTGAGGCAGACAGGGAAGAGCAGAAGTACGCCCTGGTGACATATCTTGGTAGGACAGCAGAGCCCCTGGCAGTGAAGGCTGTGGAAAGCTGGCTGACCTCAAATGCAGTGTGTGAGGGAGCACTGATGCTGTGATCAGAGCCTGGACCATCCCCTTGTCTCTGCTGAAGCACCAACTTCCTCCCTGGTTGTGGTGGTGCCGATGTGCATTCCCATCCACCCACTCCATCCAGGCTCAGGGGGGCTCTTCTGCTGCAGACAGGGATCTCCCAGACCCATCTCCTCCTTGGGATCTGTCTCCTTCCCCCAGCCCTG
The DNA here is from genome assembly GCA_013397295.1 of Polioptila caerulea. Classification (NCBI taxonomy): domain Eukaryota; kingdom Metazoa; phylum Chordata; class Aves; order Passeriformes; family Certhiidae; genus Polioptila; species Polioptila caerulea. Next base: position 480,652 of record VYXF01001498.1, read on the forward strand.
TCACGTGCTTTCACACCCCTGCCATGACACTGAACATCTTTCTCATGGATGAATTTGGCAGTGCCAGGCCCAGCTTTCTTGCCAGTGTGGCAACAGACACGGCTCTCAGCTTGTTAGACTGAAAGAATGTGCCGTTTTAATTAATGATATGTAAATATCCTTGAATGGGCCGCATTTGCATATTAAGAGAGATTTGCGGAATCTGCGGAGTAATATATTTTAATTAAGGATTAATTAAAAATAATGGGAATTTCATTTCGCCTGGCAGAATCCGTTTAGATCTTCGCACACGTCTGCTCGGGAGCCCGGCCGGCGCGCGCTGCCGNGGTTTTTTTGGTTTTTTTTTTAATATTCTTTATGGCAAAATAAGCAAATGGCTGTGAGACACGGAACACTAGTTGTGTTGGCAATTATGTTAATAGCATGCTATTAGGCTATGATTCTATATGAGCAATTGGGGAGAAGAAATGCCTTACTGAGAGAGAATGATACAACAGACGTCTGTCTTATTGATATAGCTCCAGAGGAGCTTTCTGCGTAATTGCACTCGGCCACTTTTCAGAGGTGGGAGAGAGGCTGTGGCCACGGGTGGAGGGGAGAGTGGCCCCCTGCATGTGCCTGCATCTGAGGCAGAGATGCTTTGGGATGCCCTCATGATGCTTCCAGGAGGGATTTGTTACCTGGGTGTACAAGTGTCCAGTGAGCTGCCTGGCATTTTGCTGTGGATGGTCTTGCAGAAAGGATTTGTCCTGCTTGAGTGGCTGAAGGGTCACTGGGGAGCTCTGGGGACCTTGCAGCTTGGTTGTTTGAACCATGGTGATGGAGAGAATGGGGAATCTCATGGCTTCTTTGGGAAAGTTGACTGTTGAGCCAGGCAGATAGACAGGTGGCTCTGGTGGGACTGGCAAGAAGCAGGATGGCTCTGGAGGGCTTGAGGTGTGTGGGGAGCAGCAGGGAAGGGCGGGGGTGCTGCTCCCTCCATCCCGCCCGCCTTTTCCCGGCGCTAAGCCAGCTGCAGCACACCGAATGCAAATGGAGAAAATGCAGTTTGTGGTAAGTGTCCGCTAATAAATAACCTCCGAGTCTTCTCCCTATCAGGCAGTGACATCCTGCATTTCTCTTCCGCGCCGCACCAGCCCAAGACATTTAATGATGTGGTGCTCCTTACGGGATGTGCCGCCCATGCTAAACATCTCCAGCCTTCACAAAATGGTGGGCAGGGAGCCCAGGCCGGCCCCACGCCGCTCCCCCGCCGCCCCGGGCGCAGGGGTCAGCGGGGCCAGCCCCGCAGCCCCCTCCTGTCCCCGGCGCCGCTGCCGCAGACCCCTCCGCCGCGCTCGCTGGAGGATTTCATTAACTGCACCAAGTAAAAAATAATCAATTTCAGATGTTCCCAGTGTTTGTGGTAATGGTCTCTCTAACCATTCTGATTAGCCGAGTGAAATGGAATTTTTCTTTTAAATTACAGCGCGTTGACATTAAATATAGGGAAACTTTGTGTGTGCAGGGGGAGGGGACAGGCTTTCTACATTCATCCCTGTCCTTCTCTCCCCTCTTCCATCACTCCCCTTATCTTTCCATCACTCCCTCCCCAGTCATGCCGAAATCTCCAGCGACTTCTTTCTGATGCCCACCAGACTGGGTTGTTTTTCTACACTGGGCTCTGTGAAACGTTTTCTGTTATTTCACACTGGTGAGGGTGCATTTCCCTCTCTTTACTGACACATACTTTAAAATTTTTTTAAAATTTTCCATGATGCTTTGAGGCTGGGACCAGTGCCACCACCAGACTGGGCTTCTTCCCTCCACCCTCCTGACTTCTTCCCTCCATCCTCTGGGCTGCACACGGCAGTGTTGCTTCGGTGTTGCTACTTTCCCTTTTCATTTTCCAGTTTCCTTTGGGGTCCTGAGCAGTGCAGTCCAGAGTGAAACAGGGACAGCTCTGGCCATGTGCCTTTGGGATGATGCCGGGCTCCTTCCTCCTCCCCTCCCCTTCTCTTTACCCTAGGCTGCATTTTTCAGACTCCGACCAAGCCTGCAGCAGCCCTTCCATTATTAATTCTATTTTTTTAATTTATTTTTCATGCCTTTTGCCCCCACCTCCCTCTCCTGGCCCTGTGGCCAGCACATGGTGGACACCAGTGTGGCAGGGCTTTGGACTTCTCCTTTTGATAAGCTGTCATCCCCCGGCCTCACGCAGGGATTTGATCAGAGCACTCTCTCGACCCCGTGGAAGACATTAAACACCCTCCCAGACCCTTTTCTCTGTCTCCATCTCTGAACCTTTCACTCTCCTTTAATGAGAATTTCTCCTAATTATTTCAGTGGCTGCAGCACAGGGACCGCAGTGTAGTTAGATCTTGATACTGGGACGTGACTGTTATGCTGATAAAGGCAAAAGATCAATAATTTAGGCCCTAGCGTTAATGGCAGAGCTGAGAGCTTAAGTGTCTGTATTCAGGTTTAGTCCTGAAGGTTCCTGGAGTATTAATGATTTCCAGAGGAATTCCCCCCCTTCCCCTTTCCCCTGTGCTGCTGTTGCTTTTTCCCTAGTCCTGTCTTTAAACCCCCATTATCCTCTTTTTTTTTTTTTTAATTTTGTTTTGTTTTTTCTCATTGTTTCCCTGCTCTGCAGCCATTCTGCTTTACTTTTGGGTTGCCCCTTTCACAGTTTATTTGGGAATGTGGCAGTGTGTTAGGAAACCAAGGGGGGAGGAAAGCTGGGTCAGGAGGAAGCATTGGAGGGGGGTAAAAAAATCATCCATTCCTTTCTGTTTTGCTTTAGAGACTGCATGATTGCCTTCTGGAGGTCTCTGTGGTGGAGGTGGTGGTGCAGGTGGAGTTCTGCCTTCTTGCTTGCTGGATTTTCTCCCCCAGGCCAGCATGTCTGAGCAGATCCAGAGCTGACTGGAAGTGTTTGGGGGCCCAGGGTGGAAAGGGGGAAGTCTGAGAGAAGAGGGGTAGGAAACATTAACCAGTTTTCTAGTGGTTCATAAGCACTTTCCTCATAGTTTCTTTTCTTTTTTTTTTTTTCCCCAGCCAGTTAGTACTTGAGAATTCAGGAAATACTGAGTTGATTTGAGGAAAGATGACAAATGATGAGGGGAAATTGGGGGATAAGGACTGTAACTTAGCCATGAGGAGCCCTGGCTGGGAAACACTGCTACATGCATTAGCTGGTTAATAGGAATTTTGCCTGGGTTATCTCCATCCTGATTCGGGAAGTAAGGCTTAAGGGTGTGTGAATGTTACGGCTTTTTGGTCTGTTTGACACCCTGGGGTGTCCTTTGCTGCAAAGGGAATGATTTCTTGAGAGTTGCAGAGCATCCCTGTGCTGCAGTTCTCCAGGTCTCTCCTGAGGACCTCTGCTCCTTGCCAGTCCTCCACTGCCATCCCCAGTCCAAGATCTGGGCAGGAAGTGGCAGAGCTTCCTCTGTCCAAGCAGTGTCAAGAAGCATCTCGTGCATCCTGAGTGCCACAGACCAGCCACCCCAGAGGAGTTGGAAATACTGGTTTGTGTTTTCTACGGATAGCTTAAGCCATGGGGGAAACCTCCCTGCTGAGGCCTTCTCCTTCCTGAGGATCAGCACTGCTCTGTGTTGTGCTTTCTTTTCTGATACCGTATGTTGTGATTCTCATGGAGCTTTGAGAGGGAAAAAAACCTCCAAAAATGCACTGCACTGAAGCTGGCAGTGCTGCTAATGCCACTGAGCTCTTCCTTCCAGCTGCAGAGCTGGTATCTGCTCTGGGTTGCTCCTTTTCTCTTTGCTGGCAGCTGGAGGGTCATGCTGGCACCCTGGGCACGCAGTGCTCCTTTGCATTCCCACGGACAGGCAGAGCAGGCTGGACCTTGCTGAACACTTCTGGAGCTCCACCATCCAGCTGGCTCCTCCCCACCGACTCGCCTTGGCAGGGCAAGCCAGAGTATAAATTAGTTTCAACTTATTGTAGTCACTGAAGTATAGAAATATAGCTGAGGACACACGGGGAAAACATCTGGGCAGGGCAAAAGGGCTTGTTGGCTTTTATGGGATGGCATTAGTTGGGGCTGGGAGTGAACAACCTCAACAGCAGGGCTTTTTTCAAAGAACAAAAAAGGGTTTGAGTGCTGCCTAGTTCCGTGCTCTTTAAAAAACAATGAAAAAATGAAAAAAAAAAAGTTTATGTGTGCATATCTCTGTGCACACTCGTAATTGCATGTGTAGGAATGCTAATGTGGAATGATGGGAATATGAGCTGCTGGCCTGGCATGTAAGAAGCTGTGTTGTAAAGGTGTTCCAGGGAGTAAAGGAACCTTGTGCAGGGTAGGGGGCCACATGTTAAATTTCCTCATGGAGGGTAAGAGATGATGTGTCCTCATCCCAAATACTTCCTTTGATTGCTGATAAAAGGGAGACTGACCTTGTTGGGAATGTGACCACCAGGACCAGTTCCCTGGTGTCACAGGAGGTCATCTCCTTATTGATGGTGGCCTGTTACCCAGGCAAGAAACTTGAGCACCATCTTCAGTGTCACCTTGTATTTCCTCCTGGCTTTTCCTGGCAAGTCCCCGTTCATTCTTTTGGGCGGGAGGTTCAGCAGCCACCTGATGTCCTTGCTTGAGTGTTTCCTGGTTCAGTTACATGTTTACACCTGGATGTTAGGTAGCCAAATTCAGTCAACTTCCATAGGACCTTCCTTATCTCAGGTGGCCCAGGATGTGTTGTTGGCTTTTGCCAGGCTCACTTAGGGGGTTGATTTCTGGATGCTCTGGCCATAGCTTGAGTATTTGCAGAGTTGGTCTCTTTGGCAAGCTTTGGAGAGTACTTTTGGGGGACAGATATGAGTAGCTGTAGGTTTTTCGAGCCACCAAACTGGTGGTGAAGTAGGGGAGGGTTGCCCAACACTCTGCTGATATTTGTGGTGGGTAGCCCTGGGGAGCAGGTATTTGTATCAGAAATGTTAATAGAGAGGCTGAATTGAATCGTGCATGCTGTCGGGGGAGCAGTAAAAGCCATTTACAAAGGAAGCCAAGAGAAGATCAGTAGAAATGCACACAAACCCTAAAAATCCCAATGTGACGCCTGAATAATCGCCTATTTGTCTGGGGAAAGAGATTAATCCAGCCAGGGTTCAGTTTAACAGGATTATTGAATGGGGTGGGAGGGAAGCAAAGGGAAAAAGGCTCTGAGATTTTTCCATATGACTTCAGACCATGGATCTTTCTTTTCCAATGGCCCCAGCAGGATGGGGAAGTGTCAGGAGCTGGGCTGGCTTTGCTGGATGTCACTGGGTGAGGTGTGGTGGGACAGTTGGGATCATGGAGGTCTGGCTTGGTCCTTCCCTCTGTGTTGCCTCATGGGCCAATTTGGAGCTCTTTAGGGATGCCTGATGGAACATGGTCCTTGTGAGGAGCTGAAATTGGAAATTCAGCAGGTTTTACCCGACCATGAAGAAATACATATTTTACCCAACCAACAGCATGAAGTCCAGCTGTGTCTTCGTGGGGGCTGCCATCAGGTCATTTGTGTCCTTTGCAATGCTACTGAAAGTGTCTGTCCTTGGAGAAGTCAGGACAGAGAAATGGGGTGAATTTTTGGGAGGAAATAAACCTTCATTGACCTCTGCTGAAGGGAATGGAAGGGACTTCTGGTGGGGGGCTGGAGTAGCCTTTCAGTCACTGAGGAACCATCCTGCCTCCTGATCCTCCTGGTGCTGATGAAAACCCTTTCACTGGGATCAGGTCCTAGAAGGTGTTTGGGAGCAAGATATTTTCTGTCTGTCAGTGCTTGGCTGCCTTGTGCCCCTGATCATGGCAACTCCCCTGTCAAAGGCTCCTTTCTAGGCCTTAATGTTTTTTCTTCTTAAAGCAGCTTTTTACCCTTAAAAACAAAGATGCATGGATGAGAAGGGAGACAGTGCTGCTGCCTCTACAATGTCCTCACAAAGCAGATCACACAAAAAAAAGCAAAAGTAGAAATGTTCTTGTGTCATTGCCTGCATTTATATGTGTGTGTGTCTCTTTGTGCATGCTTCATATTAAACAACTGCAATTGCTCTACAGTGCTGCCAGAGAGCTGTTGATGTGTGTCAGGTACTGAAACTTCTTTAAAGCCTACCTTCTGTGTAGGATATCTGGCATATTTGGTGATCAGAAAAAGAAGCAGGAGGATAAAAGTGGTGGTGGTGGTGGGGGGAAACAAGGGGGCAGCTCTGGCTGCCCATTGTGCAGTATTTTCCTCCCTCCTCTCCCCTGTCTTGGCTCTTCAGATGAATATCTGTTTGTTAGTATTTCAGTGGGATCTGTCTTTTTTGGAAGAGAGAGCTGTGCTGGAGCTCCCATCTTTGGGGTGGTGGTGGATGTGTTCAGAGTGGGGTGGGATAAGCAAGTTCCATGGCACTCCCATAAACAGCACCTCGCTGTTTCATAAAGGATTGCTTCCCTGTTTCCATGCATCTTAACCCACAGCTTATTTTTAAAAAGCCTTTCTGCAGGCAGCATCGCCTCTTACAGACATGTGAGAGGAATAACGTGGTGTTGCCTTCCAACCACTCTTTCTTCAGCCTGTCCTGCTCTCCTGTGATCTGCAGCAGAACCATGTGCCCTTTTCTAGGCCATATTTCCTTCTCATTTTCCCACTCCCAGATGTTCCCACTCTCCATGCCCACCTTGCTCCCTCCACTGCTCAATTTCTGCCAGCTCTGTTTATTCAGCCATGTCTGCAAGGAGCTGAGAGCTGGGCATGGAGAGAAGACACAGCCATCTGCATCCAAACCTGCCTTTCCTTGGGGAAGGCTGAGCATTTTCTCGCAGTGTAGCCTGTGCATCTCCAGAACCCCACTGAGGGCTGCAGGCCACAAATCTACCCAAATGCTGGGAGCTGGCTGAGGTGTTCCCCCAGAGCAGTGGCTGTTCTGGAAGGAGATACATGTGGTGGAGCCTCAGCAGCACATCTGGTGCCCTGCAAGGCAAGCCCTGTGGACTGGGTAGGATGTTTGCTTTTGGTATTGTGCAGAGAATCCTCTGTCTTCAAGATGGGGATACAGAGGTGAAAGGCTGAGGAGTCCTGGAAGATTCAGGAGTCTTCCAGGACAGATACTGTCCTTTCACCTCTAGCGCATCTCATGGTTTAGTGTAGCTGCTAATACTGTTCAGAGCCTGTTCCTGAGGAACAGTGTTTCCCTGCCTAGGCTGGCAGCTTTCCTTTTCCATTTCATTTGTGGGATGTCTGAAGTCTGCACCCTAAGGCAGCAGCCAGGTAGAGCTGCCTCTTTCCTAATGCCTGGTCCTTCTTAAGTCATTTAAATAGCAAATGAACTCCAGCAGGCTCTGCAGAAGGGTGAGGTTGGGGCTCTGCTTGTCCGTTTCTTTCCTCATGCCAGGGATGTGCTGAGCCAGGGATGAATGATTGGGAATCAACAAGGTGTTTAAACACCAGAATTGAAATTAATGTCCCCTCATTGCTGGTGAGGTTGCCAATACATTACAGCAAGCACCTTCCCAAAGTGAAATGAATGTTTGTTTATCCTCATGAAATATACATCAAAACATGTTGGTGGGAGAGGCTGCAAAGGAGAGCCGGACAGCTCTCCCTTAATTCCCATCTGGGAGCAGGCGCTGCTCCTCTCCTTTCCACTCCTCTCCTCTCTGGGCCTGAGTTTTGAAGCCTAACCCATTGGCAGCTGTGTATCCAAAAGCATTAATGCGGCTTTAATGAAAACTCGGGTTGATCTGTCCAAAGATATTGATGAGTGGTCCTCAATCGTATTAATCTTCTCATTGCGGGAGGAAATGAAGGCAGCGAGCGGAGCCGTCAGGTGCTGCTGGAAGAGGAGGGTGAGCCGGGAGCAGGGATGGTCACAGCCAGCCTGGCCCTGCCTCCAGGGCTGCACCTTCTCCTGGTTCTTCCTGGTTCTTTCAATTTTTTTTGATTCTCTCAGAAGCTGGAAATGAAGGGTGGACTGCACAACGCAATTCCAGGCCGGTATTTAACATTCAAATCATTAAATTTCCGCCAATAAATCCATTACTGTTAACTATATTGAAGGGGCTAACGATCCGTCAACAATATTCCACCATTGATTCCCATTCCTGTCCAATGGCCACCTTACCTCCAGCCCCTGCCAGGGCAGGTTTTTGGGAGGATTCCCCCCTGCTTTGCAGCTTTCTCCACGGCACGGTGCTCCTGCCATCCCCTTCTCCCCGAGCGCAGGCTGCTCCTCGATAGGAACACGCTACACTTCTTTATGGCTTATGGCAAACTGCCTTGATTACTTCTACTGTTGTACCCATTATGTGAATTAAATATGTATTCAGTTGCATGCTGCTTGCGTTGTTATTGCAGGGTGACATATGGTAGTGACTCAATTAGAATGAAACTAGCATTAGATAACCCTTCTGATTACATGCATCCCAGCCCGCTCGGCAGCCTGGCTGCTGCTGCCACTGCCTCGCCTGATCTCCCGTTAGCGCCCGGCTGCAGGTCCCATTAGCCATCAGAACACCCAGAGGTGGGCTTTAGGCAGCAGGAGGCTGTAGGATGAGGCCGTGGGTGCCGTTGTGTTGCCTGCAGCAGGAGGGATGCTGGCAGTGATGCTCACAGCGATGCTCACAGCAGTGCAGCGGCGCGTTGTTTGCACGCTGGGTTTTCCCCGTGGCTTTCTGTCCCAACCCGCTTTACCTTTCCTTGGCAGTAATGCCTAGGTGTTTCAGAATCCAGAAATTCCATAGCACAGGGACCGTCCACTGATGGGAAGCAGTGCCCACCCCTTGCAAGCACCTGTTGGCACCAGGATGAAGCTCCCAGTGTTTGACGCCTTCAAAGCGGCTGCAAAAAGCACCTGAGTTTGGTTTGGTGCACGGCAACTTGTGGCTGCTGAAGGGCACCAAGCTTTCTGTAAAGGAAAGGGATCAAATGGTCAGTGGTGGTGTTTTCCTGCCTTCTCTCTCTCAGTGGGAGTGCCTGGTGAGAATGTCTTGTTGGGAGCTGGGTGTTTGGGACTTTGAGCAGGGCTGCACTGGGTGGCTTTGGCACTGCTGCCCTCTGGTGCCATGCTGGCTGCTCCCTGGGGAGCCCTGGTGGCCCTTCATTGGAACTAGAGCACCTTCTGCTTCCTCAGTTTCCTTCTACCCTGCAAAAAACAGCCCCAATCTCCTATTTCTTGAAGCTAGAAAAGCTGAGTTTCCCTGCATGCTGATTCCATCACTTCTGTCCATTGGAGGGCTCTGCTGCAGGCACAGCAGAAGATGCTGCTGGTCCTGCAGACAAGTCTCCAGCCTTGAATTTTGGTAACCAAAGCCTGGAAGGTTTGGCTATTCCACACAACAGCCAAACTTACCCTATCTATCCACAGGGGTTTGGGTCTCCCAGGAGCTTGGGGACTGAATAAAGCAAGTTGCGAGCCCTCCCCCTTGCTCCAAACCCACTGATTTTGCTTTATAGCTCTGCGAATTGTTTGTCAGCAAATCCTGATGCAAAAGTAAATAGGAAGCGGATTAATTGTATAAGCATGTGTGGGTTTCAGAAGCAAATCTCAGCCTGTGAGCTGTTTGCAAATATTTCTCTCCAGGGGTTGCTCTCTGCTTAGTCCCAGCGCCCAGTTTCCCCTCTCACGTTGGGCAAAGGAAGGGCCTTTTTTTAAAATTTTAATAAAGCGAATAATGGCAGCAATCAACGAGCAAATAACATACTTCCTGGTGACAGGACTGAGCTAAATACAAATTTTATCTGGGTACATATATAGCTATTGAGAGGGATGTTTATGAATGGAAAATAATACAACCCGACAGAAAAAAAGCCAAACATTTATGCGTTTTTCCACATCACAGCTCAAGAGTTTGGTTTGCACCTTTCATTGTGCCTTCATTCTTTGTATTTCTCGTGCCTGTTCCCTGGGAGCCTGTGTGGGGGTGTGTGTACATTATGCTGTCAGACCACTGCGGGAAGCTTCATTCTTGCTTTTGCCAAGTGGGAAGTTTCTTTTTGCAGTGGAATAAAGGCCTTTCCCAGCGGAGAACCAGGAGTCTGTGGTAAGGTGGTTGCTCCTGGCGCCCTGATCCTTTTGCTCATTTCAGATGGGTGCCCAAATCCCATTAGCATCCTTCCAGGGTCAGCTGCTCTGAGCAGCTCTGGGGGCTTTGCAGCAGAGCCCAGCTTGTGGTGCAGAGGACAGGCAGGGTCTGGCCTGTGAACCAGAACTGTGGTGGGTGCTGCATGAGCCCCCTCAGCTGTGGGGGAATCCTGGAGAGGATGCTCATGTGCAAACATTGTTTCTGTTTGAGCTCTTCAAATTTTGGATGCTCAGTGGAGCTCCGTGCTGGGGTTGCTCTGGGGTCCTGAAGTGATGCTGTCCCTTACCAGGGGTCAGAGCACCAGGTTCAGTTTCCAAACCCGAAGCCTTTCTGGTTGCTGGGTGTTTTCCTTCTCCAGCAGAGGTGGCAGGGTGAGCTGGGGGTGATGTGGGGCTCTCAGAGCAGGATCTGTCCCTTTATTGCTTGCCTTGCTATCGCTTGGGTTGCTTTGGGCTAGAAAACCGTCAGCTCATACAAATGACTGACAGCAGCCAGCGTCAGCCCTTGGCAGGTATGTAAACAAAAGAGGGAACAGTTTTCTGCTTGCTCTTTTCTTTTTTCCATGTTTTTTTTTGTTGTTGTTGTTTGTTTTTGAAGCAATTTTGGGTGATGTCACCCTATGCATATCCCCATTCAGGGCTGATGAGGGCCTTGCCTGGTGTCAAGCTGCAGGGTATCAGCTTGATTTTAAAGCTGCTTTACACAAAGGAGTCTGAGAAGCAGATGACTGAGGGGCTGCAGGGATGGATTACCTGCTCCCCACGTTTTCTGAGCCCTCAAACATCCCTCTCATCTGAGCATCCCCTCCAGCCTCATCCTTCCACTGCTGGCGGGTGCATCCCTGCTGGTTTCTGTGAAGCTGCCTGGTGTGAGCTCTGCTCCCAGATCTGCAGGCTGTCAAGGACTGTGTCTCTCTCCAATTGATTGGAAAAGTTCTTGTGCATGTAATTATTGTTAAATTCTTTTTCTCCCAGTGAAGAACGCCACCTGAGCAGGTCTCTGTCAGGCCTGTGTGGCTCGTGCAGAAGGGAGGTGAGCTTGCAAATAGGGCCTTAAAATGAACACCAATGCAGTCCTACCAGGAAGGAAGAGCAAAAATACTGGAAAAAGTTCATTTTTTTCTGCTGGACTTTCACTTTCTAAGGTGCTAGGCATTTTCTTAAGGTGGTATTTATTATTTTTGGGTTTGTTATTATAAGCTGGCAATACTTACTTGGGTGGGTTCCCCCTTGCCCTCCCTACTGCTGGGTGCTGGGGTCACCTGTGCAGCTGCAGAAGGGAGCAGGCAAACCCCTGCCGTGGCAGCCTGATTTCAACCCCAGGGAATTTCACAGGAGTGAAAGGAGATGAAAAACACCGTGAGGCCACTAAGCCACAGGCTGGAGTGGATTATCTAAGTGGATTAGGGATTCCTGACCAGGGCTGGTGTGGAGCAGATGGGGTTTTGCCTGCCACTGCTGTGGGGTTATGGTGGCCAGTGGAAGGTTGAATCCTCCATCTCCAATATCTGCGACCCCTCTCTCCCTCGTTGCCCAACCTCCACTCCCCCAAAGATGTTCTGTGACTGCTGCCCAGCCTGTTCCTGCCCTTGGGTGTGGGCAGCTGCTTGCACTCACTCACTCACCCTCAGCTGGCATTGGAGGGATGCCAGGGTATGGTCCCCTGTCCCCCTTTTTTAAGCCATCGTGGCCCCAGGGAATCTGGGCACAGGGTGGGGGCAGTGGGCTCCCTGTTCCTTGGCACTGCAAGCACCATGCTTATCTCTAAGGGTCTTTTCGGTGGGAAGGAAATTCAGGCCTGTCTCTCTCCACATGTAACATGCCTGCACTTTCCCTCCTTTTTTCTCTTGCTCTCCTATTTTTTCCCTTCCTCAAAAAAAA
>VYXF01001498.1:492605-507764 GCA_013397295.1 Polioptila caerulea
AAAAAAAAAAAAAAAAAAAAAAAAAAGAATAAACTAAACCCCCAGCAGAAAGCAAGCTGTGATACTGTCGGGCCTGGCGTTGATGTTATTTATTTTCCTCAGTTGCTGCTCTGGAAGCCTGGAGTTGACAGAGCGGTTTTGTAGAATAGAAACATTATAGACTGTTACTGTCAGAGTGTTAAATGTGATGGATAGAGAAATACAGGGGAGGGAGGGGACTTTACACTAGCCATGTCTGCCAGCGAGGGTGCTCATGGGAGAATAAACCATCCGCATATAAGAAATGAATGAGGTAATGTGGTGGGAGGTAATGGACTCTTGCAACAGAGATGCGCCTTGCCGGCTGGACTTAACCCTCGCCACACCACACGGGGTGCTGTGGGGGTGCCTGCCCTGCTCACCTGTGGCCTGAGATCCAGCCAGTTTCAGGCCAGCATGTCAAGGTGTGATGGGAAGAGCTGGGCTGTCCCTGTGGAGCAAAGGGAGCACTGCCTAAATCCATGCAGGCCCTGCTCCCTCGCAGCAGTGCTCGCTGCGCTTGTCACCAGCCCACGATGGAGGATCTCTGGTGAGCACCAAGAGATGTATTGATCACCCATTAGCAAAGGAATCTGTGCTGCTTGGGAGGTGCAGAGGATGCAGCCATTGGTCAGCAGCAGCCCAGTGGCTCACTTGGGGTGTGACTGGGCTTGGAGCCCTCCTGAGGGTGGGTTGGTTTGGAGAGCTTGGAGTTAGATCAGCAAGGTGAAGGGCACAGGGTAGGAGAACAGGTAGCCCTTGACTCTTCTGTCACTGGAGAGGTGCTAGGAAGCTGAGGGGCTTGGAAACTGAGGGGCTTCACCTGCATTTTGTGGCTGGTTGTACAGAGTGCTAAGTGGGGATCCAGAACCAAAACCCCGTGGGGTTTGTTTGTGTGTGAAATGTCATTTCTTGTGTTTGGAGGGACGGGTTGGGTGGGGAGAACCTGTGTGGCAAGTTCTGTGCTTACATCGTGGGAGGGAGAGCAGGCTGTGTGTGTCTCTGGCCTCTTTCTCTGGTTCACATTGATGATTTTTCCAGTCATCCAGTTAACTGACACATTGTGTTTTGGAGGCTAATGAGTGCCTGGTGCTTGTTTCCATCACTCCTTCTCACAGAGTGTTTCGGTAGTTCTGCCTGTGAGGAGATCCCATGGATAGCATTACCTCCTCCCTCAGGACCACAGACACAGAGCGGTTTGGGTTGGAGAAGGGACCTTGAAGATCATCTTCTAAGCCCTCTGCTATGGGCAGGGACACTTTTCAGGAGATCAGTCTGCTCAGAGCCCCATCTAACCTGACCTTGAACACTTCCAGGGATGGAGCATCCACAACTTCTCTGGGCAACCTGTGCCAAGGCCTCACCACCCTCACAGCAAAAAATTTCTTCCCAGCATTAAATCTAAACCTACCCTCTATCAGTTTGAAGCCATTCCCTCTTGTCCCAGCACTACAGGCCCTGGAATAAAGTCCCTGTCTTTCTTACAAGGCTGATGGGCTTGCAGGGGGTGAGGAGCCTCGGGGCGGGGGGCAGCCCTGGCAGCTCTCACTGCCCCTTCCCTTCACGCTTCGCTGGACGTCCGGCCTGACTGCGCAAAGTTTGTCGTAGCCAGTGTGTGTGAGTAATCGAATTACTTCCTTGTGCATTTTACCCTTGCTGACACCATCTTATCTCCAGCTCATGGAGCTTCGTTCACGTCCTTGGAGGAGGCCCTCTGCCTTCGTGAGTCCTTGCTAACCCCCGTTGCTCATGTTCTCGTCAAACCCAGTGCTGCTCATGCTCTGCTCCTGGAAATAAACTTATTAAGCAGCAGTGGGCAAACCTCCTGCATCCCATGTCTTGCTGAAAAAGCCATTTATTTCTGCTCTCTGCCATCTCTTAACTAACCTTTAGTCCTTGCTTTTTCTAGAGGAGGGTTTTAAATTTGTCAACTGAGGAAACTTTGGGGGACTCCAAACGATGCCAGTGGTGCTTCGTGCCTCCTGTTACTGGGTGCACAGCAACTGTAATAGATTAGCCAGGTACATTTCTTCTTCCTTATGGGCACTGCCAGTTAATCTCAGTGGTATCATGTCCATCTCAAGGCTTTATCCTATCTATTTATCATCTTAGCCTGTACTGAAGTGAGACTCACAAGTCGGTGAATCTGTGGCTCATCTCACTCCATTTTTTAAAAATAGGGTATGACACTTTGTGTCCTCTAGTGTAATGAGAGATTGAGCTGCTAATGAAAATATGCAATCATTTTATTTCTGAGTCCCTGCAGAACTCTAAGGCAGGTATTATCTGGTCCTGGTGACTCCTCATTTTTCATTTTCCAAACGTGCTTTAACATCACTTCTTCTGACATCTCAATCTCTGATTGAGCCTCATCTTTGCCACCTGAAAGATGGCCCACGGTTGTGGATCACATGGTGTTGGGTTGCTGGAGGCTGAGGATTGGGTTCTCCTACATCCTTGCACCCAGTGGCCACTGCCACAAACACTCCTGCAGCAACAGGCCCTACATGGATGATGCCAAGGTCCAACCTTGCTGTTGGTTTTTTGGCAGAATTTATCCTCATCTTCATTTGTGAGCTCCTAGCTAGTTGAAGAGTAAAACCAATTAAAGCATTATTTGTTAGTGATATGGGTGAGTTTGAGGAATTCCTCTGTATTTGCCTGCTACTTCATTGGGGTCTGGGTCAGATTTCTTAGGGGTTCAGTGGGAATATCCAGAACGTTTCTGTCCAGGAGGTGTCTGTTTCCTCTGGCTGCAACCGCTTGAACCTGGGGATGCTCATGCTGCACCTGCCCTTTGCCTTCAGATGGTGGCAGGGAGGCAGGAGGAGCTGATCTCAACGCAAAGTTTCTTTCTTGGGAAGGAGCACTGGAGGCTTCCTGCCCTGGGGCTGCAGCCTCAGTGGGAACCACAGGGACATCACCATCCCTTGCTGGATTGCAGCTGCTCTTACCCCAACCGGTCTTGACAACCGATCCACAAATCCCTTCTTTTTTTCTGAGCTTTGCTCTCCAAATCAGCTTGATTTGGCAAAAGGCTTCCATTGCAGCACGTCACAGGTAATTTATTCCCAGGCGCTGTAATCTGAAGGAAAGCAGAGCGAGGGACCTCCAGTCACAGCCGCGCGCGCACGCAAAAAGTTAAGTATTCTTGCTTTCGCTGACAGTACAAAGGTGTCATATACGAGAAGGATTGACACAGACCAAAGGGTCTTGTGGGAAATATGATAATAACTATAAAGAAGACAGATTATTCCCCAGTTGCCAACATTCAAACCTTTTTACAGTCAGTTCAAACATATAAAACTTTATTGCTGTAGCAGAAAGGGGAACAATTTCTGGTTGCACAGCTTTCCCAGGGCTGGGTTTATACTGTCTGTGTTATTGCTCTATAGTGGCATTTTAAAGTTTATTGAACAAGACTTTTACAATTGAAGGAAGTATATAAAACTGTAAATTTATTAGATTTTTCAGGATAAGTGCCCTTTCTAGTTGTGCTCAAGAATTCGGAGCTACAAGAAACTGCTAGTTACAAGACTTATTAATATTAAAGACTGAGAGAGCGCACATTTTATACCTTAACTGATCTAAAAAATAATATTATGATATTACTGAAAATCTGAGCTGTCACCAAGCAGGGTGCGTGGAGCATTTGTATGGTTTGTGTATGTATAAATAGTTGCTACCTACATGCAGATAGAGGGGTGTGTGTGTGTCTGGATACGCCTCCGGGGGTGTCCCTGTTCCAGGAGGGTGTGTGCACACACCACGTGGAAGCACACAAGTGCCTGTGTGTGTTTGAGCATATATGTAGATATAAATCGGTGTGTTTCTGTGCAATATTTTATTTTTATATGGGTTTATTTCCCGTATCCTGCAGTGCTCTCCAGTATGGAGTCTTGGTGTGCATGTAAGGCTTTAGGTGATGCATAAATACAATTAATGAGGTGCCTGGGTGAGTTTGATGGTTTTATCATGCTTGGTTGATGTGGTGTTCACGGGCATCTCTGTGTAACTCAGGGATGAAGGCCTCTAGTATGCAAAACCCCACAGTTTACAGCATGTTCAACCATTCACCTGGTCTTTTGTGCCTAAAATCAGCAAGTACACGAGTGACAGTGGGGCAGTGTGTTCCTAAAGGAATGCCTGCCCCATCCCTTCTCCTTTCAGGCCGTGGCTGAGTAACACTGATCATAAATTTGCAGGGACTGGATTCTCTGGTCGGCACTTTTGCTCAGGGCTGCTTATGCAGCAAATCTGGGCTGCAGTGCTGCCAGAGACAGCCCTCGGAGAGCTCGCCGGCGTGCGGTCTGAGGGGAAGCCTGATCTTGAGGGGTTCCTGCTGTAAGCTTGCTTTTGCCAGCTTGGGGATTATTTCACCTAAATGTGCGACTCAAATTAAAATAAGTCATAAATCTGCTCTTCTGCCTGTGGTGCATCACCTGGCCATGTGGTGGCCAATGCTGCCAGAGCCACCACGGGGACATCTAAGAGGAGTTTGCTGTGGGCTGGGGGTGCCCGCTGGGGCAAAGACCCTCTTCAAGTGCCTCTTTCCAGGGCTTGGGGCTGGGAATGCTTCCCCGAGCTCAGGAGGAGAGCTTTCCTCCACTGCTCTGCACAGAAGTAGATGTCTTCAACTTTGGCATCTGTGATGGCAACTTGCAAGGGGCAGCGGGTGCTCTGGGGGCTGAGCAGGAGCACCACGAACTGGCAGCGAAGGCAAGGAAGTCAATAAGCCCTGAATCTTTTATGAGACCTTGGATATTCTGATCACAGCTCTGCTGGCACTGAGATAGGAATACAGATTATCTAAGAAAGCGTCCGTGACTTGAAGCTCAGTCCTGGGTCTTCCTAAGGTTTTTAGCTTGTCTCTACATATTAACATTTTGCTGTCAAGTTTGGTTTGGTTTGGTTTGGGTTTTTTTAGGCAGGGGTAGGGGTCCCCTTTTCTCCTGCTTTTTCCTGCAGGAGAAATGGAGCTCAGGTGTGATTTCTGGAAGCTAGGTCTGGCTGGAGAAGAAAGAAAGGTTAGTGTGGCTAATGGGGCTAAGAGTGTTATCTCTGAGTATGGTTAATAACAAAACTGAGCAGCAGCACCGCACGCCGGGAATTGGAAGAAAAGGAAAGCCCTTGGATCCCTTGTAATCCCACGCTGCACAGCGCGATGGTGTTGGAATTGCAGGGGTTCTCACTGAATTCATTTCAGGTTTGGAGAGAAAAGAAGGGAGGAAAAGAAGGAGTATGGGGAGGGAAAAAAAAAAACCAAACAAACCCCTGCACTGAGATGAATTTATGCCTAAGCTTGTCTTGGGAATGCAAATGTGTTTAAGACTCTCTGAGCTAAACCACCCCTTTTGAGAAGAGGGAGGGAGGAAAGGGGGGAAAAAAAAAAAGAAGTATGACACAGAAGGGACACTGGGAGAATATGAAATGAGGGTTTGCTGCCCCTCCTCCCATGCCCTGCCTGCTGCCGAGCTGGCACACAGGCAGGCAGCGGGAAACGCCGGGGTGTGGCAGCCAGGGGGGATCCAGGCTGTGGGTGCTGTGCTCTGACCTCCATCCCCACAGAGGAGCGGGCAGAGCGGTGTCACCCCGCCATCACAGCGGCCTCGAGCCCCCAGCCTCTTGCTGCCTGCTCACACCAGCCTGGCTGTGAGGTGTGTGACACCTGCAGGGAGCAGGGTGCTGCCCTTTCTGCATCCCAGGGGAACTGGGCAGGGCCCTGCCACCCTTCCAGACCTGCCCATCCAGGCTGTGCACAGGCCCGGGGAGGTGCAGGGCAGCAGGGAGAGGAGCAGCGAGCGGGAGGGAGGAGAGGAGGGCTGCAGGAGGAGATGGAACCCGCTGCCAATTGGGCAGTTGTGTGTGTTGTCTGGAGGCTGCTGCTAACCACTCGTTACAATTAAAATGAAGTGTCCGTCAGCGGCTATCTTCGCTGTGTGGCCCATATGTTTCTGAGCTGATACTGTCCGGATTATTCTGTTTGGGAGAACGATAACGGCTGTTTATAACCTTGGCAAAGACTGAGCCCTAATCAGGCTGGAGCACATTTTCACCGACTGGCTGATAACGGGCTGTTAGCTGCCTTATCGCTGGGGAGAGATAGGCCAAAATAAGCAGATCTGTGAGCACAGGAGCCCAACCAAGAGGCACATACCCTGGCCTGGCCTTTATTTTTAGATGCTCTTTTCTTTTTTTTTTTTTTTCCCCCTTCTTTTTTCCTGGCTGATTTCAGAGAGAAGATTATTTCAGCAGGAGGGGAGGGAGGTGATGGGTTTTGTTCACTTCAGTAAATGAGGTGGCAAGAAAGGCATGAAAAAATAACACAGGGGTGTTGTATGGCTTTCCATGTGCCCCTCAATTACCCTGTGGTGCCCCCAAGCCCCTAAGGGAATCTCCTTCTTTGGGAGTAAGAGTGGAGTACATCCTTCTTCGCAGCATCCCTCCTTCCCTTGCTTTCTCATTGCTTCGTCCTCTTTTCTCTGGGGCTGCCTCTCCCAAATGGAGCAATGGGCTGGTTTTAGGGTGGAATTTGTTTTGTGTGGAGGAAGGGCAATTTGAAAGAGGGCAAACTCGACTGAGTTTTTTCCCTGAAACAGTCTCATGCATAAAAGATGACTTATAGCAGCAAGACCTGGGCATTTCCTGGTGCAGACACCACGCTGGGCCGGAGCATCTTGAAATCATGGGTGGTTGAATACCTAAAGAGCCCAGTTTCCCTGAAGGAAGCCTCACGTTGAGGCTGGCTGGAACATCTTCCCAGTCTGCGCTGGCTATTCCCAGCAGCTGGATTAACCCAGTGCCATTTGTGGGGCAGGTGCTTTATCCCAGCCATGCCATCCTCTGCCTTGGCATAGCCCGAGTCTTGCTCCATCGCACCTGTGTCACTGCTCTCGAATCTTCCAGGGAAAACCGTCCACATCTCCCAGTGCCGCTCCTCCCTCCCTCCACTCAGGCTCCGTTCTCTGCCTTGAAGTCTCAGGCAGGTGTTCAAATAAATAATGCAGCTAAAAATACCTTTTGGCAGCAGCTGGGAGTTGTTGCGAGTGGCGCTGCCGGAGTGGTGGGAATACAGCATCCCGGCTCCACGGGCAGGTGTGTCTGTGTGCTCCAGAAAAACGAGAGCAGGCGCTCCAGAGATGAGGGTCCCTTGCCTCCTGGGCCCACCCTGGCCCCATTGACAAGGAGGTGGCATCACCTTCACCAGGGTTGGCTCCCAGTGGAAAGAGGGGACCCTCCAGCTCCATCCCAGCTCCTGGAGGAGTGTCAAACCAGCCCCGCGCTCCGGCTGTGTCAGGAAAGGATAATTTGCACTGTGGTAGCATCACAAACCATTTCCCCTTTGGGGAGCACTTAGCAGGCTGGATCATGCAGCTGCCTCCAGGGAAGGGTGCTGAGCCCTTCCGAGTTGCCTTCAGGTGCCGAGAGAGAACCCAGCACCTCGGGCTTTCGGTCTGGTCTGCTGAAATGGGCTGTTTAAAAACCTCCCCAAAAAACCTTTTGCTGGCTGCATTTTGCTAGGGAGTCATCCCAGATGAATGTAGATCCTGGTGGCTTTTTCTCTGCCCTTCACCTGCCTGGACCTTTATCTGGCAGCCCAGGGGGTGCAGAGGACTCCATGTCCACTAGCGCTCATCTCCTGGCACTGCTTGGAGACCTTTTGAGAACTGCCCTGGCAGCGAATTGTTGGACGACAGATTTAATTATTGCAACAGAAATGTTGCTGGGGGCAGTTGGTCACAAACAGAACTGACCTTGGTTTTTCCTCTTGCCCAACTGATAACAAACCATTCACTGCTCCCAAAGATCAGAGCTCCTCCCGCTCCGATGCACAGAGGAGGAAGGATGCTCAGCTGTGACGTTTCTGTATCCATGCATTTTTGGTGAGGGCTGGCCACCTTCTGCACCACTTGTGGGCCTTTTCGTGGGTTGTCCCTGTGCTTCTCATTTTGTAGAGCAAAGTGATGTGCTAATGAATCCTAGAGTGGTGGTGCAGGAGTGCAAGGACAGGGACTGACAAAGATGGGGTGCTCCTGAGTTCCATGCTGCTCCGTGAGGGTTGAGACCTGGTCCTGATCACCCTTCAGAACCTGCAAGTGCCCTTGCTTTTCTAGAAGCAGGGGAGCTGCTGGTGGGGCTGACGTAGTGGCCGAGGGTCACTGGTGGTCTGGGCAGTGCTGGAGTGATGCTTGAGTCCCACAGTGCTGCCGCCTCATTGCAGCTTTGGCCACAGCTCCTTTTGAGATCTGAAAAGATGAAGCCAAATGGCGTGTTGGAAAACCTTCCCAACTCTGAGGGAGATGCTGTCTAGGAATTGCTGGCTGCTTTTCCCTGCTTCTCCATGCTTTTTGGGTGTATTTGACCTGTTTTGACAGCAGAAATAGAATCCCAGTGCAAAATCAGCTCGGGATTGGACAACTTTTGGAGGGAGAACATGGTCCAGCTGTGGCATGGTGACCCAGCTGTGGTGTGGTGGTCCAGTGCATGCCCCCCTAAACCCGTCTGCTGTGACTTATCTCAGTCCCCAGGGCTGGGGGGTTTGCTGTGGCTCTCCAGCCCGCTGCTGGCCCATGAAATGCAGTCAAAGCTCCGCAGATGCCACGAGCCAGGGCAAGCTGACTCTTCCCATCTCATCCTGCAGAGAACAAACAGAGCTCAAGGTAAAGCGCTGAAATTTCACCGTGACCTTTTCTTAAAGCATTATAATCAAGTTGAACGTTTCCAGTTGTCCCACTAATGTTTGCCCCATGGGAGAAGGCGTCCTGCTTTGAGGGAGGATGTTTGTGGCGACGAGCGTGCCGGCCCCGGGAGCTCGTGGCGCTGGATGCCAAGTGCCTGCTGGGGCTGGGGAGGCGGGGGGCAGAGGGCCGGGGCTGCTCCCTGCCTCCCGCTGTAATGCAGCCAGGGGAGGGAGTCTGCTGAACGCTCTGCATCTGCTACAGCCTTTGCTCAGGGCTCTCCGACACATGGATTGTGAAACACGCAGCGCCTGGCGTGTCGCCGGGCACCCGCCGGGCCTCCCACGTGCCATTCCTGGGCGTCCGGGCTGCGGGCTTGGCAGCTCCTGCCCCGGGGACAGGTTGGGATTGGCTTGAGGGCACCTGGGGCTGATCTGGCTCAGTCCAAGGATGTGGGGGCAGAGAGAGCCTTTGAAGTCCAGTTTGGACAGCAGAGGAAGCGTTTCTGGGGTGAAGGGATGGGCTGTGTTTATGGTGCTGTGTCTGCTAGGCCTGTGTGGTTGTGGGCTCTTTCTGCTGCTGTTTTGTAGTGCTGGATCTGGGGACACACACGGTGTTCAACCTTCAACTTGAGCAGGCAGCTGCCCCTCCTGAGTGCCCTGGTCCCTGTGACTTGCGTGGCACAGATGCTGGGGTTTCAGTGTCCCAGAAGTGAAGAAGGTGATACTGTCTTTCTCAATGATGGAGTCTCCCAGAGTGACATGAAGGGTGTGACACAAGGGGTGACCCAAGTGCTCCACGAAGGTTGCCCTCCCAAGCACCACAGTATGTTTCCTGTAGGACTGGGAAGGGAATTCAGCTCACACTGTGGAGGGAAGATGTTTTTGCAGACCCTTCCACATCCAGGATTCTCTCACTGAGTTTGGCTCAAAACGCCCATGACCACCTGGAATGCTTTTCAGGTCCCCCACCTAATTTTTGAAAGATATTTGACAAATGAAGGATGGAGACAGTCATCCCACGTGTGTGGGAGTGCTGGTGGTTTCAACAGCAGCACCAGGGGAGTTGCACAGGGGCTTCCAGACCCATCCAGGCACCCACAGGGCTGCAGACTGCCCTTGGCTGGCACTGCTCTTCGGCCTCACCAGCCTCTCCATCCTGCAGCTGGGTGCCCACAGCCGCATCCCTGTGTGGGATGTGTGAGCCCTTCCCTCCCCTGCACCCGGCCGGTCTGTGCCTGCTGGATCCCAAAGCACCTCCCTTTGTCCTGGGAATCAAGGGTCCCCTCTGGCTGTGCTGGCTCTGCTGACATTTAGCTTGCAACCATGCATATGGATGAGGAGCAGAGCCGGCAGGAGGGTGATGGGGGGCTGGCCCCTCGACCCCGCAGACACGATGCTGCTGCTGCTGCTGCTGCTGCATGTGGCTCCAGGGGCTTTGGTTTTATTTTTGAATTTTCTCTTTAAAATGTTCCAACAATCTCGGTTCAGATTTGGCCGGGGAGGAAGGCAGGCTGGCTGGGTGGGGTGCTGCTGCTTCCCAGGGGCTTCCTTCAAGCAGCAGCTCTGTTCACACAAGGCATTGGATGCAGCTGTAGTGTTCCCAGCAAAGCTCTGTTTTAAGCATGGAGAATCGAGTTCACCACACTGTTGAAGTCTTGTCTGAACCAGCTGCCATGCAGTTTTGTGGGGTTTTGTGATCTGGATGATGCTTGGGGCCTTTGGAGCAGCATTATCCTGTCTGATTGGTTCCAAATGATGGCTCATGAGGTGCTAGTGTTGGGGGCTGTGTGCTGTGGGGTTTCAGGGTTGCACCTCCTGGGTGATCTTGCTTTCTTCCCCTCCTGTGCATACCCAGAGTGTCCGAAGACACCATCATGCCCTACTTGTTTCCTTCCAGGGGTTGGATGGTGCACCTGAACACAGCATTCCCTGCTGCTGCCCTTGGAGGAGAGTCCAGCCTGGCTTTTGGGGGCAGGTAGCTTCGCATCCTGGAGCTGGGCTGTGGGCACAGCAACTTGGGAAGCTGCTGCTGTGGCTGGGATGCAGTCACCTTGTGGGAGGTGGGATGGTTGGGAAACCAGAGCTTGGGGCTGCCAAGTGGGGTAGGGTTGCATGCAGTGGTCACTGTGAGAGCCCACAGCAGAGCAGGGAGGTGAAGCGTGCCCTGGGGAGCCCTGTGACAGGCAGGCAGGTAGGTCTGCTCTGTGTGCGTGTGCCTGCTTGGGTTGTTCCTCACTCCCTGATGTAATTGCTGATGGAGCAGCCTCTCAGGCCAGTGCCCTCTCCCCACATCCCTGCCCACCCCCATGTCCCTGATCTGGCTCTGGGTGCCTTCCTCCCCGAGGTGACACCAATCCCTCCTCCTGGGCAGGTCTCCCTTGCACAAAATGGCTCCCTCCGAGCTCCCTCCGCTTCCTCCCCTTCCCCAAAACTTTCTTGCTCTGGGGTTCGCCGCAGAGCTGTTCTCCGTCTCAGTTGTTCCTGGCTGTCAGAGGTTATATATATCCGCTCTGCTCATGCTCATCCTCTGTAACCATTTTCTGCTACAGAATCTTCTGGCTGCTCGTTGAAGCCTTAATCCGTAATGCAGCGATCAATGGGTGTGCGCCTTTACCACTCGGATGCTCATTTTTTAATCCCCACTGCCTCCTTCAATGTCATCCCTTCCCATTTTTCTTTATAGAATTTCAGGTCTACTGTACCTGCTGATTACTTAGCGGAGACCGCTGGACATCTCCCTTAATTAATTCCATCGATTTCTCAAATCCCACAAGGTTTGGGGTCCTTAGATTTCTGAAGCAGCTAAATGGAATGTCTAAATTCCGACATTTTCCCTCTATAAATTGTTTTGCCAGGGAGACGCTGGGAGGCAGCGCTCCAGCTTTATTTATTTGGAGGCGATGTTAGCCCCGGAGCCCTCCCCGTCCTTGCTGCGGGCGCCAAGGAGGGCGTTGGGAGGGGGGGATGCTGCTCACCCTCATCACTGGCCGTGCCCCCATCCCCGGGGTGCTCCTGCAGAACCCCAGTCCTCTGCTGCCGTGCCATCCCAGCAGCAGCATCCTTCCAGTGAAAGGAGCGGGGTGGAACCAGCCTCAGGAAGGGAATAAAGCTCCTGGAAAGGGCCTATTAACCAGTTGGGCCCTCGCCGTGTGCGGCTGGGGAAGACTCTGTTGCTATGCGCAGGGAGCTTAATTTTATTATTACTCTCTGCTATTTAATGTCTGTCTCTCAGGCAGCTGGTGATGTTTTAATGAAGCTGGAATTGCGTAGTCTGTAGCGCTGGATAATCGTAAGCTGCCGAGTCAGAATCAAATTAATAATTCATGAAATTAAAGTGTATAATTAATTCGAACCGTGCAGATGAGGAGGGACCCGAGTCTTCGGCCTGAAAGGAGCAGACACATGTCTGTGAAACGTGAATGTGCTGGTCTGCAACGAGGGTCAGATCTGCCCCCCTCACCTCCCCCAGCCCAGGTCCGTGGGCCACGCTGCCCTCCTGGCCTGGTATGGCATTGGAGGCTCAGTTTTAGTTGGTTTTGTTTGGGAGCTTACACACACGCACACATTTTATTTTCAGGTTAAAATTTCTACACTAGCATTTGGTCCAAAGAAAGGGTGGTTGTTGATGGCTGGGGAATGTCACTTGGGTATGGCTACGTCTCCCATCCCCTGGAGAGGAGGAGCAAGATGTGCCTCTCCCCTTCTTTAGTATTTCTGTGGTTGTATGTGTTTTCTCTGGAAATGGAGCAACCACCGAGTTGCTTTTTGAAGGGCTCCTGCAGTAAAAATTCCTGAGGGACGATTTGGGGTTGAGAATATGGAGAGGGTCAACTTGGTGGAGAGTTCAGTTACCCCAGCACGGCAGGGATGTTTCCCAGGGTGGTTTCCCAGTAATTTGTAGTGCACAGAACAGCGATGTGTGTTCCAAACACCTTAAGTAAAAGCCAAAGGGATTCACAGGGCCACCGTGAAGGATGTGGGCTGGGAATTTCAGTTGCAAGCAGGCTGGAGCAACCAGGTTGAGCAGCACTGGTTGCTTTGGGAGCTTTTGGCTCTGTGTTTAGTTGGATCCAATGGCAACGTTGTTGATCCATCTCACAGGAGGCACTGACCCAGTCCTCATGTCCCTGCAAGTCTTTGCTGGCACCGAGAAGAGGTTTCACTTGCATCCTGATCCAACATGGGCCAGTTCATAATTGTCTTGAGAGCCATTTCTCTTGAGCCTCTCAGTGCACAGGGAAGGGTTTTCCTTGTGTGTGCAGGGCACCAAGTGAAATTGGAGGAAATTTGGATGTAGGACACGCACAAGCTGAAACAGAACATCTGGTCTGAAATGCCAGTCTTACCATGAGTGTTGAGTTGTCCGTGCACTGGAAACTTGATTATTCACCCAAGCTGAGTTGTTAAATATTTTGCAGCTTTGAAGGCTGCACTTTTGGCATCTGTGGTCGGAGGAGAAACAGGCCCAGCCAGGCTCTCCTACCTCTACTATGACTGCATGCAAGGTCATCATTGCTTCTGTAGCAGAGCAATGTACTGCTCTCTTTCTGCCTGGCCAGAGCAGGCTTTGCCCATTCAGTTACAGCTTCCCAATTTATGTTATTTTGGCGCAAGGCAAAATGTTGGCATTGTGGATTTGGGGCATGAATTTCTTGAAGACATTTGTGAGGCAATCTTTTATTCATACGAATTTAAATTTATTTTTTTTAAGCCAAAAATCTGGCTGCAGCAAGATAATGTGATTTGCTGTAAATGCCATGGCTGTGAAGGATCCTCAAGCACAAAGCTGATGGAATATCTGCTTAGAAAACTATTGAACAGAAGCAAAATTGCACTGAGAGGATGGTGTGAGTTCATTTTGGAGGTGTGAATCAGGACCCCCTCCCCACTTTTTAAAGTTGGCTGCAAAATCCTTTCCCCCTGGTAGGTACACATTGTTCCTGCTCCAGGCACAGCCATCTCGAGCAGTGTCCATGTCTAGGGACCTGCCTGGGTTGGGGAAATTTGGTGCAGCATCACTTCAGTTTGCTTAATCTTTCCTGCTCTGTTTGGCAGCCGGTGGCCCTGGCGGATGAGGGACACCCCAGAGGTTCTTGAGAGAGAGGAAAGCTGTGAATTCCCCTTTACCAACCCAAACAGGGACAGCAAAGTGTATTTCCCTCTGGGCACTCGGTGGACACTGACTGGTTTGTAGCTGTTCCAGCACTTGCTGGGTTTCAGTGACACAGGGTGATCCTGCCCAGTGCAGAGTAAAACCACCAGAGGTGGAGAAACCACTTCTTTTTTTTGTTTTTTTTTTTTTTTTCCTTATAGGCTCTTGTGCAAGCAGGAAATTCAAAAGGTTGCTTTTATTTTGCAGTGATAGGCGAATGTAAGTCTTTTTCATGTTTCATTAAATGAAGTTCTTCTGATCATTTCCAGGGCCCATTGCAGCTGTTGGCTTTGGCAATTCTGAATGGTTTCAGTTCCAGAGGAAAGACAATATTTCAGTATTGAAGGGGTTTTTAACACTTCCTGTCTAGGTTTCAGGAGCCTGGATACACCAGCCATGCACCCTGTACTGTGTGATGGAAAGGCAAGATACACAGAACCTTCATGCTCATTAATTGCATGCAATTAAGCCCTGAAGCTTTTGCAATACCTACTGAAATCAGGCAATTGCTTTTGGACCATCATGTTTGCAATTCTGCTTTTGAAATCCCATTGGCATCTCCCTGCCTTGAGGGAGATCCCGTGGTTTGGGGTGCTGGTGAGTGGTGCAGATTGAGGACCAGGAGTGTATAAGATATTTTCATTATTTTTCCCCAGTATTTTTCTAATAGCTCAGAGCCAACCATACATCCTGGCCATGTGGGAGGAAGGCATGAAACCAAGTCAGGCTACCACAGCTTTCTCCCTGAGCTTTTGTTTCAGTGCTCCAACACAAGCCATAGCCTGTTTCACCTCTCTGCCTTGTGCTTTCTCCATTGTAGGAAGAAAGGGAAGGGCAGGATTTCCCCCTCCCTGTGAACATGGCTAAACATCAGCAAAGGCACTGGGTAAATGCTGAGTGGTATTAATAATAACCTGCCCCTTTTTGCTAATGTGCTCCCCTTTGGAGTTCTGGTCTTTTTATTATTATTATTATTGTTATTATTAATATTATTATTATTACTGTAGCTGTTACAACACAAGATGCAGGGAAGCCGAGGAGTTGAGCTGGCTGCCTCCATCTCTCTGCCTCCATCCTGCTCCATCATGCCCCGCCTGTGGAGTGGGTGGTTCATGTACCAAGCCCTGAGCAGTTCCTGCTCCCTGGAGGGTGTGAGGGTGCCCGGCAGCTCCCTGGCCCCGTGCCGGCTCATCCCCACCAGGTGGAGATGGTGGGAGACCCTCAGCTCTTGGCTCAGAGCTGCTGCCTCCTCCCCGCACAGCCGGGCAGCTCTGTGGGGGCAGGGGGGGGGGTGGGAGGGGGCGGGGGG
>VYXF01001498.1:507995-524810 GCA_013397295.1 Polioptila caerulea
GAGTGGGCGTGGGAGGGGTGCCCGGCAGAAAGGGTTAGTGCCAAACACAAACAAAAACGCGATGCAAATGAGCTGCTTGCAACAGGTAGCCTTAATCAGATGCTGTCAGATGAATTCAGCATCTCTCCGATTGTCGCCTGCACTAGCCTCCCGTTCGGAAGCCCTCATCTGCTCCAGATGTGGTTTAATTTACTGCGACTTGGCTAATTACTGTAATTAAGGATTAATTACTGTTAATTACTTTCACATAAACTCAACGCCAGTCAAAGAGCGGAGCCTTATGAAGCCTGCCACAGCAGCGAACACAGCCACGGCAGCTTGGGTGGGCCCGCTGGGTCCTCGGGGCCATCCCGAGCTGGTGCCCACTGCCCGGCCAGCCCCTGGCCTTGGCCCTTGCCCTACGGATCCCCCAGCCCCTGCCCGGCCCTCCCGAGGCTGGCAGGCAGGCATGGCAGGGCTCCAGATGGCATCCAGCGAGCCAGCCACCGTTATTATCGTTAATAATTAGATAGAGCGGGGATTTGCTGCGCAAACCCTGGTTAGGAAGGGGAGGCCAGCGGCGTCTCCGGCGGGCTCTGGAAAGATGCAACAGATGAATACCTTTCCCATCCTCGGCCTTGCCAATGTTCCTGCCTGTCATGTCCTCCACCACCCTGTCCCCAGCCAGGGGCCTTGCTGAAGTCTCTTAACACGTGAAAGATGCAAAACTGTTATGCTTCCCCCAGTGTCACACAAGCAAAAGGTGCTTTAGCAAACAGGGGTAGAAACCAACCCTGTATCTAAGGGAACAGGAGCCAGGAAAACCTGTGCTGGGTGCGGGAAGGAGCGCCAAAATGATTCATGGGCAGTGCAGTGTGTAGTGTTCCCATGGGAAACAAGTGTCTGCTGGTGGCGCAGGGCCTTAGACTTGTTAGGCTCCATATCTATCGGCCTTATTAGTTTTAAAAGTCCTGGGGCTTTTTCCATCTCAGCAGAGGGAGAAAAAGCCTTGGAAGGGGGGGATGTGAGGTGTGATGGTGGCAGCAAAGCCAGAAGTGGGCCGTGCCCCATCTTCACGCATCGCCTGCAGCCCCGGCCTGGTCTCATGGCCACGTGTGTAATATGAAGGCAGAATGGGAGAGAAAAATTGGCATGATTAGATGGGTATTGTTCTATTAGATCTCTGCCTGCTTGCTCTTGTGTCTCAGCATTTGAAGATGAAACATATTCATTTAGCTCCCAGGATGAATGGTTTTAATAAGGGGAGCAAGATGAGGTGGGGTAGTCCTGATGACTTCGGAGACCCATCAGCTCTACCCCTAAGGCCATTTCGGTGATGACATGGGCCACACGACCATTAGCGCTGCAATCAGGACAAGTTTTCCGTGTCCACGCGAATCCTTCAGCTGAGAAGAGCGTGTTTTGGAGGCCAGGAGGAGATGTGTATCAGCAGTAATCAGATTGAGCCTGCAGGCAGGGCAGGCAGGGGGTGAAGCAGGGGCTCCCTGGATGCACTTCCTGGGGGCAGGAAGGAGAAGCAGAGATGGAGGCGGACCACCCAGCTAGTGTCTGCTGGATTTCCACCTTCCCAGCATCCCAGCACTCTACTGATGCCATCCTGATTAGTGGCCTTGCACTGCTCATTAGTTATTTCAGCAGGACCCAGCGCCTCCCTGTGCCATCTCGCCCGGCCCCAGCCACTCCGCTGCCATCCGCCTCCGGGCTGGCTGTGGCCTGCTTAAGCCCCAAATCAAGATCATTCCCATTATCCGAAGCATCTCTGGGGGCAGGGCAAGGGACACCAGGCCACTGCCGGTGCCCGCCCGGCCCGGCCCGGCCGGTTGGGAGCCGGGGGTGCGCGGGGGAAGCACGCTCCGGTGAGCGAGCCGGGGACGCCAGCCGGCGCTCCGGCTGTCAGCTCTGCTCAGCCCGCCTGTCAGCCACCGGGATGCCGAGGCCCTCATTGCTTTAATTGACACCTTCCCCTGGCATCCCACGCTCGGCCGTCCCAGCCCCGTCCTGGCTTTCCTCTTCCTTCTCCTCTCCAGGGGGAAGCTGGGGTGTGGTTCAGCCCTCTTCCTTGTCCCCGTGTCCCTGGAGGCAAGGCTGGGGGAGGAGAGAGGAGACTTGAGCGCTGGACTGGGATGGGTTCAGGAGCGTGGCCAGCGTCCCTCGCATGACAGTTTGTGTGTGCTGATCTTCCCAAAGGCCGGAATGTCCCCTGACGATTTTCTTGCCCCTTTCCTTTACCAAAGCACTGCAAAAATGTCTAGTGGCAGCACTCTCAGGTAATTTCTGCCTATGGAAGGACCAGAGCCTGAAGAAGACCCATAGGATCTCTGGTCATGCTTTGCTGTTTTGGGGATACATCTGTGTGCCTGTAAGTGAGGAGGAGCAAGGGCTGATTGCTCTGTGGAGCATATTCTGGCTGTGCTGCAAGGCCTTGTGAAGCCCACAGGAAGGGAGCAAAGATGGGGGTGGAGGACCTGGTAGGATGGCTTCATCTTCCCCAGTCATCACCAGTGCACATTGTGCCAGACCCACCAGATTGTCCTGCTGATGGCCAGGAGAGTTGGCCACTTTGTGGGCCACGAATGGGGCAGTTGGCCATGAGGTGATGGTAGTTTGGGGCTGGTGTCCCTTTCCTGAGGGGACAGCAAACGCATCTTCTCTCTCCCAAGTGAGCAGGAAGCAGCAGAGCTCCTGTTTCTTGTCCATCAGGAGCTGCGGGCACAGCCTGTGACTCTGCTTGAACAGGACAAAGGCTTCCTCTAGAAAGCTGCTGCTTAGGGGGAAGTACCTGTTTGGAAAATGCCATCTCAGAAGCTCCAGGTGCAACGGGTGCATTAGTTCTGGGAAAAATAAGGTGTGCAATGCCTGGAAGTGGTGCTTGGACCAACTGTGCTGGCAGCCACTACTGTCAGGTGTGTGGCAGTGAATCCTGCCCCATCCTTTTCCACAACTTGACCTTGGTCTCTCTATCCAGTGCCCCACAACTTACCTCCCCTAGATACCAGACAGACTCCACAGCTGGTCCTTCTGTTGAATGGAGGCTTCAGAAAGCTTTGCTGGGACCACGGCCCCAGCTCATTGCCTGAGCCTGCTGGGAGCTTGCCATGCAAATAAAAACTGTGCCCCTCTTCCATATTTGTCCTCACTGGGGGGGTCTTGTGAACTGAGGTACCTCCAACGTTCCTCCCAGGCAGCCAGTGCAGGCAACGGGGAGACATCTCCCGTGGACTGCTCTGCCTTTGCTCTCTATATTAAAGTTGGGAGCCCTTTGATGTCTGCTTTAGCAGTTTGGATTCTTCCAGGAGGCTCAGAGCAGCCTGTGTAATTAGCCCAGAAAAATGCTGCTTTCATGTGGGTCAGGGGACCCAAGCGGAGAAGAGATTTCCAAGGGCTTTGTTCTGCTGCAGGGAAATGTTCAGGCTTTGTTGGGTTTCAACAGAGCTCTTCTTGCCCTTCCCTTTTTCTTTACTGTGGGGTGGCACTTGGGGTTTTGGCAGGGAAAGCACACGTGGCAAGCTGCTGCTCCGCGGGAGACGGGCCCTTTGGTGCTGGGCTGGGGTTGGGGTACTTGCAGAAGCAAGGGATCAGCCAGAGCCGTGCTCCAGCTGGCCCAGGGGAGGAGGGAAAACAGCCCAGATATTGCAGGATTGCTTCCCACAGCTTCAGTTTCCTTCCTTATTTGCCCTGAGAAGCGCTCAAGGCAGGTGCTGCTCTTCCAAGCCCTGGTGGCGCTGCCTGCAGGCGCTGCTGCTGCACTGGTGCAGGGGTGTAAATCAGAGGGGTGTAAATCAGAGCAAGGTGATCCTCTCTGGCAGTGGGTTCACACTCTCGAGCCTGTTTTTGCCAGGGGTGCGTGGTGGTCGAGGATGGTAGCTCCATATTTGCTGTCCTGCTGGGCTGGGGAGAGCCACCGCGGCCGTGCTGTGACTCCAGACATCCTTTCTCACACCAGGAGTTTGCTAAAACACAAGGATTGCCTTGGCACAACAGGTTGCAGTTTTCAGCCTCATCTATTACCTGCCTTTCCCTCTGCCCTTAAATCAGTGTCAGCAGATCCGTGGGAAACAGGCCATGGGCTTTCCTCTTGCTTTTGGTGCAGTTAGGGCACCTCACTGCCCCCACCAAACCTTTTAGCCTCATGCATCATTGTGGATGCTCCTGGATCTGACTAAGCAACACCTTCCTGCAGCTGCTGTTGCCCTGAATGTGCCTTTGCCCCTTTCCTGCCTTTCCTTTTCTTTTCTTTTTTTTTTTTTTTGAGGGCAAATACGTTGCTTTTCACACCATTTATGGGACCTATCCAGGTTGCAACAGGAGGAGCAAAGAGCTAGATGAAGGCTAGAGATGCTGTGGTAGCAAAGGTGATGCCCTCCTGCCCTAGGAAGAGGATTCATTGGCAAAGTGGTTTTCAGGATCCTGAAGAGTTGGCTTGGGAATATCTATCAATAACAAGGTGATAGTGAGGGTGTGCTCTAATCTCCCCCATGTGACAGGATCTCCCCACTCTAAAAGCAGCAAAAGGCACAGCCATACTGAAAACTGAGCAATAAATGAGTTTTATTTTCCTCCTGCATTTTCTCCCCTGGGGCTAAATGCGGCCCCAAGCCATCTCATCCAACAAACCCCAAACCAAGAGATTTCTCCTCAACCCAGGGCTGTGCCATGTGCCGTGGCCAAGGTCTTACCTTCTCCTGGTTATTTCTCATGTATCTCTTGCTTAAAGACCTTGTGCCATGTTCCTGCCTAGAAGGGAGCCGTGGGGCCTCCCTGGGGATCCCCCTCCTCTTCTTGGGTCTGATTTCTTTCAGCTTTTACTTGGGGATGAAAGGATGCAACGGAGCCCCCTGCACGTGTAGTCCGGGCACCGTGCATGTGAACATATAGGGTGTGTGTTATATATGGGATTATGGTATTTAGATCACATTAATGAGCGTACAGGAAAGCAGGGAAAATGGATCATTTATGGTTACGATCTGGCTACTGTCAAAATAGGGTGTTATTTTGACGGTTGCTTTGTCTTTGCTCTCCGAGCAATATGAAGATAGTTCCTTAGCAACAAAACGGTGTTCGCAAACAACACCGGTGAAAAACAACCCCCCAGAAGAACAGGAGGCAGCCTCACAAGCACTGCTCCTTGTGGGTGTCTCCTGGACACACAGCATCCATTAATTAAATGCAGAGTGTCCTACTGGACAGCCAGTGCTTGTCCGTGGTCGCGGTGTCACGCCAGCACTGCCCTGGTCCCTGCTGGTGTGGGATGCCTGGGGATGATCACGGTTCCCTGTGCTGAAGGGTAAACTGAGGCAGCTTGGGAAGAACATTGCAGGGTGGTCTTTAGGAGGCACAGGAGGATTTGAGCTTCTGCTGAGTGCTCTTGCCACGTGGTAGCTGGCAGGCGCTGCCTCGGACCTTTCTCGGTCCGGGTCTTCTCCGGGGTCTTGTCCCTGTCTCTCAGATGGATTCCAGAAGGAGGGCAGGAGGGAGCTGCCTGCGAGCCATTTTGGCAGCAGTTCTCCCGTGCAGTTTGGAGTGTCTCTCCTTTGAAGGAGGCGCTGGGCCTGGTGTCTGTGCTGACGTTGGAGTCCATGAGAGCAAGTGGTTCCTCCAGCCAAGTATCTGCCAGGCTGTGTCGGGAGAACTTTTATCATTTCTGTCACAGACATCACAACTCGCTTGTCTTACCATACATCTTCCTAAATGTGACAGAATATTCAGCTGTTATTAATTGAATACTCTCTAATTTAACTGCTTAGCAGGACAGAGAGCGACTGGTTTGTTTCAGCACTGAGAGCTGCTGTCAGGCACACAGGAGGTTTTGGGGTGCAGAGAAGTTATTTGGGGAATGAAATGGGAATTTTTTTTTTTAGTATTCTCTCCTCCCCCCCCCCAAATGCCACCTTGCATAGGACTGATCCTCATCCTGCCAGGGAGAGGCTCCAGCATCTGTTGTGGCTCCTGGTCCTGGGGCATGTGGCCAAGCCCAGGATGGAAATGCTGAGGACATTGCTCTTCTCCATCCCATCCTGACTTTACTGTCTGGGGTTAGAGAGGAAGGGACATCCTGGGAGCATGGCCAGGAGCTGGTGATGCTCCCTGGGTGCCCAGGATGGAAGAGTGATTTGGAGTGTCTTGTTCCAGTCTCCATTCAGGTGGATAAATACCTTTTTCTCCGTAGAGCTGCTGGAAGCAGAGCTCAGTCCTTCAGTGTTCTTGCTGGAGTCACGTTCCCATCGTGGCCTGGCCATGCCCTCAGTCGCTCACAAATCCCAGTTATGACTCCTTGTCTTCCTCCTCCTCCTTCTTTACATCCATATCCAGAAGTGCCAGAGATGTCCCACATGCAGACTGGATGTCATGTTAGGGTTGCTGAGAGGCTGGGATCCTTTGGAGGATGCAGGAAGCTGCTCTCCTTGCTGTCACCTGGGCAGCAGGCTGGTGGGAGACCATCCCCTCCAGCCTCCCCAGGCCCCTGCCTGCTTGCACACACGTGTTCACATCTCTCTGCTGCTCTCCCAGAAAGTTCAAACCCAGAGTCAAGTTTATTGTTTCTATCTCGTTTATTTTAAGTATAGTTTTACACTTTATTATATGCTGTGACATCTTAAATGGAGCCTGTCACTCTATCTTGACTACTGCTAGGGGCTACAGCCACTTACTGTGTCAGGCTTTTCGGCAGCCCTGATTAACGATATCAAAACGAATGGATCCCAGCACAGGCACAAGCACGGAAATCAAGGGGTGATTTGCATATCCTCAAATGGTGCAACACATCAAAAGGCTGCAGCCCGTGCAGGTATTGCACCAGCACAGCCCAGGGATGCACATTCCTGCTGTCCCTCATCCCTGTGTATGGGACCTGTGAGTGCTGTGCACACCTCAGTCTGTTTGTTCAGTGTCTTCAGCCTAAAGGAAAAGCCTTGCCCTTTTCAACAGGGTTTTTTTCATCTCCCAGGACAACATATCAATTAGGATAGCGAAATGGAATAATTTTTTTTTTTTCTCGTGTGCCTGTTGGGATATGTTGTAGAATTACCCATGCAAATGCTTTTTTTTCCCTGAAAGTAACATTTTGTTAGGTTAATTCATGCACTGGAGAAACAAACTTTCTGTTCTTCCAGTCCAATCTCCACTTACAAGTCAGGTTTTTGTAACCCTGTCATTGAAATGCGAGGTAGCCTACAGTAATTTGAATATTTCATTTTGCCGGCTGCTAATGCACTCTGCATTACAGATGGTACTTGCTCCATCCTTCTGGACTGGGTTCAATTATAAATGAAAGTAGGGAGCTGAGATTTGTCTTTTTGTCTGTGCTTAGTTGGAATAACACAATAAAGCTTGATGGGTAAGAATTCCTCAAGCTGCCTCTTCTTTGCCCGCCACGTCTCCGGTGTGTAGCTTTCTTCTCTCCATAGCGAATCCCACTTGCCTTTCAAGTCGAGCTTGGAGTATTAGCTTTGGCAGTGGTGGGGTTTTTCACAAGGAATTTTTGGCTCAGATGTCCCCTTTTTGGAAGTGTTTAGTTCAGTCCCCTTTCTAGTTGTTTATTTACCGGGCTCTGCATCGCCCTTTGCATCCCGGTCCAGGAGGGGTGGTAGGAGAAGCCTGCTTAGGCTGGGCAAGAAGGATCGTGCGTGGCTTTTGGAGTGGTGGGGTTGTCTTCCCTCCCAGTGTTGACAGGGTCACCAACCTGGTCTGCAGCCACAGAGAAGCAGTGAGAATGCACAACAACAGCCCTCCTCCACACCAGGGTCGCTGCCATGGACTCTTCCCAAAGGCCCTAGGAATAAAAGGGCCCCTAGAGATCCAAAGAAAACATTTACCTCTGCTTGGTGATTAACAGAAAGGGGGGTTGGAAGCCTCCAGCCCAGCTGCACAGGGGCTCTCTATTACATACAGATGCCTTTTGCGAGCTCCTTGGCCATCCCAGCCGGTAAAAGCAATATTGCCGAGGCAGTCGGAGGAGGTGAGGGCAGGGCTTTCAATTTGGTTTTACATTTACAAGGACCAGATGGCTTTGCTGGAGATGATCTTTGATCTGAGACGCAGCCGGAGTTGGGCAAAGACTTTTTCTTTTTTTTTTTCCTTCTTTATTTTTGCTCCCTTTTTAATCTCCTCGCTGGTTGTGGCGGGGCCTCTCCCGCAGGAGCAGGGGGAGCTGCGTGTCCGTGTGTCTGTCTGGTGGGGCTGGGTGTGAGCCCCCTGTGCCCGTGGGGATGGCTGAGCTCCCTGCTGGAGCCCTGAGCGGGGCTGTCCGAGGTGGGAAGGCAGAGCTGGATCCCGTTACACCACGGCCCCACAGCACGGAAATCTGCGTCAACAGCGCCTTGCGTGGAATATAATTAAACACACGCAGGCGCCTCCAAACAGAAATGCCGCTAATTGATTATTTTTAATTTCTTTTCCCCCATTTTTTCTGGCGTCTCGCACCCTCCCAGCCGCGCGGACGTGTGGGGGCTCTCTCCTCCTGTCTTGCCTTGCCAGTTTTGGGTTTCTTTCTTCCCCCCACATGTTTTGAATGGAGCGGGGAGCAAAGGCAGCCGATCCTATTTCACAAGCGCTTGGACTTGCAGCTCTCTCCCTCCTGTCCAAACAGATCGTTTACAGAAGGGGCCTCTATTTAAAGAAGGAACTGAACGTTCAGAGCTGTTTTCTGGCCTTAAAACGCTGCCGACCGGCTGTTGCCTCTCAAATTGAGAGTCGGGCTTTGTCTGGCACACCCAAGGACCGGGTTTGACGCCAGGCTCAGCAGGTCGGCGCGGTGGCGCGAGGGGACTGAGCAGCGTGCAAAAAATGTGCTCCTTTGTCTGCTGCCATCGTTGGATCGCAGCACAGTTGGGTTCAGGATAGCATCTTGTCCACGGGAGCTTGGTGGAGCATCCAGATTTGGGCAAACCTCGCCTCTCTGTGGGCGTCTGGGTGGGATAAGTTTGGAAAGCAAGTAAATGGAAAAGGAGCGTTCAGATGGGTTTTGGTCGGATCTGTGTATGGCATGGAGAGAAGACCCAGAATTGTAGAATCACTGAGATTGGAAAAGACCTTCGGGATCCATCTGTTAACCCAGCACTGCCAACTCCACCACTAAACCCTGCCCCTAAGAGCCACATCCGCCTGTCTTCTAAATACCTCCAGGGATGGTGGCTCCACCTTGTGTGTAGGGGAAGTCTGCAAGGAGTTAAAAGGAACATGTGGTTCTGGAGAGCTGTGGTACTTCAAAACCACCCAGGGGTGACATGAATACAGGCTTCAGGGAGGCTGGGTCTGGTCCTGTCATCTTGGTGTCATCTGTAACACTGAAAGTGGGTGCCTGAAATTGTCCAGTGGTGAATATGTTGCACATAAATGGATTAAACAGGAGTTGGGGGTGGGATTCCTGGTGGCTTTGGTTGTGATTTCTTCTCTTGCTTTGCACTTGACATATCCTCATAGGTGTATAACTTATTTTCAGATTTTTCATGGCGAAGGCTTTGAGTTGCCTGCTGCCATGGCTGGCAAGGAGTGCACACGTGGAGGGTTGGTTCCTAATGCTTCTGGAACAGGAGACCCTGTCTGTCAGGGATCAGCAGTGTCCAGCCTCCACAAGGCAGAGACCCTGGGCCGGGCTGAACCTCAGAGGATACTGTGACCCATGGTAGCACTTCTGATCCACTCACACTCAGCAATGGTTGCCATCTCCCCTTGGCCAGGGCTGTAGGTTTCCTACTGCAGAGCCCATCCCTGAGGTTTTACACTGGATGGAGAATCCTTGCTTAATAGTTGCTTCTCCCTTCTCCTTTGTTTCCACTCTTGGTTCATGTTCTCATGCACCAGAAAAAAAAAAAGAGGATATACTGCTCCTGCAGCCACATCCTTTGAGCACCAGGGAATGAGGCTGCCTTCAAGTGAGCAAACGAGTGACAAGGGCCACACTCAGCTCCTGTGATGCATCAGAAGGTCGATGCTGGAAATGGGAAGGTGGTTCTGGGCAGAAAATGTGCCTGTAAGTAGGAGATGGGGAGATCCCTTGGCAGTGGAGGGACAGGACACGGCCACAGGGTGCTCTGCAGTGGGAACAGTTCCCTGTCTGTGCCCAGCTTTTGTAAAGATGTCTGGTGTGGTTTTGTGCTGCCCACTTTGGGAGAGAGAAAGGAAGGGAAGAGTGTATTCCATGCAATGGCTTGGCTCCAAGACCTGGAAGATCTTTCCTGTATTGCACAGAATCCTGAATTAGCCCATGGCAAGGCCGTCAGCTTGGCAGCAGAGTGGCAGCACTCTCAGAAGTGTAATGGGCAGCAGGAACCTCCAGAGTATTTAGCAAACCTGAGACTTGAGTGGGACATTGCCATCTGATGAGCTCCAAGCCAGCTTTCCTTGGATGGAGTCTCATGGGTCATCTTTCTTGAAGGGAATCTGAAACACAGCTTTTCAACCTGGGCTTCTGGCCAGTGTTTTCACTTAGGACTTCCTTGTCCCAGCCACTCTGTGCATCGAGCAGCCTTTTCCAGAGAAGATGACCTTTGGAGAGGGGAGCAGGCTGGAAAGGCAGCTTCCTTCTGGGGGAAAACCTCCCTTTCTTTGTTCCCAGGTTTCAGGGCTTGGCCTGGGGCAGTTGAAGTGGGACCCTTGTCCTCAGAGAAGCTCTGGAGGCCCCAGCTTCTCATTAACAGATTCAGCTAATTCAAAAAAACCATTTCTTTTCAACGAGGAGAATTCATATGCAAAGCACTGCACAGATCCCAGCCCAACTCTCCCCTCAGAGGAGGGGGTTTATGGCTGGTCCTGACCTGGGAGCAATCCCGTCCTTTGTTTGCTGATTTGTTCCTGCAGGGTTTAGGCAGCCCCAAGTTCACACTGGGGATGCAGCTCCTCAGGTCGTCCTCCTTTCCTTGAGTGAGGACAGTGGCTTACTCTGTCCCCCAGTGACCATTTGTTCTCATGGTGCTGCAGTGGGGACTCAGGTCCATCTGCCAAACTCCACCAGGAAGAGGTGAAATCCTGGCACAGGTTATCTTGGAGGGACTGAAGCTTTTCTCCATGGATTATGCTGCTCCCCGAGCCGGGCCAACCTGTGGTCAGTGAGCTGGGTCACATCTGCTCAAATCTGGCCCAGCAGCAGAGCTGTGGTGAACCTCACTCTGCTTTCCTTTAACTCCTGCCACTGCTGCTCTGAGCAGCTGGAGGTTGGTTCTGGCTGTGCAGGAAGCTGTGTGGAGATGGCCATGAACCATCTCTCCCTTATGGTGTAGTCAGTGCAGCTGGAGAGTTTGGGATGTGCTGGGTTTGCCCATACAGATAAGGGATTGATTATAATTCAGGGCTGTGACTGGAGCCTGCTAATCCTGCCCTGCTTAGGGGAGGGAAAACTGCTTTGTGAGATAAGAATGGGGGATTGCTCCAGCCAGCTTCAGCATGGCTCCCCAGCATCAGCCTGCTTCCTCAGCCCATGAGCCTGGCCTGGGGATTTGTGAGGTGCTCAGTGGGATAGGGAGGGGACCTGTGCATGGCCAAAATTTATCTTCCAAGGACAGAGTGTTCCAGTAAGACAGCACTGAGCCCTCTGAGCCCAGAGTTTGGCTCTGGGGTGATGGATGGGTTGTTTGCACCATGTTACTGGGGGAAGCTGATGTGCTTAATTAGGTGGAGTTGTGAGGGTTTGTGCTTTGTGGGACATGGCAGAGGCATGAAACTGCTGTGAGTGGGAGGGGAGGAGGTGGTTTGTCCTCTAGTGGGGTGTTAGGCTCTGGTTGCCTTGTCTTTAATGTGTGGGAGCACTTCCAGCCTGCTTTCTGCTGTTAAACACTGCTCAGCCGTCTGCATGTGGTGAAAGAGGTGCTACCTGTCCCCAAGTATCAGCTTTGAAAATTCCAGCTGGGGAGTCTTGCTGCCCAAGCCCACCAGCCTGCAGCAAAGCAAACACAAGGAAACATGGATTTTAGCATCAGGACTGCAAGGAGAAAAACAGAAAATATTAAATTTGAACCACAGTCAACCATAGCAAGAGCTGGGCATGTGGGGCCGGTGTCAGAAGTTTCCATATCAGGCTCAGTTACTGGCCACGAGCTAAACTGGTCAGCAGGAGCAGGATACAGGGAAGGACTGGAAAGACGAGCTCATCTGTGTTCATTCAGCTTCCCCACGGAGTCACATTTCACAGAGAATCTGGTTTTCAGTAATCACAGCAACATTGTGCTGTATTTTTTCGGCTATTTTAGATCATTGTCCAGTTGGGGGAGGGGGAAGGATATTTTTTTCACAGAATATATTAGTAATAATTTTCCAGCTCTTTTGATCGTTTTGCTGCCAGATCCTCACTCGCTATGGCAACTCATTTGGCATTTGGGATGGGGTTAGGACAAAACTGGTGCAGACTCTGTGCCAGCACTATGAAATAAGTGTCTCTGTTCTGCAGCTTCCATGGCACATCCAAGCTGCATCCTCCTGAAGTGATGGAGAGCTGCTGCTGGGAGCTGAGAAACTTTCTGGCATGTGATAAATTCCCTTCTCCTGTTTCCTACACCCCAGAGCTAAGGTTTGAGGGAAATGCAGCCTTTTTTTTTTTTTTTTTTATATTGGATTCAGCAAATAATTTGGACACTTCCACCCCAGAAAGATGGGAACTTGCTGTTTTTCAAAGTTACATTTTTAAAGCAGTTTAATTGGTTTGAAATTGACCCAAATTTTAATTTAAACAAGAATGAGAGAGAGAGAGAGAGGAGATTGATAAAATGAAGAGGGAGGAGATTTCATTTTTGATTCAGGAAGCATTTTTGATTGATCTGAATTTGAGTTGTGATGCAAGTTTCCAAACTGGTGGTGGGTAGGAGGGATCTGGGGGAAGTGCTGCTGCCCAGAATCTGCTGCTTCTGTTGTTGGCCTTGGCTGAGTCTCCACTTGGGCTCGTTGGCCATGGCTGGAGCTGACCTCTAGGACTACATGGACCATTACTCTGAACTGATGTTACTTGCTCCTGTCTCTGTGGGACAATCTTATCACAGTTTTATGGACTCCATGAACATTTCTGCACCTTTAAAAAAGCATCTCTCTGCTGTTTCCAAAGAGCCCTGAAGGGCACTCCTGTGTTGGGAAAAGAGGTGGGTTTACAATGATCCAGGGTGGCTTTGCAGTGCTTGTGGGTACAAGCCTCTCTCTTGATTTGTTGCTGTGATTTTTTATTTATTTTATGGCTTTAGACAGTGAAAGTTGGTGACAGAAACGACCCATCGGTTTCACAGAGTCCCTCCTTTTGCTGGGAAAAAAATAAATAAGTAGATGCACAAAAAAACCATTTTGCCAGCTGAATTTTTCCATGCCTCATCTCACGGCAGCCTGTTCTGGAAAATTTGAGCAAAAATCTGTTCATCCATTTGTAAGCTTTGGAAAGGTTGAAGTGAGGAGGGGAACTTTAATGTCAATTGTAAGAAAGAAAACATGAGCTTCTCTTAACTCCTGCTCCCAGGAAGGGTGTATTTAGAAATTCCAGCTTCTATTTATGTTAGAAATAGGTAATTGCATTTTGCCGTTGATTTTCTCACTTACATAAACATGGTGGCTATATTCAACCAAGGTTTAAAACTCCTGTGATCACTTGACATTGAAGTGCTCCACCTTTGTTACAAAGACTGTGATTCCCATTTGAGGTGGACACTCTGTGCTCTGCCAAGGAGGGATTTCTGTTGTGTCACACCTTTGAGCTGCAGTGTGGATTCCCAGCTAGGGGTGCTTTAGTAACCTCCACAAAGCTCTGGGAGTTCATTTCTTCCGAGCACTGGATATTGAAGGCAACTTTGTGTTTAAAAAGAGAGCTGTGAGGGTGGTGAGGCCCTGGCCTAGGTTGGACAGGGCTTGGAGCAACCTGAGGTGTAGTGGAAAGTGTCCCTCCCCATTGCTGGGGGTTGGAATGAGATGGTCTCTAAGATCTCTTCCAACCTAAACCATTCCAGGATTCTGTGGTGGAATCCAAGACTCTGGATTTTCCTTGCCATGGGGGCTTTGCTGTTCCAGAAGAAAGTAGGCTGCAAATACACTTGGATAGGAGAAAAACCCAAGAGTTTAGGTAGGTGCATGGAGTCTGTTGACTTCTCTGCCCAGAGAAAGCTTGGGAAGGGCAACTCAAGCCTGTGGCATCGTGGATCAGCCAAGGAAGCAAACCCCAATTCTCATTACTTGGTTGTGACTACACATCACGAGCATAAGGAAGATGCAGTCCCTGAACTTGTCCTCAAACATGAGGCAGGTGGGAGTATTCTTGTCCCAAGAACACTCTTTTGATCCTCAGCCTTCACAAATGTAGTCTCAGACTCCAGGGAGTATTGAGATAGGCTTAAAATAAGGTGATTAGTTACTGGTGTTGTTAGAGGGGCATTTGTTGGTATTGCAGCTGTCCCTGTGTTTGCTGGCTTTTGTTTAGACTTGGAGATGAAAAAAAATAGATTTTAAAAACCCAACATTTTCCATTGAGTTTGTGTGACTCCTGAAGCTGGGTCTCCCCAAGCAAATGTTGCCAAT
This sequence comes from Polioptila caerulea, assembly GCA_013397295.1. Classification (NCBI taxonomy): domain Eukaryota; kingdom Metazoa; phylum Chordata; class Aves; order Passeriformes; family Certhiidae; genus Polioptila; species Polioptila caerulea. Next base: position 522,468 of record VYXF01001498.1, read on the forward strand.
CCTAAATCCCAAAAAGCTGGGAGAGAGCTGATGTCCCAGGCGTGTTTCAAAGCTGGGCTGTCCCCTGCATGGACATGTGCCAGAGTTTTGGGGTTCCCAGGGAGAAACGTCCACATCTTCCTTGTCTGTACCACCCTCACAGACAGCTGCTGTTCCAGGAAAGGATTTGGGCTACACCTCGGTGTCTGGGTTGGGTGTTGTTGGGGTAGATGAGCTCCTTGGTGAGGGAGGAGGCATCTCACCCACTTGTGGCTGTGTGAGAGGACAGAGAAGTGCTCCACCAGCAGTGGACATGTCTGGTTTCCCCATGAGAAAGTGACACCTCAGGCCCCCTCACAGCCTGCCAGAGGAATTGTCTGTCCGCCTCCCCCAAAACTCCCTTGTTGGTGGGTTGTTCCTGCCTCCCAGTACATCTTAGGCACAGTAGAGGCAGGAAAGAAAACCCTTCTGAAAATCACAACGTAATTACTCCCATCTGCTCCGGCACTGCTTCCCATTTCTGCCTGCCAGGATGCTTGTCTCTGATGCTAAGTAGCACATTATTTTCGATAAGTTGCAATCATTTACTTGAAATCTCCTTCTCCTTTAAAATGTCCCCCTGGAAAGGCAATTCAGCAAGTTGGGAATGGGCAGAAACAACCATGATAAAAGATCCAGAAGCAGCTGAGGTGGGGCAGGAGGGCGGGTGCTCCTTCCAAACTCATTAAAACCACCCAGCAGGTTCCCTCCTAGGGTGGGTTTGTTTAAATGCCCAACCACCAGCTCCAGCCCTTGGCTGGTGGTGTCAGCAAATGGGGCTGCACAGGAGCTGCCAGCTCGTGTCATCAGAGGGAATCTAAACCAGGCAGTCACAGAAATTGGGCAGGACTTTTGACTGCTGAAGTCAGCAGAGAAAGAGCTGTGCTGGCTCTGGGGGACCAATTCCTTCATCATCACAACGTGGGTTGGCATCCCAGCTCACCACCACACCCTGTACCCTGTTCTCAGGGGGTATTTGGAGTCTGGCCCTGCTCCCCACATCTCCTCAGCTTGAAGACACTGACCACAGTAGGATAAGCTGCCCTTTCTAGAAGAAAGATGGGGCTGGAAGGTCCTTTGCTGTTGTCACTGCTAAGCCACATTCTCCTGCTTAGCTTCTGCCATCACAACCAGCACATTTGATTGCCTTCCTAATGCAGTTCAGCCTGCACACCTCTACTTTGGAGGGTTTGGAAGGGGTGAAGAGGGAAGAGTTGCTAAATGGAAGTATTTTGGCAGGGCCTTGGAGAAGAGATGGCTGTGTGCTCAGCTCCTGTGCTTTTCAGATTCTTTTGGAAAAATGCTCCCAGGAAAACAGGGTAAATAAGGTATGGGATGGTGGCATGGAGTACCAGAGCAGTCTGGTACCCTCCTTTGTGGGTTACTTGGGTGTCTTCACAGCCCCAGGCCATCCCAGAGTGGTGTCTGTTCCAGAGGTTGTCTGGCAAGTGCCCTTTCTCCTGCCCCGTGCCTCCCACCATGGCTGTACCTCAGATTCCGTGACCTGAGGGGACACCAGGCACAGGGGCCGAGGTGTGGGGACATGTGGGGTGCTGGCTGCTCATCTCATGTGAGTATGGAGCTGGCTGCTTTGCAGGTACTCCTTGGAGACATTGTGGGAAGCATCTTGGAGCATCTGGGAGCTTTTGGTGGCTCAAGGCACTTTCCATCCTGTGTCCCTGAATCGCAGGGCAGGCAAAGAGCCAAGGAGCTGTTTTTGAGTTTCTCTTCTCACCTGCTTCTCCGAGGTCAATCCTGCCACCACTTCCCATGTCCTGCACTGCAGCCACACCACGGAGCCAGCCCAGCCCTGGGATGTGTCGATATCCTCTGAACCCTGTGCCTGTGATCTTTCCTCAAGAAGGGAGAAAGAGCAAGTGTGGGAGCTGGGAGCCGTGTTCCAGCTGCTGGAATGGGGGTCTCTGTGACCCTGGTGGCCTGGAGCACAGGCTGGTGGCTCTGTGCTCCTGCTGCTGCTGCTGTCGGGGATGGTGACCCTGTGACAGCCACGTTCCAGCTGGGGCTGCAAGTGGGGACGGGACACGTGCCTTGGGTTTACTTGTAAAACACACCCATATATATAACACACACACACACACACACACACATATATATATATACGTGTATATATATATACATACATATTTTTTACATATATTTTTTTAATCATTTTTTTGTGTGTACGTATTTACATCTAAAAATGCATTTTGATCAGCAGGGGACTGGGTGAGGGCTGAGCACCATCTAGTGGCTAGCACCCCAGCTCTGGAGGCTGCCAAGCCAGCAGGAAAGCAGCCAAGGACAGAAAGTCTTGCAGGAATTTTC
>VYXF01001498.1:525284-542470 GCA_013397295.1 Polioptila caerulea
CCAGCTGCCGGTCACTTTTCTTTTTGTTCTTCTTTTTTCCCCCCTTTCTTTAATCAGGAGCAGCGAATGGGGGGGTCCTGAGCATGTCTGGATGCTTTTAGCCCCTTGGACCACTGAGGATCATCCTGCTTCATTTATTCTGTTTTAATTTTGTGGGAGAGCAGGGTTCTTTTGCCACCAGCTGCCCAGGCACTACAGGTTGGGTGCTGCCAAACCCATCCCAAACCCCCAGGCAGCAGAGCCTCATCCCATCACAGGGGCAGTTTGGAGGGTGGGAGCTGCCAAGCAGCCCAACATCCCAGGCATCCTGGCAGGAGGTGTGTCAGAGCTGGGTCCAGCACTGGGAAGGCTCTTTAGGAGCTTTTAAATAATCATTTTGTCTTCTCCTCGGCTGAGCACAGCCTTTCAGGGATAAATAAGCAGCATCAGTCCTGCTTAGACACATGGGCCTCTCCATTTATTTACTCCCAGGCTTTATTGTGAGTGAGCAGCCGAGCCCTTGCAGGGCTCAGGTCTCTGCTGTGGGGGACTCATCTCCTCCGTCGGGTGCTGGTCCGTGCGTGTGGCACAGGAATAAAGCTCCCAGGAATACACAGCACTCTTCATCAGGAAGCAGCTCTCTAAACATAAACTAATTAATCACTCGTGCCTACCTGTCAGGTCAATGATTCCTGAGATTTTTAATCTAAAAATATTTCCCTTTTGAAATCCAGATGCGCCTGTTTTGGCAACTCCGCTTTTGATTTGTTTGTTTGAGGTGGTTTTTAATATTTTTTTTATTTTTAACCTGTGTTGCTTTCTTTTTGTATTCAGGCTTTTGATGTGCTTTAATTGACTGATTTTTATTTATTTTTTTGTCCTGGAAGAATAGGAATTTATTCTCTTTATTTTCATGACAAGTCTCTCTCCCTGCTGCATCCTGTCAACTTTCCTCTTCTCTTTTTTAGGGGTTTGCCTACTTTTGTCTCATATTTCAGTGTATGGACCATAGACCCCAAACCATTTTCTTGATGATATCTGTCCTCTCCCCTTGGGTCTGTTTATCATGGCTGGGTGCCATGGGAAGCCTCCCGTGGTGGGGGGAGGTGGTGGTCCTGTCTCCTGAGGGCTCAGCTTCAAACTTGGCTCTCTGCCCTCATTCCTCCGTATAGAAATGATCCTCCCTAGCATGGAATCACTTATTATTAGTTCCAGTTTTACTGTTCTTGGGCTTTTTTCTGCCCACCTTCCCACCCTTGTTGACGGTGCATATTTTAATCACAAAAAAATGCCAATAAATTTATGAATGAATAAGTGATCCAAGTGTATGAATAAAACAAAATTAAATGAATGAGTAAAATTTCCTGAAAATAGTCATTTCAGTAGCTCTTTTTAGTCTTAATCAAACCTCTCAACAGGGTCTTTTACTTCAAATTATACTGATAATAGCTGTATCTTTAACTTAATGCAGAGTGGGGAAGACCGTTCCTGGTGGTTGCTGGGCTTTTTAGCTGGTCTGATTTTATTTCTTGTCACTAACAGATCTTCCACTACTTTTTTATTTTAAATGACAGGAATAATCACTTGCTCTTGTTTGTGCCATGGGTTGGGATGGGGGTCAAATTCATCTCAGGTGTCAGAGGGCTCAGCTTTATCAAAATCCACGTGACATTTCCCAGCTCTGGGTGTGCAAGGAGTGTGTGCTTGTGGGGCAGTGTGTGTGCTCAGAGCCCCTGTGCCAGGTGAGATGGGGAAATTCGATGGTTTTCCCTTAGGAAATGCCCTTTTTTATTCACTCATCAAGGATTTATTTTGTTTATGTCATGCATTATGCAGCTCTGTGCGTGTGGAAATCTCACGTTATCATTCCGTGTTTGAACGCAGATTGTTGGGGGGGACATGGGGGGAGCACAGAGGGCTCCTCCATTTTTCAAACATGGGACATCCTGAGCTGCTGGGATGCTCCCATGCTATTTTTCCAGGAAAGCCCTCACAGGAGAATTTTTACTTGGAGCAGTAATTGAGGCAGGGAGCACAAAGACGGGAGGAAGATTCTCTTTTTGAAAAGTCACTCTGGGAGGATTAATTCATTGTTGCTCCTTTTCTCAGCATGGTTTAGACATCCGTGGAACAACTGGATTCTTAAAGTAAAGACATTTTTCCAAGAATAAAATTTATTTTGTACATTTTTTTTTGTATGTTCCCAGTGTGTGGCTAAAAGCATGGACTCCAAGCCCTCTGCACAGTCCGTATTTCAGGTTGCCCTGGGCTCTGTGTGTCTTTCTCTGCCGTCTGGGGTTGATGTAAATGACATGTGGGTGACATGAGAGGACCCCTGAGCAAGATGAGATCAGGGCTAGAGACTTCCAGCTTCCCATCTCATGCTTGAGTCGGGATATGGTCCCTATCACTTCTGGCAGCGAGCATGGCTGCATTTATTGGTTTTTTTGGTTGCTGTTGCTTGGAGTTTTGCTGCTTGTTCGAGCAGAAAGTGTGGCTTCCTGGGTTAGCTCTAGGGTGAGCTCACTGCCAGTTCTGCCCTACTTCTGTCCTGTGGGAAGGAGGGGAAGAGGTAGGGAGGAGCAGGGAGATGGAGTGCCCTGGAAGCCAAGCAGTGATGAGTGAAGCCAAGCTTAGTGATGAGTACTTGGAGCGTCAGGATGGCTGTTGGGGAACCTGTTGGGAAGGAAGAAAATCCCTGCTGATGGGGTCAGTCCAGCTTGGGAGTGATGCCTGGAGAGGCTGACCTGGAACAGAGGCTGGGCAGAGTTAAAGGAATAAAGCAGGGATTTATTTAAAGGCCCTCAAAGGACACACCTTGGGCAGTGCAAGAGCCCAGCCCTGGCTATACCCAAGATGGACCCTGAGTCAGGAGTTTTCACTCTTTTATAAGTTTTGGTCCATTTCCATATTGGGGTTAAATGTCCAATTCCAGCTCCAGCTGATGCAGTCCCACCCTCCCAGATTGNAAAGGCATCAGGGTGACCTTCCATGAGTTAAGGCCCAGGTGTGACTCAGGCTGTCCTCTCCCCATTGTGTCTCCTGCAGTGCTGAGCATCCGAGGGGCGCAGGAGGAGGAGCCCACGGACCCCCAGCTGATGAGGTTAGACAACATGCTCCTGGCCGAGGGGGTGGCAGGCCCCGAAAAAGGAGGGGGCTCGGCCGCCGCTGCCGCCGCCGCCGCCGCGTCCGGAGGAGCCGGCTCCGACAACTCGGTGGAGCACTCTGACTACAGAGCCAAACTCTCCCAGATCCGACAGATCTACCACACGGAGCTGGAGAAGTACGAGCAGGTAACAGGCTCCTCCTTCGTGGTGGTGCTCGGGGGCTGGGGGAGCAGAGCGGGAGAGCGGCCGGGGCGGTGGCCGGGGTCTGCAGGGCCTGGATCACTGCTGACAATTCACTGCTGAAATCTTTTGTCAGGAGTGTATGGGCAGATGGCATATTTTGTTGGAGCAGGAATGTGCTTCTTTCAGGGTTGGGAGGGTTGGGGTTTATACCAGGGTGTGGTGTGAGAATAGGCCTGGCGTGGGTTGCCCCTTGGGTTTTCACTTTTCTCTCCTCCCCTGGTATCTTACCCAGAATTGGCCCTGTGAAGGAAAAGGCCTCTCTGACCTGCTGGCCTCAGTGATGACAACTGTCCAAGCAAGACTTGAATCAGAATCTTCCTTGAATGTATTTTCTGCTTGAAAAGCTCTTTTACCAGGGGAAAAAAATATTTTTTTCTTGTAAATTACTCTTAAAAAATAACTACTTGGGTCATGAACACAGCTATTGCTAACACTGACAATTTCATGAAGAGCTTTGCAGGTCACCACTCAAAACCAATTCCTTTCAAGTGCTTCCAGATGTTTCACAGACCTCTCTTGGCTGCTGTGCACCTTGCCCTTGTGGTTTCTGCCTCAAGGTTGTGGTTTATGGATGTGAGCAAGAGGGCATCACCTTTTGGGTGCAGGACAAGCTCCACTGCCAGGGGCCAGATGGGCTTTCACATCTCTGGTCTAGAGCCAATAAAAGCCTCCACTTTACCTGGCTAACTGGATGTGTGGTGGGGCTGGGGGTTGTCTCACCCCCATGGCCACGTTGGCCAAGCTGAGGGAAGGGTGGCCCAGGGTTAGAGCTGGGCTCTGGCAATGGAGCAGCCAAGCACAGTCATGGTGTGAGGGGCATTTTGGCAGAGCCTTAGGGCAGGCAGGGAGCAGGTAGAGTGCTGGTTGGAAGGATGACCTTTGGTGGCTCTCCTCAGCCCTTGCTGTCACTCCCTAGAGGCAGGAGGAGCCTCAGCCATCTCACCAGGGTGGGAGTGGAGGGCACATCAGGGATCATCTTTCAGGCTGAAGAGGGGTAGAGAGACCTCGTGTCCTCTTCTACTGAAGTCCAAGGAGAGGCCCTTGGCACAGACCAGGGACAGGTTTCAGGGAAGGACCTTGTGCTTCTTCCTCCCCTTGGGCAGGAGTTTTGTTTGTTCGATGTTCTGATTCTGGTTTTGCTTCGCTTTTGCTCCTCAAAGAGACACCCAGGTGAGAGGAGCCTTTAGCCAGGCCCAAAGGGTGGGATGGGCCACATCTTTCCTTCTCACAACCCACTGAAAGAGTTTGGTTTTGCCACTGAGTGGCTTTCCAAGTAGCTGTGCTGGTCCACATCTCTGGTACCATCACCCACAGTTCTGCAACACGAGGGCTCAGGGTTTTCCCTCCTCCTTCCCACTCTCTCCAATCCAACTGCTGGGAGCTCAGCCCCTGGCTTCTCAGTCTGGCTGCTGCAGGGTCAGCACAGCACTTGGTGGTGATTTTTTCTTTAATGCTCTTTATTTCATGCCAAGAGGAGCTGATCTGAAACTGCTGGCATGTCTGGGAGCAATGAGATGCCTCTGCTGAGAGCCCTGATAGCCAGCACTCACCCTGGGAGATGGGAGTCAGCAGCTGGAGCTGGGGATGGGCAGTTGGGGGGGCTCTGCTGGCCTTGGGGATGTCTCCTTGTTGGGTCTGAGCTGTGGTGGGAATACAGCTTGGAAGGGTGGGGTAAGACACAGCAAGTCAAGCCCATATCACCAGTCCACAAATCCAGTGTTTCTTTCCCCTGCCAGCCCATTTCCCCCATCCTGGGGTGGGAGCTGCAGACTCTGTCCCAAGAGCAGTACCCCATATCCCAGAGCACCAAAGGCTTCTCCAGCTATCACTGTCCAAGTGCTGCCCCTGGTTTTTGGGGCTTGCTTCCGGGAATCAGAGGATCCCATCATGCCAGTGAGGCACTCATGGGGTTGAATGAAAGGGAGGTGAAGTGGCCTTGATCTGGCCTCAAAATCCCTCCCTTGTCCCCTGGCTCCTCTTGCTGCCCTGTCCTCACTGCACAGCATGGGGACAGCAGGAGCAGCCAGACACTGCTGTGCCAGCAGCAAACTAATTGGGATTGTTACCTGCTTGCCCTTATTTGTCAGGCTCCTGCCTCACTCAGGCTTTAATTATTACCCTTATTTACTTCTTACCTGATGTGCCAAGAGCACGGAGCAGGGCCATGGCTCTCTGGGAGCTGCTCCTGTGAAGCACAAGGGGCTCTGCAGGACACATGGTGGGGCTGTGGGAGGAGGGGCAGTGGGTCAAAAGGTTCATGATCCTCCTCAGATAAATCTTTAGCTCCTTCAGTCACAGCCACGAAAATAGTGGCTGGGACTTGTTTGTGCTTTACATGAATCCTAGGGTTTCATCTGTCCCACCTTCATCCATGATCCCCCTGAGAGCAGAGAAATCAGCTCCTGTCTTTCCCAGCGTGTTTGTTGGGAGTCTGTCATGCCCTGTGCTTGGCAGAGCAGGGAAATTTCTCTCTCCCTGATGCCTTTTTCAGGCTTACCTAGAAACAGAGGCCAGGCAAAGTTAAAAGGATAAAAGCAGATATATTTAATGAAGGGCCTTCAGGTACATTAAAGGCAGACGAAGCCTCCTCAAGGGGCTGCACCCAAAATGGATGATGGTCAGGAGTTTTTCAGACAGATAGAAGTTTGGTCTATTTGCATATCAGGCGTTAATTCTCCAGTTACAGCTTCAGGTAATGAAGTCATATACGGCCAGTTTGCTCCCCCTAATTCACTTTTATTTATACTTTTTGGGGCCTGAGGCAGAGGGTGCCCTTGGATCTTTTGTCTGACCGAAACGTGAAGAGCGTTAACTAACACTCTGTTTGGAGTTCAGAGTTACACACCAGTGCAGTACAGGATCAGAAAAATATAAAAGGCTAAAATCTTGAAGCACCAGCACGTTCTTGCTCTGAGCTCTGAAGGGCCCCAGCCAGTGAGGCCTGCACTCACCTGTCCTCCCATAGCCACGCTTCCCTTGCCCTGTCCTTGACACCACCGAATGACCTTCCCATCCTGGGGTTTGTTTTGCTTTTCCTGCCCTCCCAGGCGTGCAACGAGTTCACCACCCACGTGATGAACCTGCTGCGCGAGCAGAGCCGGACCCGGCCCATCTCGCCCAAGGAGATCGAGCGGATGGTGAGCATCATCCACCGCAAGTTCAGCTCCATCCAGATGCAGCTGAAGCAGAGCACGTGTGAAGCCGTCATGATCCTGCGCTCGCGGTTCCTGGACGCACGGTGAGTCCGCCCCAGCAGCCTCCCCACGGGGCTGGGAGGTTTCTGGTCGGGTTTGTGGGTTCTGGAGTAAACTGAAGGCCAGCTGAAGGGCCATGCCTTTACACAGAGGGGTTTTTTGCCTTCCTTATCCCTTAGTTGAGTGTGGTTCGGGAGGGGAGGGGACTGCAATTCAAACCATCCATCAGTGAGGCTCCCAGCTATTCCTTGAGGATTGCGCATCCTGGTTTTGCTGTGACAGAAGGAAATCCTGTGGCATATTGCAACAAACCTCTGTGGTGAAAACATGCACTTCAGTTAGGAATTAAGGTTTACCCTCCAGGCCATCCTGTCCCCCCTAGATTCCCATTCTTTTCCTACTGTTTTTATTGTCCCAGATTTTCCAATTGCTGTAAAATTATTTCATTTCCCAAGCTGGTTAGATGCAGACTGCGGCTTGGGCTGTAGCTTGCTATGGGTAGGAGAGGCAGCTACACCAGGGGCTTACACAAGGAAAGAGATGGCAGAGCGGTAATAATGCCTAGGTGTGAATGGAACAGTCTTCCCCAAGGATATATCCAGCCCTGCTTCCTCAGCACAGAGCTTGGCAGAGTAGCACTGATGTCTTTGGTCACGACAGCCAGGTGTCAGGAGTCACCTTCCCAGGTGGAGGAGCTGGATGCCAGTTTCCAGACTCTGCTGTGAGCTGGAGGATACGGTGATAAATTTGAGATGGAGACTTGCTTGCTGTGAAAGGTGCTGAGAGAGCAGTCACCAGCAAGGGGCAGATAAAAAGCTGCCTGGCCATGAGTCTCACACACCATGCTCAGAGAAGCAGAGCGGGGAGGGAGGAAAGTGGGAAACTGAAGAGTATCTAAAATTGCATTCTGTTTTTGGATCCCTGGTGCTCATTTCCTTTCCCTTCTGTTTTCTCCCATTCTCTCTCCACATGAAGGCGGAAGAGACGAAATTTCAACAAGCAAGCCACAGAAATCCTGAATGAGTATTTCTATTCCCATCTCAGCAACCCTTATCCCAGTGAGGAAGCCAAAGAAGAGCTAGCCAAGAAATGTGGCATCACAGTCTCACAGGTGAGAGAGCTCAAAGCCTGGAGTAGTGGGAAAGCTCAGCATAGGGAAGGGTATTCCAGATCTCAGACCAGTCAGCCATGTCCAGTGCTGAGCATTTAATTATTGAATCAGTTTAGTACAAGTTAGCAAGAGTGGATGGGAGCACATATGGCACTTGCAGATTGAAGCCATGGGTGGAAAAGGAAAGTTTGAGAGTGGATTTAGGAGGTTTGAAGGCTCTGTGGAGCCAATGGCTGTGTGTGCAGCCAAGGTGTCAACAACACAGAAATGATGTGGCAGCACCCAAAGAGGCAAAGTCTCTTCAGGGAATTCATGCTGGCCTGGCCTGCAAGAAGAGCTTGTTTGATCTGAAGGTCCTTTCTTCAAGGGATGAAAAGTAGAAAGAGTTGTGCAGGTTTTGCTTGATAAGATAGAATGGACAAGTCCTGGTGGGAAGGATCTGGGTGTAACTGCTACAGTTTGTGCTCAGTGAGGGGATTTCTCTGGGTCATTTCTCTCAGTCATTACCCTGCAGAATATGACATCTCCCTGACTTGCACATACCTCAGAAGATGGTGGTTAGTAAAGACAAAATGAATTATTTCCATGTGTTCAAGGAAGCCACAGAGTTTCTGGAGGCTGTAGCTTTGACCTGGGAACTGCTGTGATTTGTGAGGAGCACAGTCAGCCCTTGAAGTGTTCAGCTATACATTGCTCAGGCCTGCCCTTCTTTATTTCCCCTCTTTTTGGAGCAAGCTGTGTGACTGAGAGCCAGTCTTTGTGGCCTGTGGTAGGTTTGTCCTCATGTGAGCTTAGCAGTCCCTCTAGGCTCCCATGGCATTCCCTGTGTTGGGCTGCTTCCCAGCCCCAGGCACGTGCCTGCTCACCACTTGAGTAAACTGCAGACAGCAGCAGCATCTGGTGTCCTTGTGGGAGCGTGTCTGCCTTCAGCAGGAGCAGCAGCATCCAGGGGTAGGTGTCATCACCGTGCTGAGTGCCTGCTGAGTGACTCCAATTGCCTCCCCTGGGCTGGAAGACCCAAACGTTGCTTCTTCCCAGAGTTTCCTACAGGAGACAGCACATGTTGGCCTAAGTAAAACTCCAGCTGTCCCAGTGCTTTCCCTCTCACTTCTAATTCATCTGTTCACACTTACAACCTCTCCTTTGCAAAGACAAAGTGCCCAGGAGAAATGCTGTGCTTGGGAGGTGTTTCTGAGCGTGCTGTATCGAGGCTGCTCTGTGCCTGTCTCCAGGATCTGCCTACCTTCTTCATCCTGACAAGGCAGAAACAAACACACATCCAGGTCTGGTTTTGCTGAGACTGAGTGGGAACGCAGGTCCCATGAATGTGTGCAAGTCATGAGCAGAGTTGATCTGAACTCAGAGTCTGACCAGAATTAGGCAGGTGCTTCACAGATTTAAAAATGCAGATAGGTTGTGGTGGCTGAATGTTGCAGCCTCCTGCCCTGTGATGCTCAGAGTTCACCCAGGATGTGAAGCCAGAAGAGCAGTCATGAGGAGATGTCCATGTGGAAAGATCATGAAGGAGCACATTGTGATTAGTGAGAAAGCTGGACCAGGAGGTGGAATGGAGCTCCTTGCCAACAGCACCAGCTCCTGGTGGTGTCATCAAAATGTTTGCTCCAGATCTGGGCTGGCTGCTGATCTGAGGCTCTGCAGGTTATATTTTCTCTTTCCTGCTCTGCAGGGTTGGATACCTGTAGCTCAGTAGCCATTAAATTGGTGGATGAAGCCACTTCTGTGTGGAAGCTGCTGAATGCTCTAATAGCACTGCAGATAGAAAGCAGCACAGGATTGTGGGTTTCAGTTATCAACACCCAAGCCATTTCCCTAAGATAAGGAAAAAGTCACGGGCTTCAAAGGATGAACATCCATTGTTGTCTTCTGTGTCTTTGGCGCTTGCTCAGCTCCTTTGGAAGATGGAGCATGGATGTACTTGCTCAGCAGCAAGCAACAGGAGAATGTCCTTGGAACCTCAGTGAAGGGCATGGTCTTGCTACCTCAAGATTGCAGCTCCAAGCAATTCTAGGAGGGTTGGAGCTTTTCTGGAGAGCTGCAGCATCCTCCTCATTTGCCCATTCCTTTTATCCTGATAAGCTCGCTCAAACAAAGACAGTAGTGGCTGGAAGTTGTCTTCTGCTTAGAGACCTGCACATAGGAAGTCATTACCCAGATTCTCTGTGTTCAGTGCTGATGAAGAAGAAGCTGAGAGCTGCTTCTCGAGCTGTAGGGTTGAATCTTTCCCATGTCTTCTTTGAAATAGTTCAGTGTGAAATAGTGCCCACAAGTGAACAGGGATATCATCAGCATGTCTCTGGGCAAACACAGTGGAAACATCTTCCACCCCTTCCCAAGGCACACACTTCTTTCCTCAGACCAAAGTTAAGTTTTAGGACAAGCCCCGTGCTCCTTCTCCATCCTTCCCCTGAAGTTCCTGGTTCATGCAGTGGCTCATGCTAAACATTGCAAAGCCGAGCTCAGCCTGACAAAGAGCATCCACTTCTGGCTTTGTGCCCTGATTCCTCTCAGATGGCTCAAAAGAGAGCTTTGGTGATACTGAGGCAATTTTGTGTGACAGCCAGGCCCCAGTCAATTCTCTGGGTGTTCTCCCTCAAAGCCATGCTGGTAACAGGGCATCTCTCCCATCAAAGGGATACTGAGGAGAGGAGGCAAATAAAAATGACACATACTCGTTCTCAAATTGTGCAATTTCAGGGTCATTTGACTTTGTCATGTTTTTTTTTAATCCATCTTAAGGTTTTTGTGGGGTGAGTCTAGTGGTTCCAGTGGAGCATCCCATCTGTAGCAGAACCAGCTGCATCCACACAAACCCAGTGCTCCCAAGGGGCTCCCATCCCCTTTCCTGGGCTTGGTGTGGCACACATGGGTGGAAGGTGCCAGGAAAACTGAGGAGGGAAAAGAATCTGCACTGCTTAACCTGAACTAATCCACCTTCCTTATCCAGGTGCACTTGGCAGAGCTGAAACCTTAACATCCTTGTCTTCTCTTGAAGGTATCAAACTGGTTTGGAAATAAGAGAATCCGGTACAAGAAGAACATAGGTAAATTTCAAGAGGAAGCCAATATTTATGCTGCCAAAACGGCTGTCACGGCTACCAATGTGTCAGCCCATGGAAGCCAGGCTAACTCACCCTCAACTCCCAATTCAGCTGGTTAGTTTTTATTTTTCTTTTATTTTGGGTTGTTAGTGTTCGATTTTATGTTTGTTCTCCCCTCTCCCTTTAATCTCTCTCTTGTTTTCTCCTTTTGGTTATTTCAGCTTTTATTCTCTGGGTCTGGTTTGCTCACTTTCGTGGTCTTAAAAAAAAACAAAAAAGGGAAATGGGTTTGGTTTGGTGGGTTTTTTGGGGGGGTTACTTTATTTCCTTATTTTCTTTGCTTTTTCCTCCACATTTTCTCCTTTTTTCCCCCCTCTTCCCCATCCCCGTTCTGTTTTTTGTTGGAAAAAAGGATGTGATCAGACCTTGTGACTGGTGATGCTGTGGTGGGGTTTATATGCATGGGTGGTAAACACAAAACCAGAAAAGTGGTCCACAAACCATTGCTGGGATTGCTTGCACTTTGTGGGGAGAAAAACAAAGTAATGGGAAAGTTATTGCTCAATGATTTTATTTCACTGGGGCTGAAAGCATGAGTGATCCTAATGGATAAACCCCAGTGTTTCTGAGATGTCCGAGCTCATGCCATTTTAGGGGTTGTTTTGAGTAAATTTTTATCCTTTGATTTTCTTTCTGTTGTGGTTATCTCTTTGAATGCTTACATGACAGTGTCTGGGTCACCTGCAAGAGTGTGCTCTGTGTGAATTTTATTTTCCCTTTGTGTCAGTGCAATCCAGAGAAATTTGTGGGTTGTTCCCTTCCTTTTGCCCCTTTCCTTCCCATTTGCTGTGGTTCCCATTTGTTCGTTTTGAGAGTCAAAGGCACAGAGCACTTTGCCCACATTTCAACTCCTCTGCTAGAGAACGATGCTCAGTTCATGCATGGTGCCTGCTGCAAGGTTGGCCAACCCAAAAATGATCAGGGGCTGCAGATCCAAGAGCAATGGAAAACTGGGGATGTGTTTACAAGGAGAGGGGAAAAGGATAACTTCACAGGTGCCGTGTACTTTGTAATCCCTGCCAATATCTGTGTGCCTGTTTTCTTTTTATGGGTGGGAGGGAGAGTGGGAATGTGGCACTCTGGAGCCTTTGAGCTGAGTGTCTGCTCACGTTGCCCTTCCCTGTGCTGCCTGGTGTTATCAGAGAGGCAGGAAGGGAGCACAGAGGATGCTGGGCAGCAGGGTGTTACACAGAGTGTGCAGAATGCTGGCTGCCATCAGGGCATGCTCCTGTAGGGACCACAACCCTCCCTCTGTAGGTATCAGAGGAATATCACACTCCAGAAACATCCCTGGCTCTGGAGGATTTGAGAGAAGGTGGAGACCCAGGGGTTAAACAGAGGCAAGAAGCAGTGACATGGGTCTCTGGCTGGGACAATCTCTCCCACCTCCTCCTCCTCACCCAGGGCTGTCTGCTCTGGCTCAGGTGCTCTTGAGGGCTTAGGTGGATGCAGCAGAGCTCTGCAGAGACAGTTCGCTGGAGTTTTGTTTGATTTTTTTTGGTTTGAGGATTTTTGTTCCCCTCCAGTTCTCTCTAGTGATGAAGATTTAACTGCATTTTCAAGAATGTCATTCTTTCCAAAGAGCTCACTCAAAGGACCTGCTCAGGTGGGCTCTCCTGATGTTAAGACCCCCTGTAGGAAAGGCTGGAGGGAATTCTGCTGGAGAGGGCAGAATTGTGTGTGCAGAGGGAGAGGCCTGGGATGCTGTCCTGCAGCCCACATCAGTCTGGACCAAAGACATGCAGCTTTCCTTCTTTTCCTCTTTCTTCAACTGGAGTCAGATCTAAAGATCTGGAATAGCAAGGGAACAGCTTCAAATTGCCTGGGTGGGTTTGGATCTGGGCTGCCCGTAGGAGAATAAGCATTTCTTCAGTGCCTGGCTGGTTAAATAGTGCTCCAGAGCAAGGCTGTTTCCTCCCTTTCCCCACAGGCAGTAACGTGGTTGTTTCAGAGATAAATTGGCCAGTGCCCTGCAGTAAACAGCTGAGATAATCCCTGGATAACACTGTGCTTTCAAGAAAGGACAAACAATCCTGTTATTAACAGGGAAAACTTGAGCTCCTGGGTCCTCTTTGTGGCTCACTTGTCTGCAGTCTGGAGTCATTGACCTCTCTTCACGTGCCTGAAGTGTCAGCAGTGCTAAAGCAGTGCGAGGGGAGCTCGCAGGGCACAGAGATCCTTCTTGTGCTTAGAAATAAAGTGTTCCTAACCTGGCCCAGGTCCCACACCCTGCCTGTAATGCTGCAGCAGTGGCACAGCAGCGGGGAGGCCTCAGTTGCTGTGGGTCAGCTTGCAGAGGTGGTGGGTTTGGGTCCTTGTAGGTCCTGTCCTGAGAAGACAGCTGGAATTGCATGAGATTTTTATCTCCTGACAGTTGAGATCCTCCCAGCTGAGCCACGAAGGTGTAACAGCTCATTTGAGCATCCCTGCATTGTCACATTTGGGAACAAAGACATGTCCTGAGGATGTAATGTGATCTCCCCTGCTTCAAGTTGTCCTGTAGCAAGAAGCTACAGCAGCAAGAAGCACACCTGTACATGCTAGGTCTGAAACACCTGTCTGAGAAAGACTGGGACAATTGTGTCCAGGACCATGAGCCATCAGATGTGCTGAAATCTCCAGGGGGGATCATGGAAGCCAATGAAGAGGTGAAGAACTAAGATGGTCAATGCCTCTCCTTTTACACCATGGACTCCTTTCTGTTCCCATATCATTGGCTGAGACTTTGGTGAGGAAGTAGCCTGAACAAAGATAAACTTTCTGGGAATTTGTTGGACTTTGTGGTTTAAATACATGATGGGACATGTGGAAAGAAAGTAAGCAGAGGACAGGTCATGAGAAGGAAATGACCAGCAGTGTAGTCTCTGGAGGGCCATGATGCTGGAAGAGGAGGTGGAACTGGATGCAGTGGGACCTGGGACAGGAGCTAAATTCATTTCTGCTGTGGCTACGCAGGCCCATCTGTTCTCTCATTGATGCCCACGTTACTGGAGATCAGTGAATGGCTACAGTCAGTCAAAGAGATTGGCCACACATTGACAAGGGCAAGGATTGCATCTGTCTGGCCATCTGGCACTTTCAGAACAGGGTCTCCCTTCCTCAGTCACCCAGGCCTGAATGTCAAACACCTTTTCATCCGGAATACGTGCGGTTGGGCTTTATCAGCCAGATGTTAAAATAAGCTGAGAAGTCTGGCTCATTTGGGCTAACAACTCCCCACCCTCACTCTGATTTCCTGGACAATCTCAGCACAAAAACCACATGGCAAATGAAAGTTGTTTTATGTGGGCAAACCCTTTTGCCAACCAGAGTCCTCAAGGGCCTCACACAGGTGATGGCATCCAGTGAAATCTTGAATGCAGAGCAGACAAAATTGTCCTGAGTTGGGTTTTTTACCTGCTCACCCTTTTGTTTTATATAAATCTTCTTGTAAAGCTGCTGCCTGGAAATGTACTTCATCAGGCACAGATGCCTTTCCTCCATTTGTGTCCAGAACACACCACTGGAGAGGACTCTGCTTCAGCAGAGACTGTTCTGTTCTGGTCATGATTTCACTGTCCTCAGTGTTCTTTGGCAAGTAAAAAATAACAAATGTCCTACTGGATCATCCCTGGCTTTTGGAGCTACTTTGTGGCTTTGTCCAGCTAAGGAGCTACACAGTCCATCACCACATTCCTCCCTCATTTCTGGCCGCGGTAGAGACACCTCAAAAAGTCACGGGAGGCATAAATCTTGTGCTTTCAATGCATGTGTGTCATTGCTGTTGACTTCAACTGGGAATCCTGTAGGCATGACCAAAGTCACTTCAGAGGTTCAATGTGCTGGATCTCTCTTGTTGGTGGTAGGTGGGATGAGGCAGCAGATGAGGATGGCTTGATCTTAGCTCCAGTGAACACCATTACCCTGTTTGTCCATTGGTGGTACCATTTGAATGTCAGATACCTTAGAGAAAAGTACTTACTAGAGGTCCTGGAAAATTGGAGGTGGAAGTCCAGACTGTCAGAACACAGAAGACATGGAGAAGCTGGAGAAGAAGCTCTCTGAAGAGCTGGAAAAGTGGTCAAGAAGTACCAGTGGTCAAGTTTGTGAAGATTTTTGAAATGGAGGCAGAATTGAGGTGAGCTTTGCTCATCAGATGTGTTAGAGGTGGAAGAAATCTCTTAGAAGGCAGTTTTGATGTTGGCTTTCACCCAGGGCAAGATCTGACTGACAGAGTTTGCTCAGACATTTCCAGCACTCTTTCTGAAGCAGGTGCTGCCCTGATAGAAACTCAGCACCAAGGAATAGTGAAGATAGGTCTTGGCTTTAAAATGACATCTGGATGCTGAAGATGAAACACTCTTCCACACTGCTACAAATCATGGGCTTTCTTGATAGATTTTTTTGTCTACCCACAATAATTCCAGGGACTTCCACGCCAAGATCAGAGCACTTTCCTCCTGGCCTCACAAGCTCGAAGATGAGCTTCTCTCATTCACCACCTCTCAATTCCTGAGGAACCCCAGACCAAATTACAACCACAAGAAGCCTGTGGTGCATTCAAGAAAAGAGTGTTTCAGAGGGGCAGGTTAGATTTACGAGGGGGCCTCCTCTAGTGGAAGGACTTCACTCGTGTTCCTGGATCTCACCTCTGTGGAGAATAGCCGAGTCTAAATTTTCAGGGCTCTTCCTCCTCTCCCAGCTGGGTGCATCAGCCCCTCTTGGCCGTGTCTCTGAGATTTTGGGCTGTGATTTTTGGGCGTGGTGAGTGCTGGAGCAGCGGCGCAGAGGGCTCTGCAATTACGGCTCTGATCCAAATGCATCCATACATGCGGGGCCATTGGTATGCGCATATTTATCTCTGCATCCACATCAGCAGCAAGACATATTTACCGTTTAGATATGCACATATATTGTAAAAACACCCCTTGCCAATAGCAGTGTATATCTTGTAAGTGACATTTCCAGCGCTTCTCATGATTTCCAAGACACCGTCACTCTTCAGAACTGGAGTTTGTGGCTGTTTGTCTATTTTTATTTCCTCCCTCCCAGTCTCAATTTTATGGTCAGGTTTGTTAAGTTTCAATAAAATATCAGTTAAGTTTATGGCATTTTTATTTGCTATTGTTGTTATAATTTTCTTTTGATAGGGGAAGGTGGGATGAAATGTTGCACGGCTAGGGACTGAGCGGTAGCAGTGCCATGCCAGGTGCTTAGGGATTCCAGAGTCCTCTTTCCAGCTCTGCCACTGATTATTTGTGTGATCTCAAAGATTTCTGCACACCTCAAAAGAGGAGGGAAATATTCTCTGCTTCTTGTGTGCTGTAGCTGCAGAGTCTTTCAGTTCTCAGCCACAGTGGGAGTACAAAGCTGCGTTACTGCCCTGTGCTTTTATTAAGGTGGCCAAGGCAATCACTCAGAAAATGGGGTTGGGAGCATCTTTGTGTGTGTGAAACGTGCCTGTCTTCACACTTGAAGCTGAGCACCGTCAGGGTGGGCTGGCCCCTGTCTGCCAGCTCATTTCTCTAGGTTTTTTGCCTTTAAAATTGCGAGTAACCTGAGAGGTCGGGAAGTGACAGGAGCCCTTTGCAAGCTGAGCAGGGGAGGTGATGGTTACAGCTGCCTCCTGACTAGTCCCGGTTATTTTACGCAGCGCTGTGGGATTGCTCTCTGGAACAGGTTGGGCAGGTTGACAGTGAGCACAGACAATGAGCTATTCCTGGCTTCGCTCTTTTCAGGCACTGGTGGGAGGGTCCTGATCCAAGACTCACGGTGCTCAAGATGAGTCTTTCTCTTGACTGTCTTGGGTGTTGCACCTGGCAGTGATGCTCCTGCTTTGCTTTGATTCTGAGAACTGCCAGCACTTGACAAAAGAGCTGGTCACTAGGAGAGCAGCAGAGAATGTAGTCATCATGGAGTCTCCAGCATAGACCTCCCACCTGCTCCCTGACCTTCCTTCAGAGGAGCCTTCCAGGGCACAGCTGGGATCTGTCCCTGTTTGTTCCCTCTCCAGCAAAGGCAGGGGGATTGCCAGGCATTTCTCAGAGCGTATGCATGAGCCATAGTTGGGCAATTCCACCAGGACTGTGGTTGCCAGTCTTCCAAGCTGGAAATGGCAGTGTAGATGATGAGAGTATATTTGGGATTGGAGCTGAAAGCGTAGCTGACCTGGGCCCCTGAAGTCTCTCCTTTCCAAGGCTAATGTCATGTATAACTAAACCTTGCACGTTGAGCTGTCTCACACTTAACGCGCTGATCTGCACGATAAATTCTGAAATAATACCATAAAACCTTTTTATTTATTTTTAACCCCCTTGCTGCCTTCCCTGCCTTCCAGTT
This sequence comes from Polioptila caerulea, assembly GCA_013397295.1. Lineage (NCBI taxonomy): Eukaryota > Metazoa > Chordata > Aves > Passeriformes > Certhiidae > Polioptila > Polioptila caerulea. Next base: position 542,356 of record VYXF01001498.1, read on the forward strand.
ACATGATGGGTTTGTTTCTTCTGTTAAGTGGTTGAGGAGGTGCTCAGATATCTCAAAGCTGGAAACATAAAACTTTCATTTCTGCAAAGGCAGGATCAATTTTTTCTTTTCTTTT
>VYXF01001498.1:542498-554440 GCA_013397295.1 Polioptila caerulea
TTTTTTTCTTCTGATCCCACCCAGTTGTCTTCACTGTTACAATTTTTTAGCGTAACATTGACGACTGGTGCATGCAGTGGGGAATTTGCTTACAGAGCTTGTTCTTCTGGGGCAGCTGGCCCAGGAGGGCTGTGACACCCTTGTGTTCTCTCAGGGGCCATCACATTGAAAGACTTTTGCCAGCATGATGGGCACTGGGAGTCTTGCCCAGGTGCCTGCACATTTTTGTGAGCCTTTGCTCCTGGTGCTCTGCAGTTCCCACCAGTGATGGGTTCCTGATATCCTGAAGGCAAACTCCATGCACCACTCCCTCGCAGAGCCCCTGTGGCTCAGGCAGAGCTCCAGCCGTGGGGCTGGATGGGCTCTGGAGGGATGTCTCACCCTGCAGGGAGCAGTGCAGGCTGGAATTACCCACCCTGTTCTCAGCTTCTCAGTGTGGGCTTGGTTCGCCTGCTGCAAAGGCTTCTGCTCTTGATAGCAGGGCTTGTCTGGGTAATTCTGGTCTCCAGTGCAGTCTGCTGGGTGGACACCTCCAACAACCGAGATCCTTCAGAGCTGTCTGAAGGATTCCAATGCTGTCCGAGTCCTCCAGGCTGTGTTTTGTTTGTCTCAGTCAAAAGCATGAAGAATCCTTCCTCCAGCTGAGGAGCTGTTGAAGAATGTTCTTGGCATTGAGCTGTAACAAATGTGGCTTTGAATAACCTCAAGAGTGCATCCTTTTTTTCGCTTGCTCTGTTCTTCATACTACTAACCTGACTGTGTGTTTTTGTTTTTGTGGTTGCTTTGCATGTTGTTCCTTCCTCTTGGCTGAGAGTCATGGGGTGGATCTTTTTCCTTTCTGTGATTCAGGTGCCTCACTCTTTCCTTTCCAGGTTCTTCCAGTTCTTTTAACATGTCAAACTCTGGAGATTTGTTCATGAGCGTGCAGTCTCTCAATGGGGATTCTTACCAAGGGGCCCAGGTTGGAGCCAACGTGCAGTCACAGGTAGGGACCCATCCGATGTACTGCCAGTGAATGCATTAGTGTTGGAGGAGCCTTTGATTGTATTGGCACTTCTCCCTCCCGTCTGAAAAGAGCAAATCTCAACCAGCACAAATCAACCAACCAACACTTAAAAAAAAGGCAAACCAAACCGAAAAACCAACCAACCAAAAAAATAAAAAAAAAAAGCAACAGGAACAACAACAAAAAAAAAAGAAAACCAAAAAACAATCCAAAAGAAACNAACCAAACAAAAAAACCAAACAAAAAAAAAAAAAAAAAAAAAAAAGCAACAGAAACAACAACAAAAAAAAAAGAAAACCAAAAAACAATCCAAAAGAAACCAAAACCAAACACCCAACCAAACCAACAACCATGGTCTTGAGGAGACTTGCCCACACTTTGTGAATGCATTTGGCTCTGGCTTGATAGTCATACTAGGAAGAGAGAAGGTGTAGAAAAATAGGCACAAATTCAAACAGAAGCAGCTCAAGTTTAGGTTCTGCTTGCTTTATTCTTCCAAGGGAATGGACCAGATGTTTGGACTGGTGTCTCGTTTTACAAGAGTTCCACTTACTCCTTAGATGCCAAACCAGGTGTCTGCTGAAAGGCAATAAATGCTCAAATATGTAGATAATTTTTGTTTAATTTATTTTTTTATAATTAAAAGCCACCCTTGACCATCTCCCCACCTCCCCAAAGCACAGGCACTCACACCAGCCCTGTACATACCAGGAGAAAGCAAGGGAGCTTTGAGCAGCATTGCTGAAACGTCAACCCGTGCTTGGGGCAAAAAGAAAGAATTAAAATGGCCACGATATCACTCAGGTCTCCCACCCCCTATCCAATGTCCAGATATACCGTGAGTCCCCTCTCTGGCATCTAAGTCTCTGTTCTGTGCTGAGGGACGACAGCCACTCTGACACTTCTGCATCGGGCAAGGACAGCTCTCTAAAGCCAAGGCTGCTCCCCCGTGGGGCTGGACGTGGAGCACACATCATCCGTGGGCAGTGAGATGTGCTCTCCACGTGTGCCACTGCTGGGGCTGGGCTGGGGGTGTGAGGGAGAGGCACGCAGAGGAGACCTGCTGGTGCCTTTGCCATGGTAGGTATATTTTGTTTCTGGGCCCTCCACAGTGAAGGTGCTCAGCTGACTCCAGAGATCTCCTGCTGCCGTGAGCAGTGCTTGGGGTCAGGGGTGGAAGGGGGTAGGGGTAGGAAGGTGAGTCCTTGAGCACAACGGTGGGGATGGCTGCAACGATGTGCTCCAGGAGATGCCACCCCACACTTGTTATGCTGTTCTCCCTCCCCGCTCATTTTGTCAAAGGACATGGGACCAAGGAGAGTGTGACAGGGCTGCTGGGGTGGGCAGGGGATGGTGAGGGAGCCAGGAGAGGTCCTCTGGCTCATGTCTCTCCACAAGACCTACTGCGGCTCTCTTTTATCCCTCTTTGAATATATACCTTTATTTTTATTACAATGATGACCATGATTATTGTTATTACTGTTTGTTTGCTTTTATCTTGCCAAAGATGAACGGAAGCAGCTTTGGCCACTAACCTTTCCTTCCCTCTAATTTGTGTCTTTGTTGTTGTTGGTCTGTTTAGGTGGATACCCTTCGCCATGTTATCAGCCAGACAGGAGGATACAGTGACGGACTCGCGGCAAGTCAGATGTATAGTCCGCAGGGCATCAGTGTAAGAAAAAAAAAACAGGCTTGGGTTCTGGTCTTTCAGGGTTTTGGGTTTTTTTTTTTTCATTTTTATTCTCTCACTACCAATTATTTCAAAGCCATAGGGCTCAGAATGCCACTTAGTAGGACTTGTCTTTGCTTTTACGGTCACCTAGTTTATTGCCTCTGTATCGGTCACGCCAGCGGCGGAGCTTTGCCCACAAAAAAAGTGGCGCTGGGGCAGGCAGCGCGCAGGCAGCTGGCGTCTCGGACTGTCACAGCCCATCAGCGTTCGCCCGGCACCTGCGGCCACACGCGCTCGGCCGAGAGGAGCTGCTAAACAGGTGACACCTCGTGTAACCACGGTGGGGAATGTCACCGCAAACGCCCCGGCCCGGAGGTGGCTCCGTCCTGGTGGCGCCATCCCGGAGCAACCAGATTAAAAATAACCCATTCCCTGGCCAGCGTCCGAGAGCGCGGCGGCGATGGATGGGGTTGGCGGCGACAGCGGTTGCGAATGAAGGGAGGGAAAAAACCCACAAAGCCAACCAACGTCAACCCAAGAAAACCTCGCCCAAGCGGGCTGGGGGAGGATGCGAGGGGGAGGGCGGTCTCTGGAGCATCTTCTCCTTGTTCTTGGGTGCGCTGGCGGGTTCTGACTAGCATGAAAATTCGTAGCGACAAGCTGTGTCGCACAGGGGGAAATCGATCAGACACACACAAGGAGAACCCAGTGTAGATTCGGGACAGCAATCCAACTACATTTCTCAGATCAATCGTCCACCATCTCAGCGGCGGTGACAGCAAGCTGGGAGAGGAGGGCAGCCTGGAAAAGGAGGCTGTGAGCGCTGAGTGGGTGGTGGCAGCGGTGTCTGGGGTGGCACAGAGGAGGAGGCAGCTGGCCCTGGACATGGGGACGCTGATGGTTGAGATAGGATGGTCTTGAACCAGTCAGAGAGGTGGTGATCCTCTAGGTGGGATAGTGGTCCTGCAGCCCAGACCCCAGCATGGTGCACCAGCCTGTCCCATCACCCTCCAGCCCACTGGGCCATCTGTCACCTGGCGTGTGACCATCTTGCAGGACGGCCACCACCATCGTGTGGGGAGAGGGCGCAGGGAGAGGGCTGCCCTGGGACGGGGGGCTCTGCTCCCCTCTCCCGCGGGCGCCGGGGCTTAGTGGGCGGCTTGACGTCAGGAGGCAGAGGCAGGGAGGATTTGTGAAGTAATGTAATTGAACATGTGCAGATAATTATGTCTCATTACATAAGCCCCTTGCAAAAACGGCACTTGGAAATGCCACATGAAAGAGCCTATCGTTCCGCATTAATTTCTCCGTGCGCTGAATTTATTCCCTTTCTGGCTTTTTAATACTTGGAGAGTAAATGAATCGCAGGCTGATCGTGATAAGAGATGATACTTTTGTATAAATTAAAATACCCCCAAGGAAAGAGGCTGAGCTGATTACAGTTGCAGTTGGCTTGGAAAATAACAGTAGGCTGGGTTAAGCCAAAATTTGGGGGGGGAGGGTTGCTGCCAGGGATTATGAGGCAGGGAGGGGGTGACTGGGGAGAGGAGAAGGAAGAGAGAGCGAAAACTCAAAAACTGAATAGGACAAGGAGAGCTGGTTTGGTGTTTCTGGCTGTGGTTCTCTGTGGGAGAAGCAATGCTCCCATGAGTAGCAATGAGAACTGGTGAACTGAGAGTGGCAGAGGTTTGGCGGTTCCCTCTGTGCATCCCAAACGGGGACCTGGTATGTTTGGCATCTGACTTCTCAGACTGGTTTTCACAGAGGGCAGGAGCCCAGACTGACTCATTTGGATGTTGTCAAGAGAGGGGCAGGTTGGCAAAGGGACTGCACTGTGTGGATGACTCCTCAATTCCCCATGAAGCTATGATGGGCATGGGGAATGAGGCAGGGAGTCCAGAGCTGAGCAGACAGTTTAGGAAGCACCTTCTGGATTGCCTGTTTGTTTCCCCTGTATCCCAGTGAGTCTGCTCCAGCCTGATTGTCACTTAATGTCTACCCATCCAGTGAGGTTCCAGTCTGTCCACCCTGAAGTGTGGCTGCCCTTTTGGAAGCACTGGTGCTGGGGAACTCCTCAGTGCAGGCAGGGTGACTGTCTCCAAGAGGCAGGGCTTCCCTGCCTTTCCCTGAACCCTTTCATGCCGAGGAGGGGCAGCAGAATGCAGAGCAGAGCTGATTGTGACACACAAAGCTGCCGTCCCCGCATCACCCGAGCATCCCCGTGAGCTGCTGGAAGGAGATGAGCCGAAACCTAGTCAGGAGCCCTGTCACAATGATGTCTGCACAGGGCTGAGGTTAAGTCATCCCTGGAGCCCGTCAGCACCGGGAAGTCAGCGGCAGGTTGCCTGGCTCCACTGCTGGAAACCTTGGCAGGGGAGACAACGCTCGGGGTTTGCCTTCCTTGATGGAGGGATGAATTTTTAAATGCGTGTAAGTCGTGACAGCTGAGAAGAGGGATCTACCCAAAGCCCAGTTCCCTGCGTGGCTCTGCTGCCGGGGCTGACAGGCTGGAGTCGGTTCTGCATCGTTAGCAGGATAATGGGCAATGTCCCAGCCAGCACCACGGCGTGACCCACGGCGATGGCTGAGGCACAGGGAGAGAGCAGAGCCTTCTCCTTCACAGATGGAGACAGCACCGGTCCCAGCAAGGCATGGGGACGCTCTGACAGCGTGGGGACAGCAGCTGTCCTGAGGATACCCAGCCTTGGGTCACACTGAGAAGAATCAGGGACCTTCCCTCCTTTCAGGAGGCTTGGGGTGTGAGCCATCCCCCTGTAGGGTTTTGCACTGTGAGAGTTGTTAAATGTCTGGGCTGTCTGGACAGTGTTTGTTCATGCAGGTCCACATGTGTGTTCAGAAGGTCCCCCCTAGACCAGGGATATCAAACCATTTAGGAAAGCTTAGGTTCTGTTGGGTTCCAGTAGAAGTTGGGTCTTTATTGCCACACTCCTCTGGAGGGCCCTACCCCAAAACATCACGTTACCTATGGCTGTAAACCCACCAAGTGTTCTGCATCCCCCATATGCTAATGAATGAGTGAACTATAATCATTTTAAAGCCCTTTCAGAAATTTGGTTTTGGACTTAATTTAATTTATAGATGATTTAAATGTGTAAAATGACAAGCTGTTCCTAAAGTTCATCAGAGAGGTTTTGATTTAAAACTGCTGCTGTGCAGACCTGTGCCTGTGCATAGAGCAACGTGTTTGTGACCTGGATGGTGGTGGCCAGTGGCAGGGTGTGACAGGGAGTTTTGGATCCACTCTTGTCAGCAAGAATCAGTACAGGAAGCTGAGAGCTCCTTACTTCATCTGGGATTTTTTGTTCTAAAAAGTTGAGCCTTGGGAAAAAAGTTGTTGCTCTGTTCCTCAGCCAGCTGCAGTTCACCATCACAGTCAAGTTTTGTTTCGTGGTCATGGCCACCAGCTGGGGTTTGGAAGTTGATCTGGCAGGGCTTCAGTGCACAAGCTTCATCCAGCAGGGATGCCTTGGTGTGTTGTGATGGCCAGGGGTGCCTGGCCATGCCCCTTGGGAAGGGATGTCCTGACAAGGCTGCATTCTCTGGTGTGTGATAAGACCTTCACTGCCTATTGTAAAGAGGCCCTGATAAAAGCTCTTAAAAGCTCAGAGGTCTGAAAAGGCTGTGAGGCTGCCCTGTCAGACTGGCCAGTACCTGGTGTGTTTGGAGGCTGACCTGATGCCCTGTGCCATTGTTGGTGGACAAGAGTTTGGTCACAGGAGGTGGGGTGCTGAGACAGCCTCCGTGCTAAGCAGAAAGTGCCTTCAAAAATTGGCAAAAAGTCATCTCCCAGCCCCACATAGGAGGCCCGGGCAGGGAGCCAGCCAGACTTGCTGGAGGTGACATAAATGCTGAGACCTGTGGAAATGGGCACCAAAACCAGTTGTTTCAGCAATGCTTTGCTGGGGCTCCAGATTTGGACAGTCACCAAGGCTTTGCCTGTGCTTTGGTACCAGAAGGTGACATCTGAAGAGTTGTCCTGGAGACCACTGCTCTGTCTTTGGCATCTGCCACTCCTGAAGAAGTCACAGCCATGTGCAGGGGCTCTGCAAGGAGAAGCAGCCTCCTCAAAAGACTCCCTAGTCTTTGAGGGAGTTCCCAGCTGATTTACTACAGTCAAACCCCAGGGGATCTCCTTGCTTGGAAGAGGTGGAGCCATCTGGGTGGAACTGGGTGAATCCTGCAGGTAGCTTGATCCCTGCAGTGATAGAGTGAACTCCAGGATGAGTGGGGGTGGTGCCTGCATGCCCTCTGCCTGGGGAAGGATCCAGCCTCCTCATGTGCCACCAGAGGATGGTGTCAAGATGCCACAGCCAACCTTGAGTCCTCTTTTCCATCGCTTGACCCTCAGTTTATGGCCTTCCCGGGCTGCACTGGCCTCTCCCTGACATTCCCTTGACATCCCACTGGTGTGACCAAGGTTACGCTCAGCCACGCGAATTCCTGAAGCGCAGGAAGGCTCATCCCCAACCTGCAGTGCCTTCCAAGGATTTCGGGGAGCAGCGTGTTGAACACGAAGCCACTGCTCGATTGCTTCTGTGGCTGGCACAGGCAAAAGCCTGGCTAAAAATAGTTGAGCACAATGGGGCCAGAGCCCTGCTCCGCGCGGCCCCCGCCGCTCTCCCCCCTCCTGCTCGCCGTAACGACCCTGCAAACACTAAATGGCATCTGAGTGCATTAAGCAGCAAACTCTCCGGTGACATAGCAATTACGGCTCTGAAATAGATTTGGTGCGTCACGGAAGATAAGGGTTTTGAAAGTTTCTGTTGTGATTATAGCTTGTAACTCCAACAAATAACAGGCTTGGTAATAAGAGGCTGCCAGCACAGCTATTGTGGTTCTCTCTCACTGATGGCACGTAAATTGCTATTAATGTCCTAAGTGTACTTGAATATGCCAGTCTCGGGGCGGCGGAGTTGGCTCTGTGTCTCTCTTTACGCGGCCTGTCATTGTCGGGCTGATAATCTACAGTAATTGCTGCCTCTTGCAGCAGTCCAAGATGTGTAAGGGTGGATATTGCATCTCGGGGGGCTCAGGGATGATGGGTCAGGACCTGGCTGTGGGTGGGAGCTGGTGGGGGCAGTGGACATGGGGTACACGGGGCTGGCGATGCTCGTGCATCACCTGCTGTCACACTTGCAGCCAAGGTGGAGCAGAGTGAGGTTTGCTAACCTGTGAGCAAGCTGAGGTTATGATTCCTGCTTTCTTTGTTGTTGCCTGAACCCCTTTGCTGCCATGCACGTATGGAAGAGCACGCGGGCACAGCGAGGGGCGTGCACACACCTCTTGCCTTTCCTGCTTTGTGCGTGTCGCGCTGTGAGGTGGTGTGACTCCTCAAACATGGGCTCTCGTGCCTGTCAGCTCTTTGCTGCCACCACAGCAGCACCTCAGGCAGCCAGGAGCTGGGCAGCAGCACCTCGGGGTGGGGAGTTTTCCTCTCCTCAGCCCTCTGGGGTGTGCAGGGTCCCAGCTGGCAGGGCCAGCATTGGATGATGCAGCGGGACAGGCAGCCAGAGTGGGCAAAGCAGCCCGGGCGTGTCTAAAGCGGGACAGCGACTGTTGCCAACTGGAGCTTGGGCAGTGCTTGGGAAGGATTAATTAGCCAAGCACTGAATCAATGTCAGAGCAAGCAGAGGAGGTTGGGTGCGACATCTGCTCCTCTCCAAAGGGGATGGCAGCCGCAGAGGAGCAGCTTCTGTGCGCTACCGGCTCCTGCCCACGGCAGCCGGGGCCCTCTGGTAGCTCAGCTCTCGGGCACCTGGAGAATTTGGCTTTGCATCTGTTTTTAGGAAAAGAAACAAGTTGTCTGCCATGGTTTGCTGCATGAACCCTCGGATGGGATGTAGTGGTGGCACCTCTGTCGCGCTGTGGCTCGGTTTCCCCTCAGTGAGGTGGGGACGTGGAGTTTTTCTGGGGGACACAGCACAGCTCAGCAGTTCCGTGGGACCCATTGCTTGTCCTGCATGTTCACAGCACTCAGGTTCAGATAACATTCAGGCTGCTGGTTCTGGGGTGATGTGTTTGCTATTTTCTTTCTTCCATATGAGGAAGGATCATAATCAGGAGTTTAAAACCCCCAAACAACCAGAGCTCAGCATTCTGTAGAAATAATTTTTATTTCTTTTTTTTAAGGGATGTATTTTCCTTGAGCACTTGGCAGTTTATCAACAGAAATGTTTCTGCCCTGTATCAGTGACAGAGCCCTGTGGTCTGGGGCGGGACTGGGGGAGTCAGAGGGAGCATCTCTGCCTCCTACTGAGGGAGGAGCAGGGTGGGGCTCTCCGGTGGGTGGGTGCCTTGGGCAGGGCTGTGTGTGCCTCGCCGTCGGGTGACTGATGTCTCTGCATGTCCCTTCCTTCAGGCTAATGGAGGTTGGCAAGACGCTACTACCCCATCGTCGGTGACCTCCCCCACAGAAGGCCCTGGCAGCGTTCACTCTGATACCTCCAACTGATCTCCCAGCAAATTGCATCCCTGGCTGAGCCGGCCCCGGCGGGGGCGGGAGGGGAGGGGGCCTCTCCTAACACCGCAGCAGTCAGACTGGAGGTGAACCCAATCAGCACACACAAGAAGACTCCTTCTCTTCTCTTCTCTTCGTCGGGATGCTTTTTTCAGCCAATCTGGACACTTCTTTATACTCTCTTCCCTTTCTTTTCTGGGTAGAAGCCGCTCTCCTCCTCCCCGCCACCGCCACAACACCGCTCCCTTCCCCTCCCCGCTTCCCACCCAAGGCAGAAGGATTTTAAGGAGGAAAAGCAAAAATCCACCACCACCACCACCACACAAACCAGCCCCAGAGCAGTGTGCAGCCTCATGCTGGGTGTCTTTCTGAGGAGCTACAAATGTACCTCAGTCACGTCTCGCTCCCTCACTAGGAGGCAGCCCCTGCCCCCCTTTCTTTCACGCTACCTCTCCGTAGGGAATTGCCACCATAGGAAATCTGCTCCCATTTTGTGTCCACAGCCTCCCGCACTCAGCCCTGCCCTGGTGAACTGTCCCTCGGGTGCTGCAGGGACAGGGCAGGTGGCACAGCCCCCGTGCACGTAGAAGGAGCCGGCGTGCTCCCTCTCACTTCCAAAAGGTACCGTTCCCATTCCCAGCCCTGGGGAAACTTCCCAGTCCCAGCCCTGCTCAGCCAAGCATCCCTCCTGCTGGCTGCTGTGACCTGGGTGAGCCATGAAACCCTGCTGTGCTGCCTGCCTGTTGCTGGAGGGGAGAAAAGGAGGGGAGGCAGGCAGGTGAGAAATGCCATCGCTGGTAATGGAGATGCCAACCCCTCCACGGGGCTGTGTGGGATCAGGCATGGATGGCTGATGGGACACCAGCAGTTCTCTCACAGCACCTGGAGAGGCTGGTGGTGGAGTTCTCCTGTTCAGGGCAGTGTCACGGGGTCTTGGCCCCTGTTTCCAGGAGGAGCTGGGTTCCCCAGTTCAGGCAGGACCCACAGAGGTTTGTGCCACCCCCGGCATTCCCAAAGCCCTGCCCAGCCAGCAGTGAGGGATGGGCAGCAGAATGCCAGGGGCTGGAAGTGCTGGGGTGAGCATCTCGGGTGCTTTTGGTAGCACTTCACGCCACAGGTTTGCTCTGTAGGATGGGTGGCTGATCACTGGGGGACGTGTGTGTGCTCAAGCTGCTGGTTTTAGCCCAGGAGTTACCTGGGCAGTGGCCATGGAAGAACTCATGGGACTTTCTGCCCAGCTTTTCTGGTCCACTGTTGGGACAAGCAGTGGTGACTGGCAAGCGAGGCTTCATCCTGCCCCTTCAGGCTGATGCTGGGAGGACGTGGCTTTCATGGAAGAGCAGGAAGAGGCAGCACCCGTTTCCCTGGGCAGCAGGCTGAGCTTCATGCCAGGGTAGGACTTCTGGCCATCGGTTCTTTCAGTGGGCACGAGGAGGCTGAGCCAGGCATGAGGCTGGCATCAAGACCCTGGGTATGGTGGGGACTGGTATGGGTGCAGGATGTCTGGCACCTTGTGATGGATCCCAGGATCCCTTGGGATCAATACCTCACGCTGTTGAATGTCTGTGCCCACCCTGCTGGTGTTGGTCTCCAGCGCAGAGTATTAAGTAGAAACCAGTTAAAAATTAGAGCTCTGCCAAAAATATTTCCACCCTTCTGCTGGAAAAAGTACTGGTCCTTGGCCTGCAGGGCACAGCGGTGGTGTGGCCACGGCTGCAGCACGCTGTCACCTTGCAGCACGGGGGCATCACGTGTCCAGCAGTGACATTCCTGCTCCGTTTGCATCCATGCCAGGAGTGGGGACCCTGTGGCAGAGCAGGATGTGACAGCAGGGCCTAGGGCTGCCTCCCAGCTGTGTGTTAAGAGCACGGAGAAGGTTGTTTTCCTGCAAGGACAGTCGGGAGGTGCTGCCCACTTTCCCCAGCTCTGCACCTTCCCACTCTCCTCCTCCTCCTCTTCCCGTGGCCTCCCTCAGCGCTGCCTTTTGTCCACTTCCACCTTATTTCACATGAACCTCTTCTGGCAGAGCGTTCCAGGGGCGCAGGACTGGGTCAGAGCTCTTCTCCCGAGTGGCAGCAGTGCCGTGACTGCGGGAATGCCACCGTCCCTCTTGGAAACCAACTGGGAATGAGCCAAAAGCACGGCCTGCTGGAGCCAGCCCACGCTGGGGGCTGCCCCCCTGCCCTGCCCTGCCCTGCCCTGCCCTGCTGCTCCTCCTGCCCGTTCCCCTGCCCAGGCACCCCCTGCCCGGGCTGGGCCCTCGCTCCTCCGTGGTACTCTGCAAATCCCCTCCTGGGTTCCCCACTTGGTCCCTCCAGTTTGTGTTGGCCTTAGCTGCTTGCTTGCCTTCTTCTTTGCTTTTTTTTTTTTTNCGCAGTCGGAATTTAATAGTGTTTATAATAAAAGAATAAAAAATGACCCTCTTAGCACGCAAAATTGAACAGGGGGAAGGTCCCATCCCTGTTCTTTCTGTGGCAACAAGCGCTTCATTCCTGTATAGTTTATAACATCAAACTACCTACATTCATCCTCCTTTTTTTTGTTTGTTTGGTTTTTTCCCATGGTTTGGATTTTTTTTCCATTTTCTCGCATTTGTGAATTAGTTCAAGAATGCTAGAAAAGTGTAGAGTTGTGCACACTCATTTCTTCTTACACAATGTTTAAAAAGTGACGGTAATTCATTTTGTAAAACTTTAAAAAGAAAAAAAATGGTTGGAATAGTGAGCATTAATAGGTACAGTCTAATACTTTATGTTTCTTAACGTTGAGACCCAGAAGTGAACCCT
>VYXF01001498.1:574231-588580 GCA_013397295.1 Polioptila caerulea
CAGCGGGTTTTGGCCCCCGGTGCGGCTCAAAGGGACAGAGCGGGGACAAACACGCGCTGCCCGCGGGCGGTGCCACCCGCGCGGGGCAGGGCGCCGTGCCGGAGGTGATTCATTAGCGGCGTGGCGGCCGTGAACATGTGTCGGCCTCCACATCTGCCCCTCGCCAGCAGGGCACCGTCAGCGAGGTGTCACCGCGGTGTCACCGCTTTGCCGCTCACCTCCTTCCCCGACGTGATCGGCTGCGACATCCGCGCCAGCTGCTCCGAGCGGGCAAACGCCGACCGCTCCCCGCTCGCCAGCCCGGCCACGGGCAGCTCCTGCCAAGGCGCTCCGTGGGTGCCCGGGGCTGTGTCCCCACGGTCACTGCGGGGCCAGGGGCGCTGAGCAGTGGCACCTGCGTGTCCCTCCCCGCCGCTCCCTGGTGCCGAGGCAGGAGGGGAGCAGCAGCCGTTCCACCTCCTGCCTCGCAAACCTTCAGGTGTCGGAGGCTGGCAGCGCACGGGTTTCTCGTGCTGCATTAGTAATTAATACAATCATTAATAGCGTGCTGGGGGTGATTGGCTCAGCAAAGCCGCTTGCAGCTGCTCTTAGTTGAGGTGGGACGATGACAAGTGCTGGGAGCCTCTGAACCAGCGCTCCGCAGGCAGAGAGAGAGAGACACAACTGGCACACACCACGGTGCCCTGGTAGCTGGCACAAACACAGATGGGCTTTTTATCCTTCAGGAATTTTTAAAGAGCTCATGTGCCTTCGTTGTCCTCATGCAAGTTTCTTTTCGGGATGCGCTGGGATCTCGCTGTTCCGAGGTGTACTGTCTAAAGTGCCATCCTTTCCCTCGGCAGACCCAAGGTTGGAAAACCCCTGCTCAGCATCATTCCTGACTTCCCAGCCCAGGTCCCAGGAAGTGCTTCCCGCAGACAAGGCAGCCGCCGTTTCCCGGCTCAGCCTTCCGCCCGCAGAAGCCCTCGCATCATCCCTTTCCTCCGCCTGCCTATCTTCGCAGGACTTGTAGGAACTTAATTATCTCTGAGACTTCTCCCCCTGTCAAACCAGGCTGCGGCGGGCCAGCAGCCTTCAAGAGATAATAACAGGGATGGACAGGCGGCGAGCACGGGAGCGCCGCATCCTCTGCGAGCAAGGTCAAAACCATCCCTCTCTCCCTCCTTGCGGCTGAAGCCGGGCCAAACCCAAGCGTGAGGGCAAGACCATCCCTTCCTCGCCGCTCCCGCAGCCACAAGTGGGAATTGGGAGGACGAGGGGGCGAGAGATGCTGGTGCCGGCCGTCAAGCAGCGGGCCGGTAATAACCTCATTATGAGGCTGGAGATGCCAGGCGGGGGGGGCAGGTGCCGTCCTTCTGCTGCCCACGCTCCACCGGCAGCTTGCGGAGCCAGAGAATTGTCAGGCTGTCTCCTGCCTCTCACCTTGCTTCTCATTAGCTCCCCGCCGTGCTGCCGTGCGGGCAGATGGGGCAGGGCCCCACCGCCGTGCCGGGGGCGCAGATCCCAAACGCGTCCCCTCCGCCTGCCCCGCAGGGAAGGGATGCTCGCCCCAGGGCTGGGTGTGGTCGCTGCGCGTTTCCCAGGGTGAGGATGGGTGGCTGTGCTCGCCAGCTGCCTGGCCGAGGCGATTCCTGGGTATCCCAGCGGGTGAAGTGTCTGTCAGGAGGGTGAGCTGGAAGGAGGAAAGCTCTCGTGGCTCTGTGTGACACCAAAGCCTCGGCGGCGCTGGCAGGGCCGTGTCCTGGGACAAGGGAACAGCCTGGTGCTGTGCTTGGGGTGTCCAGGGGGATGACTTCAACAAGTCACCCTGGGGACCAAGGCTGATCTTGGGCAGTCCCGGGATGCATTCCTGCCAAAGCAAGGCACACACCTTCCAGCAAGAGCAGCCAGAGCTCTGGGATGCTACCTGGGCAGCCTCCAAAGCAGGAGAGGGACCAGGAGAAATTTCAGTCCCCAGCAGGGACCAAGCCAGAAAGGACAGGAACACGCAGGGGGAAAGGGATGGCACTGGTTGCTCAATTCCTTCAAGATCCCATCTCCAGGAAAGGGGCTCCTACACTCTTCTCCCATATCCCACATATCTGCTATGTTACCAGGGCAAGAGATAGATCTGAAAACACAACCCTGTGCTTTTCACAAGAACAAAGCAAAGCACAAGTCCTTGCATCTGTCCAGAATAACCAACACTTCCAGGAGGGATAGATATTCCCAGCCAGAGCTAAGTTATCCAACAGTATGGCAAGAGTTGAGCCCACCATGGGGAGCAAGGGCTCCCTGCCACTTATTGCCTAAGGATCAATTGCTCAAGCATCTCCAGCAAGGCAGATGCAACAGGAGCATCACCAGGTGGGGGGAGTCACTGTTGGAGGCCACGGGCTCCCAGCAGCACAGGGGGACACACACTGCAGGTGCTCTGCCATGGGGGCTGTGTAAGACCCCCAGAAATGCCATGGGAATGAGCACCTGGAGAATGCATGGATGCCCTCCCAGGCCCAAGCACCCCGTGGTGCTTCCTCAGCACCTCTGAGGGCTGTCCCTGGTGATCTGCAGGAAGGGCACTGTGCAGCCCTGGGAGCTGCAGGAGGGCAGTGGCGGTGCCGTGCCAGCGTGGGAGGAGATGAGGCAGTGTATTCCTCTTCTCCGAGAGCCTGAGCGATTTTGTCGTGATCAGGATCCAGCCACCCTGACTCCATCTTTGATCTCGGCTACCCAGCAACACCTGGAGCAGAAGCACCAAAGCATTGGATTAAGGGAGGGTGGGGAGGGGACTCTGCCCACTCCTGCACTCTGCCAGCCTTTGTACTTTCTGCCGTGCCCAGCTTTTTCTGCCGGTCCTCACCAGAAATACTGAGCTGTCTTCCCAACCACAGCGATTTCCCCCTCTCCCTGGGGGAATTTGTGTGCTGCTCTCCCACTGCAGTGACCCACACAACCCAGAGCAGCTTCTCTGGGCTCCTGGCCATGCTGGGGGGTGGCCTTGCTCTTGCTGCAACCATGGTGATGGTCACACCACCGAGAGCCACGGCCCCAAACAGGCCTCCTCAAGCTAATATTTGCCTAAAGCAGCATTCAAGATCACCATGGATGAGCCCTCTCAGTTGTCCTAAAACAAACCAGGACACCTCTGCACCGAAACCACAGAGGCCCCAACAGCAGCCATCTGCCAAGCTGTGGCTGTTCACATCAGGGGAGAACCCGGCCATGGAAATAGGATTTTATTTTTTTTCTGATGTTATCCTGCACTTGAATAAAGCCTATTTTGGAGGAGCGGCACAAATGCCCCCTCAGTGCCCTCCAATTCCCCCACATCCAGGCCCTGCCAGCCCCTCACCTCCCACAGGCCACCACAGGGATGCCCCAACCACCAGCAGAGCTGAGAAAACACCTCTGCCCCAGAGCCAGCACGTTTATTGAGGTGCTCAACCCCACGGAGGGGACAGGGAATGGGGGGCTCCTGATTCAGTCCAAGGGTCACAGCCTCGAACAAGCAGCACTAACTGGGGCAGAATGAGGCCCTTTCTCCTCCTTTTGTCCAGGCAGGCTGCAGTGGCAGGGAAGGAGCTTTAAAGGCACGCGGTACCTGTGCGGAGCGGAGGGGGTGGGGGGGTGTGCGAGCGTACAGAGCTATTAATTAAAATTGCTCAGTCAGATGCTATAGAGAGATTAGTTGTCACATTGTGTTAATGGCAAGCTTGGCAACGCCGTGAGAAGGGGCAGGACTGCCCGCCGTCCCCTCAGCTGTTCAAGTGCCACGTTTATACCCAGCCAGAATGACTAATTGGCAGGTTTTGTCGAACAGAAGCCCCCTTGTTATTGGGAAGAGATCAGTGCCTTAATGAAGGAGAGGGAGAAAGGGGACATGTGGGTACAGAGAAGCTGCAGCCACCTCTGCAGCAGAGGTCCCTGGGGAGGCAGAGCTGCTGTCCTGTCCTTGTGGCACAGGGAGGCTGGAGAGGCCCAGAGCCATGGAATGGCACAACACCAAACCCATAATCAGCCCCAGAGCTGAGTGCCAATGAAGAGATGGAAATATCTTCCTGGACCATCCCAGCTCAGGGGTTGATCATAGGGCAGGATCCCCAGCTCTGCACTTCATCCTCCTTCTCAGGTGTCAGATTCTCTCTCCTCATTTGTGTTCCTTGCCTCCTTTTTCTTGCTACACGGAGAAAGGGAGCACAGAAATAGGCATGAGGAAGCTCCCAAATGGCAGATCCAGGAGAGCATCACAGCCTTGGCCACTGGAGGATAGTCAGTGCAGGCTGGGCAAGTACAGAGTCCACCCAGCCTTGCCTCAGAGCATGGGGTAGGAGGCCCCTGCTGCCTATTCTAGCTGTAATTCCTCCCCTTCCTTCCCATTGAGGTGCCCTTCCAAATTTCTATGCCCAAATTAACTCTTTTGATGTGGAAAGGGCTTCTGATCTGGGGCCTCAGTCCCCACCAGCTGGGTCAGAATTGTACTGAGCTCCGTGTCTGGGCATGATCGGTGGAAAAGCTTTCAGTGAACACAGATGCCAGTGACACAGAAAAGCACAGAGCAGTTTGGTGTTAGCCCTGCAATCTTCAAAAATATTGGTGGCAATGGGCAATATTTCTGCCCTCTGATGGACAACCATACCCTGAAGGAGGAGGAATCAGGGGAAAACGCTCTTCTCCCCATTTTACAGAAGGAAATTCAGTTTTGGGGTCACAAAGCTCTACAGGTGTCCAGCATGCCCAGAGCCTGCATGATTTATGCACCTTGAATCTTGTCCTGGTTGGTTTGACAAGGTGCCCCTTGGAAAAATGATGGGTGTAAAACGGAGGTACAGCATGGCTGTGCCACCCACTCCAGGGACTTGCCTAGATATCCCCATCCAGGTGTTTTCCTGAGGTCTTTAAACTGATCAGCCTCTTTAGCTTAACCAATACAGATCCCACAGGCCTGATTCTGCCTGGAATAAGCGGTTCTCCCCCACCCCAAATTCAGCTTTATTTTGTGGATTCTGGCCATGCTGGAGGGCAACAGGGAGCACATGGGGATGCTGAGGTAGAGCAGCAAGGCTTTCCTTCTGCCCCAGGCACTAGTTTGAGAAACCAGTTGAAACTCATTGGAAAATGAGCCTTGTATGAGGGGTATCAGCAAGTTTCCAAGCTGCCCCAAGATGTAACCCTCTGATTGCCATGGAGAAGACAGCACTGCTGAACAACAGCAAGCACATTCAGTGGGTGTGCAGTGGGAAGGTGACTTCCTTCGGTGGAGGGGCTGTCATCCCTCTGCCACCTCCAGGTAGCCCCAGGCCAACAGCAACTTGGCCCAAGAGACTTGGGGGTGCCAAGAGTTCAGCAGTAACCTCAGGTGGGAAGCAGCTTTGTATTGGACTAAAGTGCCTCTCTCTGGGGCGGGATGGAACGCTGTCCAGGCACACTGTGAGCACAGCAAAGCTGTAATTTTTTCACAGTAGCTAGTCTGAAGCTAAGCTGGACATGAATTGAACTTAAAGCCTCGGCCAGAGGAGTCATTTTAGCTCAAATCCGAGCTCTGTGCTGCCATACCTGTTTCTGGCTACCCAGCTGGGCTCTCTTGAAGTCAGCTGCATCACATTCCCCCTCCCTCCATCAGGCACCTCAGCTGTTTCACAGCCACCACTGCAACCTGCCCCCGAGCTGTCTGTGGATGGAGGTGAGGCAGACAGGTCACCATCAGCACCATTTGCTCCCTGAGGCCAGATTTGGGGTTGGCTAATGTGGCAACAGGACACGCAAAAATTCCTACAGCACTGGTGTCATTCACGCCTTCAAACAGCCTCTCCCTAAATGGTTTTTTGGAAGGTCACTCAGTAATATCTTTAAGCAATCCTGCAAGTCTCCCCCTTGACCGGGGTGTGCCTGGAGATGACCAATCAACCTGGTGTGTCATTCCTTAGCACTGCTCCAAGACAGTCCAGAACAGAACACTAACCTTCTCCACGTGTTTCCCCCTACTGATGCTTTCCTGTTGTTTTACTTTTTTCCCAACTTTACCATTTCACAAGTCCTTACTGAGCAAATTCCTGCAAGCTCCTCATTGCCCATCAGGAGGGACAAGGCGAGGTTGTGTCCTGAAGACTTTGCTTCATTTGCAACCCAGACTTTCTGAAAGAAAACTTTCTCTTTTTGTACTTAATACTTTGTTCCCAAGATGTGACACTGACCAAACTAGGCCCAAGCAAGACAAGCACTGCCTTGCACTGAAAAAAACCCTAAACCCAACACAAACAGTGCTGGACTCAAACTTTTCCTTTGTTCTCTGCTTTTGACCACTCTAAGCCACTCACTGCCATCCCCCACGCAGCAGTTACCTGTCACAGAAGACACTTTGTTCATGTGTCTGAGGCCAAGTTCTAATCACTGAATGTAATAGGGCAAGATGAGTGATAGATTGACACAATTAATTTCCATGTTCCCACTAGTAACATTGATTTTAGGGCACTCAGTCTTTACAAGTCACTGAATGCAAGGGAAAACTTGGCTCTGATCTGTTCAGCAGAGGTCAAAAGGGTGCTCAGATCTTCGTATGGGAGCTCAGCTGCTCAAATGCCCTTCAGGGTTTTGACGTCTGCCCCAGTCGTGAAGCCAGGAATTGCCTCTGGCAGCATTTGCTGAGGAAGGGCCCCTGGAGAAGATGTGTGGACACATCTGTGGTACTGCTTGGATGCTCCAGGCTTCCCTGAGCCTGTTCATCTACAGAGCAGAAGCAGGGCTTGAGTTCCACTGGCTGGTCATCTTGTAAGGACTGGCTCCAGTGCCCAATCCTTTTCCATCTTTCCTAACCAGGAGCTGATGTTGGGCAGCCCTGTGATTTGTTCCTGCTGTAATGGCTCTCACAGCTCTCACCAGCAGCATGTCCACCTGCCCTTCCCATCCTAACCCAGCTGGAAGGACACAGGCCCCATGAGAGCAGTCATGAACAACCAGTCCGTGTGGTTAAGAGAAGAGGGGGAGAGAGGTCTCATCAGGCCTTCACACTGC
This sequence comes from Polioptila caerulea, assembly GCA_013397295.1. Lineage (NCBI taxonomy): Eukaryota > Metazoa > Chordata > Aves > Passeriformes > Certhiidae > Polioptila > Polioptila caerulea. The sequence goes on from VYXF01001498.1 coordinate 581,219, forward strand.
TGGGAGACATTCAGAAATGAGCCAGACAGGAGTCTATGCTAGCCTTGCTTGTGGCTACACTGGTTGTATCCTGGTCTGTGGTTTGGGGACTCCAGGGTGGGATCTGGCCTGATTTTTCTCCTAGCAGAGAACTCCACAGCACTGTGAGTGGTGCTGCTAAAGTAACCTTTACGAAGTGAGTGGGAGGGTGTTAAAGCAGCTGTGAGGCCTGGTTTCTTGGCCCATTTTGGGCAAAACCAGAGTTCTTCAGACACATCAGCAGACTGTAGCAAACAGAGAAAGAGATTATTCTTTAATCCAGCCTGGATCCTTTCTCGGAGCATCCAACACAAGATCCTGGGTTCACCAAATTTTCTGGCCAAAGAAGCTCCCCAGCTCTCTATTGCCTTTCCCCATCCCCAGGCTGCCCCATCCTCTGCTCTGCACCCCTCCTCCAGGCCCTGCCGTGGAACAAAGCCTGTCCTAAGAAAGCCACCCGGCAGCAGGTGAGCGCGGCACAAAGCAGCCGTGCTATGCGCGGCATCCCCGCGGCCCAGCCAAGCCGGGAGATTCACCTGTGCGGCCCAGACAGTGAAGAATTGTTTGGAGCAAAACACTGTGCAATCAAGTGGAGATAGCAGAGGCAATGGGGTCAGGCAGGCTGCCTGGGGCATCTTTCATCTGCAGCTTCGGGAGGTGGGGTGTAAAGCGCGTGCTGGCTGGGCCCAAGGCGGGCTCAAAGGCGGCCTTGTTCTGCCAGCTATCTGCCATCTCTCTGATGTCACACGTTTCATTTGGGCAGCTCACTTCAAAGGCCCCCTTCTCGTGCTCCCTCCCTCCCTTTCTCCCTTCTGGTTTGGGTTTTGCTATTGGAGGGATTAATAGCCCAGCTTCCCAAAAACGCATATTGCTGTACAATTAAAAAACAAAAATAAAAAAATCAAAAGTTCTTAAAGAGCAGCTGCTCAAGTTAACCCAGTTCAAGCAGGGCACAGCTGGAACAGTCACCGGGAAACCAAGGTCTGCCATTCTCCTTCCTAAGTCTAAACTTGTCTGGGCTCTCCAGCACCCCAAATCCTCCTCCACTGACGAGAGGCTCCTCTCTATATCTGCATCCACCATCCTTTTGGTGCAGGTCCCTTTGTGCCCTGGCTCCTGCCAGCCACACGTGCATCCCCTATCAGAGGTCCACTTTTGGCCAGAGCTGCTAGCCCCTGCTTGAAGCACATCAGACAGCACCTCAGCAGAGCCGTGGCCATCAGGACACGCAGCATCCCACTCCACAGCCCTTGCTGGGTGCCTTGAGGCACGTCCTGCAGGCGGGAGGCCAAAATACCAGCCAGAATAGCAGCCACGATGTGTTGGCCATGCCAAGACAAGACATCTTGCTCAGCTGCAGCCTCTTGTTGAACAACTGTCTCTCTGCCAAGCTACACAAACTTGTCCAACGCTGCACAAGAGAAAGATGGCATTTCAAAGGGCTTAATAAGGCTCTGGATGCAAACTGCCTGCTGGGAAAATGTGCATCCCAGTAAGTGAAGCCTAAAGAGTAGAACACTTCCAGACACAGTCAGCAGCACCCTGGCCGAAATGAGTGCTAGGTGACTTCTGGTTTTTGAGTTCACAGTGTTTGGTAAGGGCAATTTCAAGCTTTTTTATTCCCGCAACCAGAAGCTATCCAGTACAGAAAATATCTTCCTGCACACACCACACTTCCAAAAGCTGGGGATTTAGTAGGTGGGGGGAAAAAGCTGTAGGAGGAAAGGAGTGGAGGGTGTGCTGGTATCCAGGAGAGGCCCAAAGATACTGGACAGAAGCTGCCTGAGCTGCACCACGTCAGCACACCCACTGCCACGCACCACCCCTTCACATGGCAGCCACTTCACCACGTGGACATCTGGCAGCTGTTCCTTGACTCACCTCTACACTGAGGCCGTCTCAGTTTTGGTGACAGTAGTGGGAAAAGGTGCATCAATGCTTATATAAAAAGATGAGAAATTCAGTAGAGGGAAGAAAAGATCATGTTGACTGCAGACCCATCAGCCTGCTGACCTGCACAAAGGTGCCTGGGCCACAGGCCATAACTTTCCTAGATGAAGCCAAGCCTGCCTGAAGGGCAGCTGGCAGCTTTGTCTCAGGGGTGCTCTGATCCTTAGCTGCCAGATTGCAGCCCCTGAGGGTCTCCCAAATCCCCCTGACTTCTGCTCACACCCCAGCACCCTGCCCTGGACAGGCAGGAGTTGAGATGTGCTGCTGCCCCTCCTCTGCCTGGAGCCTGCTGGGGCACCTCAAGCCCCACCCTGAGCATCACCTGCCCCACAAGGAGAGGAGATGCAGTTTGCATGCAGGAAGCCGTTCTGAGGCCTAGGGGAACCGTCATGGCAGAAATCCCTCGAGGCCATTCCTTAATGCTGACAGCTGGGAGAGGGGCAGAGGTACCCTGAATACCGGCAGTGAAAGCAGCAGCCTTTGCTCTCCAACCCCAGCATCCACAGGAGGATTTAAAGGACTCACAGAACTTACTGGCAGGTATTAAAAGTTCACTGGGGCTGTAATAGCAATCTGTCAGCCTGCTGCTAATCCATCTTGACAGAAACTTCATAAGACGCTGAAGCGTGTTAAATAGTCCTGGAGTTTAAGCAGAGCAAACACAAGGAGGGTGGTTTAAAGCAAAGGGTGTTTTCTCTGACCAAAAGCCCATGGACCAGCACAGGATTCTGACTTCTTAAACAACTTTTCTGGAGGAGAAAAAGGAGAGGCATTTTTAGGAAGCACCCAGACAGTGGCACCCTGAGCAGCTGAGGTGCTGTCCCACGGGCAGCTGTGGCACGGGCACAATAGCAGCTCTGTGTGCCCGGGGGCCGGGGACAGCACACGGAGGGGTGCTCAGGGCCACCATCTGATGCACCTGTGCTCACCTCCGAGTCAGGAATGCGAGTAATTCACATCTGCAAATCCTGGGAAAGCCATTAGCGCTGAAACTGGATCCGCTCAGCCCACGAGGGAAGTTTGCCCGCGGTGCGGTTTCGGGGACGGCTGTGTCAGCTGGGAGGGACAGAGCCCTCAGTCTGGGCTGTGCCATACAGGTGCTGTGTGGAGAGCTGTGTTTTCTGGCCTCCAGTCCACATGGATGTTAACAGACAGGAGAACCAGGTGCAGCCTCTTGGAAAAGCAGCTCCTGGGGTGTCTCCTAGGACAGCCAGCCTGCTGCAGGAGTGTCACAGCAGCCACTCACCAGTGCAAACCACACTGAAAGCACAGCTCAGAATAACAGGACTGCACTGAAGGACAACTTCCCATTGCCCTCCAGCAGAAAGGTGAGGCTTCAAGGTGCACTGTAGATTTCATTAGGGACCAGCAGCTGAGATGCCACCTCCAGTGGGTTCCCGCACCAGCAGGACTGCAAACACTGCTGGGGCAAGTTTGTGTGCATTGGCACTGCTCTTAATATTCCCTGCAGTGGGTTTCCTCTGCAGCAGATGGCAAAGTTTCATCACTATCTCTGTCTTTCACTGCTCTATTTCCCAGGAACCTCCTAAGACTTTTGCCCTTTAGCTGAGAGTCCTGCTCCCTCACTGAAGCAACCCATACCCTCCCAGGAACAGTCATCATTAGGGTGACTCAAGACTTGCCCACAGGAAGAGCCTTGCACACTGTTAAACTCCCAGGGAGAGCCTCCAGATGTTTTTTTTAGCCCCACATTCACTACAGCTTGCTGCTGAAAGGAGGATGGAGAGCAAGATTTTAGCTAGAAAGAAAACTAAAGGATTTTTATCACCCTGCCAAGACATAGACACCTGGGTCAGAGGCAAATAGATCCAAAAAATAACAGCAGAGCCAGTATGGGGCCAGTAGAGAAGAGTGAGCAGTAGCAGTAACACATCTCCTCTACACTCCAGCACACCACATGTACTTGTGGGTCTCAAATCAGCCAAGCAAAACTCCTGGGGTTCCTCCAGCAGAGAAACCTGTTGGCCAGAAGGACTCAGTAGCAGCCCAGCTACTGGGAAGCATGGTCTGCCATGGCTTTGTGAATCCCTCTGGTGGGCAGCCACAACTCCTTCCTCACACCTCACCTGCAGGTGTGACATCCTAGCAGCGCTTGCCAACACAATTCCAGCAGTCCAGCAAGGAATGTGCTCCCACTGAAAACTCCCCAAGGAGCAGGAGGGAACTAGAGGACAGATTTATAAATCTCTTCAGCATCCCTTCATGCAAGACCCAGAGAAACTTAACCCCCAAAATTATTTTGGCAAGGAGTTGACAGTTGCATAAGCCTTGCCTGAGCAGGAAAGCAAGGTAGAAGCATTTGGTGGGAAAGAAAAGAGAAACACCACTTGCCTGGCTGGGAATGGAAAGTGGGACCTGTAAACAGTAGCTAAAAAAGGGAATATTGTGTACGTGGGTGAAAGTTTGAGTGAACTCAAACTCATGACAGATGTCAGCAGCGGGATGCAGACCAGGTAACCCCTGAATGCTCACTGACATTTTACTAAGGAAGCACCTTGAAACAGTCCCAGAGGAATCCACAAGTTTGTGTGATTTTTTTTTCCCCCCCTCTAAGCCTCGCTTCCCCTCAGCACGTTGTCATCGTCTTCCCCAGGAGCAGAGCTGCTCCCAGGAAACCAGATCCCCCCAGGCACAAAGCACCGACTGTGCTGGCCCTGATGCTATCGGGAGGGGCTGGCTGGGTGCACGCGGTCAGGCAGCACCTAAGCTCGGGTGGCCCAGGGTTTTGGGATGAAACAAGACTCCTCCTCCTCCTCCCCCAGCAAGCCACAGCTTTGAGGCCATGGTGGGGAGGATTGAAAATGCAGCATCTCCTTTGCTTATTCATGTTTCACGGGGAAGCTCCGGCCCTGGCTGACACAACTCTGCACCAGGCGCTTCTGTCAATCCCTTCACAAAAGCCAGCACTGCCACAAACATTTGTGAGCTCCTCACAGCTCCTGGCTGGAGGTGAGCTGGTCATATCCACAGCAGATTTTTACTTCGAGGGAAGGAAAAAGTAAGCAAGTCAAGGAAACAGCTGTTGAGCTGCAGGAATAATCAATTAGGAGGCAATTTCATCATTTTGAATAAGCTTGCTCATAATTAAAAGCCTTCTGAAGGAAGTGATTATGCTCTAATTGATGGGAGCTAAAAAAGCCCAGGAAAGAGGCAGAGCAATGGTTTGTACAACCATTTCTGGGGCACAGAATGGGCTGCAGGTCCCACCCCTGCTGCCCAGCACATTGCAATGCTTTTGAGGATGGCACCTGCCTTTGAGCTCCTTCACGGCTCCAGCTCCTTGCCAAAGACTCACTGATGTTTTCCTCTGGATTCATTGCCCTTTCCCCCTCTCACACTCCCAGGTGGCCCAGCCTGACACAGGAAAGCCACTGGTCAAACACCAGCCATGCTGCTCTCCTTCCCTGCCACTCTTTGCAGATGGCCAGCCAGGCTCAGCCAGCTGGTGCTGAGAATTGGCCCCATTTCTCACAGCTTAAATCTGAGGATGCAAACAGGCTTTCAGGTGGTTCACAGTGCCTCTGCTTAGGCCTCCTAGTCAACCATGGTGGGACTGATCCTTTTGTCTTACAGGGAAGTGGCCACCTCATCTTCCCCAGCCACCCTGCTCCCAGCTAACATCCCCTTTTTTATCTCTGCCACATTTGTCACTGTCCTGTAACTGCCATGTCCTGCCTGAGCTTCCCATCCTGTCTCCAGCTCTGACACCCTAGCCTTTGTTAAAAAAGCAGTTTTGGCCCCATGGGATTAGGCTTCATGTGCCCCAGCCCCCAGGTCTTCTGCTGGGATGTCACCGCTCCTTCCTCACCCCTCCGCCTACTCCAGGAGGAGACAGAGCAGCCAACAGTCAGTTATAGCTTCTGGCAGGCTCCAGCTAATCCTCTTGGAAGAGTTTCACCAGCCTCCTCTCCCCAATCTCCTCAGGGGCTCTCTAGTTACTTCCCAAATACCTCCACGCACTTGGCTGCAGAGCCAAACCCTCCAAGCCTGGGACACCAGTGTGAGGTTGTCAGGACAACATAACCAGCCACCCAAGGCACAGGTGTTACGCTGCATCTCCAGTTCCATGATCTCATGCTGCACTTTCCAGGCAGCCCCTGCCTCTTTGAGCAGAGTTGCTCACTGTTTCCCCTCTCCTCCTCACTCTCTCATGCACAGCCTCGGGGCTCTCCGTGCTTGCATATTATTTCGAGCTTGTGTTGAGCACAGACTTGTTTCCTCACAGATGCTCTTGGGAATGTGAAGAGAAAGCCTAAGGCTTCGTGGATACCTCCCTGCACAGCCCCTCCTCTCCCAAGCAGATACTATTGCATCTGTACTGCGAGGAACCGAGGCGAGAGAGCCAAAGCTGCTGGGGGCCAGCCAGTTTCTGATCCCTGAGCTGAAATGCCAAAGCTCGGCTCTCCAGAGCACCGCTCTTGTCCGAGCTCTCTAATAATCCTAAATAAGATGGGTTTGGAGCAATTGGTCGGGTCTCTTCACCCCACTCGTGGCCACCAAACCGACAGGGCTGTAGGGCAGTGCCTGCTGGGTTTGTGGTGGTGTCCTTTGCCACAGGGATTCACCCTGCCCCGGGACCGTGATCCAACCCACAGGCTCTGAATGAGCCCCCTGTTCTCGGGGTCAGCAGAGGAGAAACCTGATCTCCCCTCTGCAGCGGCAGCTCCGAGGGCCCGGGGCGGTGGGAATCTGCTGCTCCTCACCGAAAGTGCCGTCGGTATTTGATCACTGGCAGTGTTTTGACATGGCTCGCAGTTGGATACGCTCGTCCTCAGCCTGTGAACCTCGAGCTGTCAATCAGGCAAGCACATGTCAGCCTCTGCATCAGTGTCTAGGAGGTCTACAGCTGACAAGATAACCTTTTCATGACCAACACAGTTGCCACTTTGAGGAATGGAGACGAGAATTTGCTCTGATCTCCAACAAGATAAGATGTTATTCGCTTCTTTACACCTGAGGAGCTTCTAACCTTTTTCTTGTCGTTCCACTGAAAGTCTTCACCATTTTATAAGGAGGTTTTTTGTTCCTTTTTCAAATAAATTTTCCATGCAGATGGCCAGCAGAGGAAGAAAAGACTTAGAAGATGCAAGTAACAGTTTTGGACAGTGGGTGTTACTTGGGATCTTGCTCACAGACCTACCATAGAGCCAAGGCACTGGTCCTCAGTGGTTTGAGGACCTCACTGGTCCTCAGTGGTCTATCATGTGTCACAAGAGAAGCGTTTTCTAATGGTGGGTGACATTTCGTGCCCAGAAGTGTCAACATACGTATCAAACATCTGGCAAATTATTTCACTCTGGCAAATTATTTCACTCTGGAAAGGTGACATGAACAATCAAAAGCTTTGGCATTTTCCCACCAAAAAAAAAAAAA
>VYXF01001499.1:0-12842 GCA_013397295.1 Polioptila caerulea
GGTACCATGATGTAGGAAAACAATAGTTTGACTGATAGTTTCAGCTTACTTTTTACATGTTTAGTCCTATTCTGATTTTGAGCAACTTTACTTTTTAGAAAACTCTTTTACAGTTTCTTCCTGCTTAAGATCTTGATCACTTTGCTTCAGTTGCTTTACTTAAAGATTTCTAAAGTATCTGTTTTTATTAAAAAGTAACCAGATACTATCTAAGCCGTGTTAATATAAACAGTTTTAAAAGTAAAGTCTCAGGCAGGAGGGAAAATAATACTAAGCTAAACCTTGAATGTAATGAAGAAGTGTTGTTCATGTTCTAGATGAGAATGAGGAGGAAGGAATGTACTGGGATTCAATTACAGGGGAAAATCCTGTATTTTAATTGTTGGAGTGGTAATGAAGCATTTCTGTGTCTGTTGTGTCATCTATTAAAACTTGCACAGAGTGAAATAACACCAATTTACAGCCATTCAGTTCTTGCTGAGAAATGTTGATGGTGGTAATAAACTCTAGGAACACAAGAAAATTCATCCTCAGAGAGCAGCTGGAATTCTGGATTGCTGTGAATCTCTATAGTACAGGTGTCAGGAAGCATGGAATGGATTTGTAAATGTAAGCTGCAGGTAATATTCCAGGTAATTGAAGGTAAAAAAGGCAGAAGAGCAGAAAGGACGAAAAAAGGGAAGAGCTGAACAATAGTAAGGCTTAAGTGTGAATATGCATTAAAATACCATTTTTCAGATCTTGAGCTCATTGTTGCTAGTTTCTAATACTTTCATCATTAACCATATGGAATTTTCCCTTTGTCTCCAAAATAATTCCTTTTCTTTTGCACTCTGTGCTTGCATGAGTGTCTGTTCAGGGGCATTGGATCAGATGCCCTCCAGAAGACCCTTCCAACCTCAACCAGTCTGTCATGGTGTGAGAGCTGGGTTTTGTTTCTGAAACATCCCGTACAACATTTACATGTCAAGAGATTTCTACTCCATATAGGTATTTTTTAACCTCTCATTCTAGAGGGATCCCCACTTGTGAAGTGGAGATCTCCACAGGAGCAGTGTCCTGCTCAGAAGGAATTTATTTATCACCAGTTTTTCTCTTGCTCCATTCGCGAACTCAGCGCTGTGTGGCAAAGTCACAAACACTTCTGCTGGTGAAAGGTATTTGGGGTTTTCTTGGTGGTGGTTTTTAGGGTTTGTTTGTTTGGTTTTTTTGTCCTGGGTTAATTTTGGGGTTTTTCTTTAGATTTAATCAGTTGCAAGGAAAGATCAAAGAGTGGCAGATAGGTCATGCAGGAAAAAGTCCTCATTAAGAAACTGTCATTTCCAGAGCAGTGTGGGAAATGGAGACTCACCTTTCATTAACATTGCTAGAACATTTGATTCTATGTCTCCTGATTTTCATGTAGGAATCTCAAGAAAACATCAGTTAAATGTCAAAGTTAGTTTCCATTTATAAACAGAACTAATTATATTCAGAAGATCTAGGTCAGTTTTCATCTGCCTGAAGAGGAGCGCTGGAGTGCTGCCCTGTTATATTTGTTTTGAGAATGCCTCTTGCATGCAGGAATTTTATGTTTCTGGGGATAATCTATTCAGATATCAAGCTTAACGGTATTTTAAATCTGCTAACAACAAAAGCAAAGCTCTGTGTCCTGCTTCCCCCTCACTGGTGGGGGTGAGTTGGAGGTGCCAGGCTGCCTTCTGTTTACTGTCTGTCTGAATGAACTTTCCCCCAGCTCTCTGAAAGGCTCTTCTGGTTTGGGAAGTGGCCCGCTATTGCCAGGGAATGTTTTTGCAAGGCTGAAATGTGCTTAAGGATGCTATTATGTAACAGAGATAGCACTTCTTTGGAATTATCACGAATTATGATGGATAATAGCTACTAAATGCTTGTCTAGAGAAAGTTAAAATGTCATGTGAAGAAGCTGAGAAGTAAACAAGCTCTTGTTACCTTCATCAAATATGTTTCTGAATACAGCAAGGGTTTTATATTTAGCTTTCTCTCCTCTTAGTGTGTAATCTGCTCTTGGGGCTTTTTATAAGTAGACTTTCCTAAGATCTGGAACAGCTATTGCCTTCTTTGCCAGTAATTTCAAAGTCAAATATCAAAAGTACTAGGTAATGGAAGACATGCTTTTGTCTGAGTGTGAAGGAAATTCAAACGTGTTGCAAGGGTGGAGCAAGCAATAGCACCCTTTTGGCAAGCAATGCATTGTTACTGTCACAGTTTCTTTATAGGACCCACAGTGGGCTGGCTGGAAAAAATGTTCATTTCTGGACTTCCACTGATTTTACTTTAATATATGGAGGCTATTACTCCAGGAAGCCACTTTACCCAGTAGTCCTCCTCACTTCTAGCCAAAGCCATGCTCTTACCAGTTACCATCCCCAGCTCTGGTGCCTTTTGGGCCTCTCAGTTGGTAACACCTCAGGCATGTGTCAAACTAGGGATTTCATTTTCTTACATTTTCTGAAATGCAAGATGGGGTTAATTAGGGGAGCCTCCAGTAAGTGTAGGCTTGGCTCTCAGTTTGTCACTGTGCTTGGGTTTTGATACAGAATTTGATCAGTTTGGTGTCTGCACTTCACCTGGGCATTTAGTGCTGAGGGTAACACTTGGCTTTAGGTGCCCAAATGAGAGGGTGCATAGCTCTTTGCCCCCAAATATAGACATGAAGTTATTTCAGCTCAAGTTGCTCAAGGTTTTCTTTCTTGTAATAAGTTGATTTGGACATTCGTTGCTCACCATCTTCTCTGCAGCTTCCGTTTCTCACTCTTGTTGCTAAATGGTGGGGATGGACAGATTAGGAAATCGATTCCATCTCAGTAGAGTGTGTAACTGTGTGTCTTGATGCTTAGTTTCACCTCACTTGGGACTACACTAGCTGCAAAACTTCTGAACCTGTACTGAACAGCCTTAAAAACTTCTGATAGGTGATGATGGCTTTGGTGATCAAATGGATTTTCTGCTGTTACAGGGCTCGTTGGTCACATAAAGCATGGGTGCAGAGCAGGAAACCCTTTGGGTGCTGTGCACAACACAGGAAAATTTATTGTTGTCTTGGAGTCCAACATGCCAGGTTTAACCCATGTTATGGGCATGTTTTTACTGAAATACATGTACAGCTTCTTGCAAATTGGGAATCTGTATCCTTTATTAAGAGCTTGTTCCAGTACCTTGTTTCTGGCTTTTTGAGGTTCATGCTAACATTGTTTGCCTAAAAGCCAAGAATAAGCAAGACAGTATTTCACTGGATCTAGGAAATGGCTTGTAAACTAGCTGAAAGATGATTCCTGGTGGTTTCATGGATACAGCAGGTATCTTGTTTCCTATCTTCCAAGAATTGAGATGGTGTCAGTGAAAAAGGATTCCCAAGCCAATGGGTAACAACGCTTGCTGGGCTTTAAAGTGACGGCTGGCTTTTTAAAATGGAAATTTAAGATGGTGACTACAAAGCACCCTTAAAGGGAAGATTATAGAATGGTTTCCAAGCCTGATCCCTGCAAGTTCTCCCTTTGAGACCTCCTCTGGAGTAGTGGCACTAGGGAAGGTTCTGGGGCTTTAGGAAAGCTCCTTCTCTTGGAAGCCAGTTTGGGAATTGGTGTGTAAGGACTGCTTTGTGTGGTATGCTGACCATGCCCTTGAGTCACAGCGGCTCATGTGGAGAGAACCAGGTGGTTCTCCCAAACCACCCTGTCATTATTCTTCTTTTAAACACAAAAGCTAAGTTCTGTGACTTTGATTTTAGATAACTGGAACTTGAAGAAAACATATCACAAGACAGAGCAAAAGATCTGTTAATGCTGCACATATCATTTTGTGCAGTCAGAGAGGATTGGTGCAGTTTACAACAGTGTAATTTGGCACATATAGGGGAAAGAAAAGAAAACAAAGGGCATAGTTCTGGCTGCAGGATCAAAGTGTTTGATGAAGTGGCATTGAATTTGCTCGACTCTATGTTTTAATCAAGTTATATATACAGATAATGTAGAAAGAGCAGTGTAATAAAGAGTTGTGGTAATTGATCCTTCTGCTCTTTTCTTTTTTAATTAAAGCTGGCCTTTGCCGGAGTTTGACCCAAGTCAGATCCGACTGATCGTGTATCAGGACTGTGAAAGAAGAGGACGGAATGTCTTATTTGATTCCAGTGCTAAAAGAAAAATAGAGGATGTTTCAGTGTCGGTGAGTGTTTTGCTAATTTACATGTTTATAGTTGTATTTTTTCAAATGGTCAAATTGATAAATTGCATAAGTTTTGTTTTATTCACATTGACATTTAAACGTTGGTTATATGCAGGGCTACATTTAAATGCCTGTTAAGTTGCAAATTATTCAGGCTTCAGTGGTTTCACCCTTACCAACTTGAGTACTATTGTGATCTCTTTATTATGGGATTTATCTACTTTCTGCTCTTTCAGTGAGAAGGATTTCTTCTTGGGGTTGCAGCAGGTGATGATGCTGGGGGCTGAAACTGGGCATGAACTGGGATTTATTGATTTGGTTTTATGCCGTGATGGGGTCTGGATTCTTGATCAGAAGGTCTCCCCAGCCCCATGTCCTCTTGTGTCCTGTTTGCTTAATTTTTGCCAATTGTTGTTTGTATGCTTTGCTGACAGTTTTTTCACATGAAGTTACTTGAAAACTCTGTTTTTCCTTTTGGCATGATTTGCATGGTAATCTATTAATTGAAACTGTAATGGATGCGGTCAGATGAGGACACTTCCTTCTAAGAGCCCTGGCCAGAAGATTAATTTCTGGCCACAGTGCTTCTAAAAGTGGTGGTGTGAGGCTGGACAACTTATTTTGCTGCTTTGAACTTCCTTTTCACCGTTTTTAAAAGCATTCACGAACCATTTTAAACTCTGCAAGCAGAAAGCATAGTGTGAATTGAAATGAATGGTTTCAGCTGCCTTTACCTATAGGACTTACAGAGTTCATTCTCTAAGCAGGAGTACACAAAATAACACATTGCCCCCAAGCCCTGGTTTTCCTGTTGAGTACTGGAGTACAGCAAGAAGGTTTTTCATCTGGCTTTCCAAACTCTTCCAGCCTCTTGCCAGCCTGATGCTCTTAACCCTGGTCTCAAGTGCTCTGTCCAATATCCAAACCTCTGGAGTCTTTGTCTTATCAGGCACAAACTTCCAGGCTTCTCCATTATTTACTCCAGTGCTTTTATAGTTATGAATCAAGATCCCAATTTCCTAGTTTTTATAGAAATTTTATGAAATAAAGCAAGTTTCACAAATGTTTAAAAAAATGCATCTTTCTTTTTAATTTAAACTTGTTAGAATGGTTCTATTAGTTCCTGTTCTTTTTGATGTTCTTGCCAGGAAAACAGGTTTTGAAAGACAGGTTTATTGGTATGAATTGTTGGCTGTGCTTACCACTGTTACTTCATTAAAAAAAAAAACTTACAATATAAATCCTCTTGCCAGATTTAAATTAATTTCTTGGAAGTCTAAAACCTCTTTAAGATAGATGTTGCACAACACAGATCTTGCAAACTTCACAGTTTTGGGTTACTTCAGAGAGCTCATTGACTGTGGCATCTCAACAGCAACAGGATAAATGGCTGATAATGGAGCTGATATGGTTCTATATTAATCTTTCATTTTCCTTTGCTAAGACGGAGGGAAACAGCTGTAGTAACCATCTCCAAATGAGACTAATGGAGGAAAACTGTTTCCAGGGCATTTGGAAATACCCAGAAGTCATCTCTAGGAACTTGATACATTTATTTTTCATAGTATTAGGAATCTTTGAAAGAGAGTTTATTGGAACATTTGTTTGTCGTGTACCTGCTTCCTGCAGCATTCAGATAATGTCATGTCAGGCAAAACTTTTCTCATAAAACAAAAGTTTGCAGGTAAAAACACGCAGGAGAGTCTTTGGCTTGGCTTGATGTGAGCTCAGTATGGGCTTGTGTGGTTAGCAGGATGAACTGGGCATTTTCAAGGAATTGCATTGTTCATTTCTCTTACTCTTTATCATGATTTTCACCAGCAAAGACACACCCTGCCTCTACAAAGCCAGATCTTGGCTCTAAGCACATTCCAAGGCACTCTTGCCCTTTTGCAGCCAGCTGTGTGTGGGCTGGGCACTCTCCCTTTTGAAAGGGTATCTGTTCAGCACCCCACAAAAAGCAAGGCTTTCTGCATCTCTTCCCCCTCACCCCCCATTTCCTAATGTGACTTACACCTCTGGATCTACAAATAACACTGGGGAGACATCTGCAAGAGTGCCTGACAGTTCTGGCCAGACTGTTCTGGTTCAAGTCAAATCAGTCTAACACAGAGTATCAAGAGGGTTTCACTTTGTTTTATGGTGCTGTACTCTTCAGTTCCCATTTTCTCTTGTTTATGAAACATGAAAGCAATTACAATTTAAGAATTGTATGCCTGCAGCAAGGTGAGATGTATTTTGGTCTGTTTTTTATATATAATCCCTACATATGACAAAAGTTGTGTGTGGTGGGCCAAGGTTGAACATGGCTCAGGCATTTGAATTCTGTAAGGGAAGGTGCAGTCATAAAATTTAAGGAGCATCAGAGAAAACCATTGCAGACACAGATGTTTCAAGAAAAAAAACAGTAAACTCTGTTTTTTTTATCAGTGAAAACTACTGAGTTTGTGCTCATACCAAGCTGGGCTTTCATTAGTAAAGCATTACTAGGTTCATCTTACCCGTGAGGGAAATGTGACTATAACACAAATAAGGACCTTGTGTTTTCATTGGATATTAAATCAGCCCCTTCATGTCTTCATAAAGGTAAATATGAAGTAGACAAGAATTTGGGGAGGGTTTTGCACAGCGGGACACTGAAGGCAGTCAAGAGTCTGCAGTCAAAAATATTGCATTACAATATTTGAATTGCTCAGGAGAAGCCATGATTCCCCCAGTGTTGCTGGAGTGAAACTTGGCGAGGGAAGCTGAGCAGCAGTCTGGTGATGAGGGCTGGCGGCTCTTCCGCACACCGGGAATGTTGGCCCGCGGCTGTGCCAGGCGGAGATCCGCCTCAGGCAGCTGTGGGCACTTTGTGTGTGGGAGGCAGAGAGATCCCCTCTCGGAGTCCTATACCTTTTTTGGTGCTGAGCAGGAGAGGCCCTTCCCCAGCCTTCCAGGGGATGGGCTATTGATCAGCTGGGCTCTGGAAGCAGAGGGGAAAGGCTGCTGTGTCTGAGTTCTGCCAGGGTATCCCGGAAAGAGAGTGGCTGCCCCTCCTCGCCCTGTGGCACTGGGTCACGAGCAAATGCATGGGAACAGGCAAATGCTCACTGAATGTTCCAGGGCAGTGTGTGGTAGGAGGAGGAGGCATTACCCATGCCTTTACTGAACAGCCTCCTGGTCCCCACCCAAGCATCCACATCCCTTGGATTTTAGAGTATCAAAGAACTTCTCAGGGCAAGTTTGTGGGTTTGAGCCACTGTCTCGTCTAGAGAGTTGGTTTTTTTGTTCCTCATAGCAGTGTCTCATTTCTAGTGAGATACTTACTAATGACTGTGTTACTTGATGTGCAGGTGATAATGTTACAACCTGTGACTGGTTTCTGCTGTTAGACTCTTTTCTGTGCTCGTCTGCTCCTTTTGCTCTGACACCTCCTCTCCTGCTCTCTGCTCCCGGGTGCCACCAGCCCCACTCTCCTCCCTGTGCCCTGGGCTATACCGAGCTCCCGAGCCAGGAGCTGTGTGTGAACACAGGTGTGCTCCTCAAAAAGCTGTGGTACCAGGCCTCCTCTGAATTTCAAATAAGCAAAACAAGCAGCTCCTTTTCCTCCTTAAGGTGCAGCAGCCAGGTGGCCCAGCCAGCTTTGGGCTGTCAGCCTCAGCTCTGCCTCTCCCTGTGCTTGGCTTCCCAACCTTGACACTGCATCCATACTCAGCTCACGCTAAGGCTGGCTTGTGTCTTACTGTGTGGTGCAGGAATTATGTCCCCTTAACTGCCAGTGTGCAAAGGCCAGCTGAAGTATGAGGAATTCACCTCCAAGGGCTGGTAATTGATTGGGGTAAGGATGCTGCAGGAATGGTGCCACGAGGGAGGAGTGGGGAGGGAAGTAAAGAAGAAGCTGAAAAGGGGAACCTTGGATCATGGCTTCCCGTGGAACAGACAAAGTGAGTTCAGAGACAGGGAGTAACTGCCTCATTTTAATGCTCATTTTCCTTTTTGTGTTGTCCAGTGGGGATTTATGATTTAAGTGGTTAACATTGGGGATCTTGCTGGAGAGAGGTGCTGATGGGACATGTGAGAGCTAAAAGATTTCCTAAGTTTAAAGATCAGTCTAGAGGAAAGTTTGAAGTACAGGGAGGAAGGAGGGATGTCAAGGGACCATGAGAAAGAGAAGGGAGGAAAAAAAGGAAGGATCCAAACTGCACTGTGCTGAGCAGAGATCTAGAATTTGGGCATGGGATAGGAAAAGGGAAAAGACAAGGAATCAGAGAAGGGCAGTGACTTGCTGCCAGGACCCAGAGGCAGAAGAGGGTTTTTAGAAATAGCATTTGTTTTTGCTTTCTGAAGAAATGAGCGACCTGGGATGCAGAATTTGAGATGTAGAGGTGCAATAGTGAACTTTAGTTTGGACAATGGAAAGATCACTTCTTCCACTAGTTGTCTTTATCTTTGAATAATTTCACTAAAAGGTCATATGATACTTGATCTCCTTCAGCAGCAATTTCTTTTACTCTGAATGTCATATTTATCCCAAAGTAGAGAAATGGCATGCTGTTTGAAACAAGCCAGGATTAGCCACGTGTTCTAATATACTTCAGCCCTGGATAAATGTTGAACAGCAAATTGCTTTGAGGGATTAGTAATTGGATAGTGAGCCTTATGCTTTTAGGTGAGTTGTGTGAAATGGAGACTCTGGACTCTGTCTGGCTCTCGGGACAGGTTTCCAGTGAGCGAAGCAGAGCAGATGGATAAAGCTGTAAGCACAGAGATAAGTCCCACCTTCTTAGATCTGCTTATTCTCTCTAAACAGACATGGAAAAATACTAGTGGAGTAGGAGAGCACAGGGTTGTCTTGATTTCTTTCACTGACCTCTGAGTAATAGAGGAACTGGACAATTCTAGAAATAAAGGGAGATTGCGGGATTTGGCAGCTTCTTTTTGAGAAAGATATCTGGATTTTTACATGAGCACTTGAAGGGGAGGCACGAGTGCCTATTCAGGTTACTCCCATGTCTTAGATGGATACATACATTTCATTGCACGTTACAGACCACCTCATATTAATAAAGCAAAAGAGTTAATTTATCTGTTTGGATTTTTTTTTTTTTCTGGGAAACCTGTTTTGAAAATGAGGAGCAGAGCCCTTGAAGAGTAGCAACTTTGCTTGGAAATAAAGATTTCTGTATCACTGCCACCACAGTGGTATTTGAGCACCTGCTGTTGCAGAGAGGTAAAAAAGAGTAAAGCATACGATGACATTTCTCTTCCCTTCTGTCACTCACTCACAGCCCTAACACACCTACACAGAGTCTGATTTAGTTCAACACACCAGGCTCCTTTCAACTTTCTTGTTATCCCCAAAGCAAAACCTGGCCCAGCAGAAATTCCTCTTCCTATTCACAGCCCTGGGCATGTTTTTCCCACTTGCTTAGGAGAGTAGAGACTTCGTGTCAAAGAGTTAAAAGCGTTTGCTGACAGATGTAGAGAAAAGAAAGTCCAGAAGAGGAACTGAGGAAGAAAACTACTCTGCACCCTGTACCCTATAAAGACATTTTACTCTAAGTTTTCTTCAGAACTACCTGATAGGTCTCCAAGACCTTCAGCAAACGATGACCTCTAATGTCAGAGCTGGGACTGCCAGAAGTCTCTGGAGCAGGGTGGTATCTGCAGTGAGCTGGCAGGGAGAGAACAGAGTGTGACCCCAGCAGGGAGAGCAGTGTGGCAGCCAGGAGTGGAGCTGCCTGCAGCATCCTTCCAGCAGATGTTCTGCTCTCCAGCAAAACCAGGCATTTCAGAGCACTCCAGCAGCACCCTGCCCAGGGATTGGATTGGACACCACTGTGTCTAATTGGGAAGAAAATTCACAGCTTTGAAACATTCCCCTGTGCAGTTCTTAAATAATTAGGTTACGTTTTTATTTTTGGAAACCTGGCTTGAATATCTGTGGAATATTATGTGGGAATGCAAGTAATCCCACTCCTTTGATGCATAATATCTTGAGATTTGTAGCATCTAAAATTTCATTGACATTTGGAGTCAGAAATTGCAGAGGAGAGGGTCACTGCAAGTACTCTATCTCATTGTCCGAGTTTATCTTAAACACTTGCTAAGTTTTTGAAAGAGCAAACACCAAAATTCATCAGTGATCTGCATTTTAGGAGGGATTTACTGTTCACAAGGTTCTGAAAACTGGGAGCTGAAAGATTCTGACCTCATTTAAAGACTCCTTGCAGGAGTTTTGGTTCATTAAACTCCACTGCAAAGACCAAACAGCCATTTTCCTGGTTTGTTATTTAAATTAGGCAAGTATTACTTCAAGTTACCTGACCACCCAGTGGATCAGGGAAAAGCTGCTGTGCAGAAAAATGTAGTGATAATGAGAAGAAATAATGTAAAAGTAATTAATTTGCAAACTCAGCCTATTCTTTTTCATGCACAGAATTTTATTTTCTCTTGTAAAGTCAGTAAATGCATTTCTACAGCCTCAAGGAAGCTTAGTTATAATTGTAATATTTTAGAAGGAACTTTCAACATCTGATGGAAAATGCAAGCTGAAGTGTGGTTTGCCTGCAAAAGCTGCTGTAACCCTGTGGATTGTATGTGGTTTTATCACATGATGCTTGCCTAGCCTAGGACATTGTTGTTTGTGTCAGAGATAAAATGCAATTCTAGTTCACGAGCTCCTACTGAAGTCATATGATGATCATTCACATGTTCCAGCCATTGTGCACTGTGCTCCAGCCACAGATCCTCAGCAGCCATTAGCAAATCTGCATATTGCAGGATTTCAACGAGCTCTCCACCATGTCGCAAGGAGAGGACCCTGCTGTGTGTCAGGGCTGGGGAAAGTGAACACTTCCCTCCCCTCTGCCACAGAATTACTCATTTCTCTGCACATTTTTCCTTGAGGCTTTCTGTGGCAGCAGCTCTCTGAGGGAGTAGCAGTGAAGGCTGCCACGTGGGGCTTTATAATGCTGGCCATTTTCTGCTGCTTTGCTAAACCTCACCCACAGTTAGGGCCAACTTTAAATCACCTGTCCCTAGAAAAGTAACCTGGACAGCCTTGGGCAGAGGCATGGGACTCCCATCCCACCACAGCAGCAAGGCCAGTCATCTTTTTGAACAGCTATTGCTGATTATTGAGCAGTCATGGAGTTACTAATGTGTGCCTTGGCTATTTCACACTTCTCTTTATGCCTTTTCCTTAAAGGCTGAGACATGTTCATGTTTTTGGATGAAGGGGAAGCTTGTGGCAGGGAGCTGTGAGTCCAGAGATGAAGCTGTGACATATAACAGCACTTCTGTGTTCCCATCTGTCCCTCAAACCTTGCTTTCAGCAGGGTTTGCTTCCAGCTTGCTCTTACTGGTTTGGTGATTGTGTAGGAAATGGTAATTAAGGGAAGTCTTAGGACAGAGTTAGTGTGGAATTTTGAGCAGTGTAGACTATTTTTGTCTCCTAGTGCTGCCCACCAGCAGATGTAAATAATGCCAACCTTCCGTGGGTGTGCTGAAGTGTAACGAGTGTGTGAAAAATACGTTGAGATCTTTAGGTGAAGAGGGTTGGCAATGCCAATGCTGGTGTAAACTGCATTAACTTGGTGGATGCTGATTCTGCTTGGGATGCTGAGGTTCTCAAGGGGAATCACAAATGTTTTTAAATAGTGAATGAAACATAGTGAAGCATCTCCCATGCCAGTGATTGATAATTCTCTCTGTGTAGAGTGGACACAGATCCTGCCCATCCTGTATATCAGTTCCATCTCCATCTGGGCCCTCTAAACTCTCTTATCTGCTGTGCTTTCTGTCTGAATCTCTATCAGAATTTACCTTTTGGATTGATTCTCCATAATTCTGTGAGTCTTTTCTGGCTTCTCACACAGTGTAGCACTGTGTTTTTCAGCTTTGTCCATTTTCAGCCCCACAATTCCCTCATACAGAAAACATAAGGAATGTGTCACCTCTCTGCAGCTCTTGAGAAAGACTAGGGGGCTTGGCCACAGCTAGGGAGAGATCTGTGAAAAAAAGGACCTTTTCTCTTTTCTTTCCACTTGCCCTTGTGACACGAATCTCCTGAATTCTGTGTTATTCTTGCTTGATAATTAATGGTGAGCTGCTCATTCCTGGGTGCTGTTTACACTCCTGTGTCATCTCCACCCCAGCAGGCACAGGGAGTAAGGTGGACATTGGCATCCTTCTTTTAAATGCTTTGGTACCATCCTCTCTCCTAATACTGGGCCTAGAAAAGTCTGCTTGGGAAGATGGAGTTGGAGTGACCTGTTGGGTCCTGGTTAATTTGGAAGTAAAAGAGCTCAGCTTTCCTTTGGACAGCCAAGCTGCAAGAGATATGGGTCTATGTTCTGTTACCTGTTTTGTGGGGCATGAGCCTTTCAGCTGTTAAATATCTTACTTAAACAGGTAAGTACAATGATGCTAAGAGTGATTTCAGGTCATGGGTCTCAGTGTGTCACACGTGTTGTCTTTGTTTCAGAAACTCTGCAGTGATGCTCAAGTGAGAGTATTTGGGAAATGTTGCCAACTAAAGCCTGGAGGAGACAGCTCTTCTTCCTTGGATAGTTCAATCAATTCATCCTCCTCGTTCTCTGATCCAAAAGAACAATGCCCAAAATACCAGGTGAGCAGCTTTCTTTTTTTTTTTTTTTTTATAGCGCATGACAAAT
>VYXF01001499.1:12901-56834 GCA_013397295.1 Polioptila caerulea
TTTTTTTTTTTTTTTTCATAGCGCATGACAAATGCTAACAGCAGATGAGGTACAACTGTTTTAAAATACTTGAAATGAGAGGCTGGCAGTGGAGAGCAGTTCTCAGTCCAAGACCTTGGTTATGACTCAGGAATGTTTAACACTGTAGCTTTGGGTATTATCAAGTCTAAAACCAACCAGCTGGTTCTCTGGGGATGTGCCTTGAATGGCAGCGATTTCTCCGGGGCATTTGTTCCATTTGTTGGCCCAGGTGATAACACTCATTAGGTGTCATCAGACTAGGCACAAATATCT
Organism: Polioptila caerulea; assembly: GCA_013397295.1. NCBI lineage: Eukaryota > Metazoa > Chordata > Aves > Passeriformes > Certhiidae > Polioptila > Polioptila caerulea. Next base: position 13,196 of record VYXF01001499.1, read on the forward strand.
TGGTGTAGATGAAGTAGTTTATTTTATTGTCAAATGCCAGGGAAATAATAGAGAGACACATTGTCTGTAGGGACAGTCTGTGTTACAGCTCTATGAGGGATTCAGTGCATTTGGGTTCCATTTTATATAAGAGATTTTGGCCATGAGAGTAGCTAGAGTCATCTGACACAGATATATTTTTGTCATCTCTTCTTCCACGGATCACAAGTGTTTTATATTAAGCCACCCTAAAATAGAACTAAGCCCTTTTCACTCTTTGTAATGAAGTAATTGTGTGTTTGAGGGAAGCTGCTATCTCCACAACCTGCTCTGGAGTACAATACTACTGATGTCTTAATCTCCCATAGATAGAAATGAAGAACCTTCCAGTGCTGTCTTTCCTACTATCACATTAACTCCTGCTATATTTGGCAAGCTGTGTATTCTTGTTTTCTCTTTCTCATCACACTCTTTTCCACAGCTTGGGTAACGTTGCTGAAGATCTGTTTTCCGTTCCTCCCTTCCTGGCAGGGCATTTAACTGTGGTTATGAAAGGAAGAGACATTTCTGTCAGCAGCTCCCTTCCAGCACAAAGCAACCTCCTTTGTGCACTGTGTGCCCGAGAAAAACTACTACCCAGAGACTGTCTCTTCTCCAGAACAGGCTCTATGCAAACAATGCTCAATGTGACTAAAGAAAATAAATTTTATTTTTTGTCGTGAGTGCATATTTTAAAGCTGTGGAAAGTTTTCCCTTTGAAGTCTCCATTTCCTCAAGTGTATCACTCACTCAAAATCTTACTGAGTTGAACTGAAATTACAGTGGCTGTGTGACTGTGCCACACACTTTCAGCTGAAGTTGGTCTTCCATAGCATATTTATTGTAAACTATCTTCTGCATTCATCAGACCCCTTCCAGGCTTCCCCAAAGAGAAAAAAATAGAAGAATTCTTTAATGTGCAATAAAATTTAGTATCAGGTATGCAGAAGGGACAGAGTAAGTTTGGCCAGACTTCACTCAGCGTGGCATTTCCTATGTTCCAACTGCTGTGTCTGTAACCTCAGAGGTTACTTATTGGATTTGCAGTATTTATAAGTTCTCTTATTTGTTTTTTTAATAAGGCTATAAAATGGAAGTTCAAAAAATAAAATACTATGGAATTTTTAAAATAGTGCTTTATGTTTTCTTGTTTAAATGCACTTTGATTATATATGAGCGACTTTAATTGCAAGGTGAAATACAGAGATTTTGTTCCAGACTTTCATATTTGTAATTATGTCTCATATTTAACATTTATTTCTTTATTGCATTTTTAATTTCCAGATATACTTAGTTATTGTCAGGAGAATATGTACAGTAAGGGGAGTATTAAAAGCTGTAAATATGTTCAGAAATGTAATTTCCAAGTTATGCTAATGTTACTACCTCTAATATGCTAATGTGCAAACACAAACACTTGTGGGTATTTTATGATCAGTTTTTATGGGAGCTCTAAACTGTGACCTGAAGAGTTGGTTTGTGTCCAGGCCGTCAGTGCTGCAGGTTGTGCCCTTTTTGCCACATGCTCCTTGGCTACTTTTTATTTGAGTTTTTAATATTTAAGCCCTTTCCCCGTTTGGTTGCACTCTGCTTTGGTCTTGAGTGACCTGTATTTTGCAGCATTAGAGGCCCAAAGAGTTGAGCTGTAACAGTGTTTCTATACTAAATGCATTAAATAAGTGTCTTTGGTTATGCATGGTAAAATTATTGTTATTAAGTGTAAATGGAATGCCAGACTGAGCAGGCCATGGGCTCATCTTATCACACTCTTTGCCTTCAGCAGGGCTTGTCTGTCTTTCAGAGGAAAGGGAAACCCCTATAATTAAATTTGAAAGCAGCTGATTTTCGCTTTAATTTGGCTGTCTGACAAAGAAAATCAATACTTTAAGATAAAGTATTTTTACTGAGCTTTAGAATTATATTTTCAGAACAGCAGAAAGTTGAAATCAAAACCCACCATTGAGGGCCTGATGTTTAATTAGAATTGTGTCCTTCATTTGGAGATCTGCAACAGATTTAAAAACAACAATCATAGCATGAGGCTGTAGTAATTTGCAGTGTTCTTAAGTCAAGATTTTGTGATGCTGGCAAACCTGTTATTTCCTGGAGTCATTAACATCTATGCTGAGATTTCCTTGCAGCTGCTGGGTCATACTGACTGGTTTTAAATTCTAGTTTTTCCAGTACTGCCTACAGTGCACCTGAGCAGTGGGATGTCCTGGGAGGCAGAGATGGAAATTTCACTGAGGCCCAGCTAATAATCAGCTTCTGCCCTGTCATTGAACACTTCCAAACCTTGGAGTTGTACCCTCATTTTTACAGTTGTGGTTTCTGCTTTCAGTCATCCCCTCTCCATGCAGGGATAGATTTCAGAGGTTAAAAGTATGGCTGTTAAAAGTATCATCAGGTTAATTGAGTGCTTGAAAAGAGCTAAAAATTGAGATATGTTGCAAGTGTGTTGCCTTGTGGCTGATGAGCAGTTCCTTGTTCCCGCCCTTGTTCCTTCTGTGAGCAGAAACCCTGGGTGGGGAGTTCACAGCTATTCCTGCTCCCAAGAGGGGTCTGTGGAGGGGACACCCTGTCCTTGGTTTGCTCCAGGCTCACTGTCTGACACTGGCACAGGTCGCCCATAAAACTGGAACTGTGGCTGCCCTACCCCTGGAAATGTTCAAGCCCAGGACTGGCTTGGAGCGACCTGGTCTAGTGGAAGGTGTCCCTGCCCATGGCAGGGGGTGGAACTGGATGAGCTTCAAGGTCCCTTCCACCCCAAACCATTCTGCCATTCTGTATTTCACTCCTGTGTAGAATACATGGTTATTCAGGTTACTGGTCATTCAGAGCTTGGATAAGGAGTATGGAGATGCACTGAGCATCTTCCAGCAGGGTTGTTTCTGTGAGTGGTTTAAGGGATCTTTTAGAGGGATTACTCCAGGGAATGGAGTAATTACATGCTATCACACTCCTTCAAGGAAACGTGTTGCATTTTTGCACAGTGCCAAACTTCCTCACCAGTGAACTGGCTGAGCTCTGTTAGTGAGTGATGAGCACATTTTAAATTATTCAGGGCAAGGCACGAGTGGAGACCCAGCACTAATACTCTGCTGGCCCAGAGGTGAAACAGCCCTGGACAAAGGAACAGTAATCACAGTCATTGAAAATACACAAATAAGAAGTCTCTCAGCAGAGTAGTTGTCTCCAGTTGATTGCCCTGAGTAATTTTTTAATTTTAGGGTTTTGTTTGCAGAATTTGCCCCAGCCTATGATGCAGCATAGTGACAGTGCTCCTTGGTATTTAGCCTGTGTGCCTTACAGCAAGCTCCTGCCACCAGAGAAGCAGGAATTGCACCACTTCAGCATGGCATCATGATGCTGCAGCTCTTTCCTGGTGCCATCACAGAAGCACTGGGGAGAGATTCATCCCATATGAAATATCATCCATGAATAAGTTATGGATCAATCTTTGTCAAGTAAATATTGGTCCAATTTGGCTCCATTGCACAGTCTGACATGTCCAGTGAACTGGTGATTCTTCTTGTCAAGCAGGAACAAGGTTTAGGCTTAATTCAGTAAGGTGTGTTAAAACGTTCTTAAAAGTTTAGTCCTCTGCCTCAGTGCTGTTGGAATCTGCTTCCTCTCACCTAGGTGGGTTTGGTTTGTTGCATGGTTTTAGTGGTTGATCTCACAGCCAGTGAGCATTACCTTGATTAAACTGTTAAGCTTAGCATGTTCAGCAGTGTTCCAGCAAGCTAATTTGCATATTTATCTTTTGAATAAGGGATATTTTCTCTCTTGTATGTTGCCATAGTAGAAGTGTGCCTCTTAAATGCTTAAAATAAAATGTTGGTGGGTTTGTTTTTTGCAGGGTTCTCGGTGCTCCTCAGATGCCAACATGCTTGGAGAGATGATGTTTGGCTCTGTGGCCATGAGCTACAAGGGCTCCACATTGAAAATTCATCAGATTCGGTAAGATTAACTTTTTGCTGCAGGTGTTTTCAGAAAACTCACTCCTTAGTGCTGTTAAATAATGAATTGAATGGCACAAGTGCAGAGTAAAAGGGATTTCTGTTTGCTCTAAAGTCAGTCTGATGTCATTTTTGAAATAAAAGGCTGTTATGTCATGTTAAGGTCGATAAAATCTGGAGGGCTCTGAAATGGAAGGCAAAGCCTGTCCTGGCACTGTTTCTGAGTGACATCTTCCCTCCTGTTCCCCAGCTCCCCTCCCCAGCTCATGCTCAGCAAGGTGTTCACCGCTCGCACGGGAAGCAGCATCTACGGCAGCCTGAACACGTGAGTCCACTGCACTTTGTGGCTATTGCACAGAAGCAGATGAACGTAAGAACACACAGGACTTTCTTTGGACCCTCCAGATTCTTTCTCTAAAAAATAACTCCTTGCTACATCCTGTCAGTAGTGTCCTCACCTTTCCCTCACGGTTGTCTTCACCTCAGTTGGCTCTAAGGGAATGACTGAAACATTCCTTACATGTGATATGGTGAAGCTTGATATTGTAAGGTACAAAAGTACCTGCTTGCAACCTGAGGGATTCAGTCCAAGATGAAGAAAAAGGTGTTACAAAAATATCTGGTTTCAGAGGGTTCTGTCTTTAGTTTTCTGTTATTAAGTGACCCACCTGAGGACGTGGCTTGGGCTATGAAAGCTTTTTCTGGTGGAAGCCTGTGTTCTTACCTAGTCTGTTCCATTTTGGCTATAATGAACTAGCTCTCTGTTCTACTGAAATGCAAATCACTGGTTTAGTTATATGTTTTATGTTTGTTATAGGTTGCAGGACAGTCTTGAGTTCATTAATCAAGACAGCAATACCTTAAAGCCTGACCACAGTACAATTATGAATGGACTTCTTGGAAATATAGGTAATTGTAAACAGATTTTATTTGCTGATATTTTCAATTGACTAATCATAGATTCTAGAATATGCAAATCTTTTAAATAGAATAAAATTTTTAAAAAGCTAAAGATGTAACAGAAAATTAATGCTGATGGAGCTTGGAGGAGAATAAATTGGACTGTTCAGGGAAGTGGCAGTCATTCAGTATACACAGCTGCATATGTGTATATAAAATACATAATAGAAATATTTATATATACTTAAGTTCCAATACAGAAAATGTTGGAAAATAACATTCTGTAGGAATTTCTAAACAGTGTATCTCTGATCAGGCAGGATTGATTCTGCCTGGCTCAGTTCCCTGGTTTTAGTTTTGTTAATAATTCTCACTGTGCCCTGTACTCTGCCCACCTGAGCACGTGTAGCTGCCTGTCCTGTGTGAGTCTCAGTTAACCCTGCACAGCTGCTGCAGCTTTGGATCAGATTAGGCAGGATATCTTTGTGCTCTCTCCTCTGGCTGACCATGGCAGCTAAGCAGCCTTGAGAAACCACCTGGCATCCTCAGTTCTCAGCTTCCCTGGAAGAGCTGTGGCTGGGGGCTCCATGGACAGTAGATAACAGAGGTCTTGGTTGTCCAGACTAGCAGGCTGATCCATGGCTCTACACCATGTCCTCCCTTTCCCTTCATTTTGATTGTTGACTTTTCAAGCAAATGTCTGTTGTAGGTGGAATAAGGGGCTTATTTTCACAGTTGCTTTCCAGGATATTGCTGGAAATATCCTGGAGAAAAAAAAAAAAAAACATATTAAGAAAAAGCATTTAAAAATAGGCTTTTTTAGGGTTGGAAGTAAGGTGTATATTTGATGACTGTGTTACTCTTAAATGAGTTTCTGACTTTGATATGGTCCCAGATCTTGGGGGTGTTTACTGCTTTCCTTCACATTGACTTTGGTAAGACTGTGTCCAAGCATGGGCTTAAATGCTTCTCAAGCTCATGAGCTGCATACCTCATTAAAATAATTTGCAGTAGTCCATCTGTAAGGGAAACCAATTAAGGTTGTAAGAACTTATTATCTATTAAAGGCTTCCTGAATCCATTAAGTCAGGAAAGTTAAAAAGATGGCATTTTTCTTAATATTCAGTAGTCCTTTCAAACTTCAACTGTGATTTTCACAGTGAATGAGGTGTCTGATCTAAGAGAGAGGAGATCACCTCCATCTCCTGTTAGGATTTGCTGTGGCTTGTGCCTGGCAGAAGTTTGCTGTATTTTAGAGTGATTGAAACTGCAAGTTCCAGTTCAGATAATGCAGCTCTTAGGCATGGAGTGACTCAGGTGTAGCCAGTGCCACCTGTTCCCCTGTGTCCAGCTGAGAGGTGACTCTGGTGACTGCCCCAAGAACTAAGCAGGAGGTGTGGGCGTCTGGAGCAAGGGTGTGTGGCAAGAGGCCTAAGGTTACCAGCAAGAAGAGGATGCTGAAGGTTTCTTTGTGATTGAGCTGCACAAGTTTTCAACAGTGTTTGTTTACAGTTCCCATTTGAGCACAGAGGGAACCCTGGGTAAAGCAGGGAGAGGAGTTAATCTGTAACTGCAGCATTTCTAACAACTGTGCTCGGCAGCAGAGACTGCTCCTGACTCACCTGGGACAGGAGGAGGGTCTATGTGTTTTGGCTGGGAACTATTTACAAGGTGCTTTTTTCAGATATGCTGGTTAAAAAAAACACAAAGCAGCCCTGGTCATGTGTTTCCTTTAATGGCTGGAGGCCTAAGAGAATGGAAGGGAGCTTTTAGGTGCAGCCTTCGTGTTTTGTATAATCAGAAAACTTGGAGTGAGCACTACTTCAAATTTAGGAGAGGGACTGGCAATTAACTCTTTAAAAATACTTATTTTTTTTTCTGGTTCTGTGTACAGTTAATACATTGTTTCCCTGGTATACCTATAATCCAGTATTACTTTTAAAATGAACTACTGAGGCTGCTGACATTTATTTTCTATGCGATCATTTCATTCAACTTATGTACTGACTATTCTCAGAACTACTTCAGCCTGTAATTTTCTGTTGGTTCTACTAAGATGAATTCCTGCCTTCTTTCTCCCCCTTCCTCCTTTTCTTCAGAAGCAGTGTTCCCAGCCACCCCACCAGTGTGGATGTTAAAATAAACATTATACTCTGTGATGAATCTCCTGTTTGTGGTCAAGTTAGGCTTTGAGCCTGCATAAATTAATCATTTTTCAACCTTAAAATAAAAAAAAAAAAAAGCCCTTTTGAGAAACCCCATCCTTGTATGGGAGACAGTAGAAAGCTGGGTCTATTATTTTAATCTATAAATACTGTATAGCCCAGCTGTGAGACTCATCCTTGCATCAGCGTTCTGGTAAAGCCTCAGAGCTGTTCTGCTGCCTGTGTTACTCCGCATTTATGTTGGCTCAAACCTTCTCCCTGCCCTGGCCCCCTCCCTACGGACTGTTCTGCTTTACTAACCTCATTCTCTGATGTGTATTTTACGTTTTGCCATGTAGGTCTTTCCCAGCTTTGCAGCCCCAGGCGGGCATTCTCAGAGCAAGGTCCGCTCCGCCTCATCCGGAGCGCCTCTTTCTTTGCAGGTTTGCTGTGTGCTGTGTGCTGTGCTGTGGGCTAGTCTAGCTGGGGTGACAAACGGTGTGGATTTGTAGTTTAGCCCTGAAAATAAGATCTCATCTTTAAAAAAAAGAAAAAATGGACAGTGGTGTTTGCTCTCTTACCTTTCCGGATACATTCCTTAAATCCCCAGAGGACAGCAGGCATTTAATTGTCCTCTTTGGGACTGTCTGTGTTGTTTTGATTTGGAAACTTCAATATTCAAATATGGAATTAATATTTATGGGGATAATATATTTCACAATGATGTCAAGCTATTTTGATCTGGATTGGTTTCAACCAAACTGTAAAAATTAGAGCTAAATTAGATTCAATCAAAATGGACATTTCTTGCTTTTAGTGGCTGGGTCTTATTTCCATGGCGGAGTAGCTTTATTTCACACACATATTTGTAAAATATTTCACATTTAAAGACTGTTGAGCCTGACACACCTTTGATCTTGTCTATATGCAGACTGTGAATCTGGAAAGCTTACAGCTTAGTTGAACAACCAATGCACTGCTCAGAACTTAAAAGTATCTATTTCTTCAAGACAGCATTCCAAATTATTTTAAAAATACATACATAATACCTGAGAAAGCTGATTTAGGAGTGAAATTGTGTTTATTTTGGGTTTTTGCCTATACACTCAGTACTGCAAATGTGATCAATATCCTCTTGGTACAATAAAATTTTATTGAAAATTATCTCTGGAAAGAAATAAAGTCCTAGTTTTAGTTTGCACTAAAATAGATGTATGGACTTGAGAAAAATACATACAGACTTCTCAGGTAAGTGTTTTGGTTTGTTCAGCTAAGCAGCCTTTCTTGGTGATGGCCTTGTGCAGTGCTGTTGATCTGAATTAATGAGCATGTTTTTGTTTCATTAATTACATGGAGATCTGCAAACAAGAAAGGAACTGTGCATTCCCCTGCTAATTGGTATTCCTTGTTTTACAGTTCATAGCAACCCTATGGATATGCCTGGGAGGGAGCAGAATGAGGACAGAGACAGCGGTATAGCAAGATCTGGTAATGGCAGTTCCATGTGTTAACCCTCTAAACTCCAAACATACTCAGTAATATTTGTCATGGGATCTCTGCACATCATGAAGTAGTGCTGATAGGGAATTGTTCTGGTTTGTTCTGTGTGACATTAATGACACCTCCCTGTACACGTACAGGTGGTGCAGGTGTTGAGGGTGTGTATTGGGCACCTCACAGCTGTGCCTTTTATTAAAGCAAGCAGCAAATAAGCAAGGCAGATTAAATATTGAAATGAACTTGCAGCATTTCTGAACAATACTTGCTATCATCTCCTTTCCAAATCCAGGCCAGGTTGGATGGGGCTTAGAGCAGCCTGGTCTAGTGGAAAGTGTCCCTGCCCATGGCAGGGGATGGAATGAGAAGATCCCTTCCAACCCAAATAATAATTCTGTGATTCTGTGTTCCTGTGATGGTAATGTTAAAACACAAACTAGCCTCAACAACACCCCTTTTTTTCCTCTGAATTCAGGATATTGGACACTTGGATTAGGATTAACCCAAGGCTATTATAGGATGTGATCAGCATTACTCCTTTCTAAAAGGAATTTATTTCCTGATACTCAGGTTGCTGAGCAAGGTGCATCCCTATGCATTGCCTATTATGTTAATCAGCAGGACTATCCCACCCTTGTCTTGCTTGTATGGCTTGTTGATGTCATTATAAACTGGTTACTTTTATATTAGAAACATAGATAAGCAAAAGAGAAGGCACTGGAGAAGCAACACCAGTATATCTTGAGAGACTGCGTTAAGCTGCTGGTGTTATATTCCAAATGCTCTTTCTTCTGGAGAGATTTTTATTCCTCTTTCTCTTGCAGCATCCCTTAGCAGCCTGCTCATCACTCCGTTTCCATCTCCGGGCTCCTCGTTCAACAAGAGCTGTGCCAGCAGCTACCAGCGGCGTTGGCGTCGCAGCCAGACAACCAGCCTGGAGAACGGGGTCTTCCCTCGCTGGTGAGCTGGGGCCTGGAGTGCTGCCTGCAGCCCAGGCACCACTGTCAGCTTCATTCTCTCCTTGCATCTGCTCTTGCTGAGGCTTTTGTGGGGTATTTACAGAGGTGTAAGTCAGGCTGATCTTTTTTAGTCTCTGTTTTCCTCATGGCAGTCATTGTTTTTTCACTAACTGGGAAGCCTTCAGCAACATGTAAATCTGTAGGCTGTACTTTTGAGGCTAAGACGCCCTAAAATTGTACTCAAAACACAAATTCTTGGCAGGGATGGGAGAGAACTAGAATGCTGTATTCTAATCTTACAAATACTTTGAATCTGGTTCCAGTTTTTTGTGGTTGCAGAATCAATTAATGGTTGTTTGTCAGAAATCACAAAGGGGTTGTTATCAAAGATGATGATTTGACAACATATGCAAGTAGAAGGTGTTTGTTCAAGTTAAATGTTCAAGAACTGAATTACATAGGAAACCAAGGTGCAACTTTAAGCAGTGGACTACATTAACTTTCCCTTTTGTTCATGCTCCAAGGTCCATGGATGAAAGCTTCAACTTGTCAGATGACAGCTCTGGTCCAAACCCAGGAATTGTTAGGAAGAAGAAGATAGCAATTGGAGTTATTTTTTCACTCTCAAGAGATGAAGATGAAAACAACAAATTTAACGAGTTCTTTTTTTCACACTTCCCTCTTTTTGAGAGTCACATGAACAAACTGAAGAGTGCAATCGAACAGGTAAACATGGTTGCTTTGGCTTCTTGCACTTGTACTGTGGTGTGTTCTCCCAGCCCTGTCAGATTAATTTCTAACTCCTGTTGGTAGTTACAAAAGTGGGATCAGCTTGATGCTGGGTGTAGGAATTGCATCACTATAGTTAAAACTTTGACCCCTTTTATGCCTTGCATGGTGAAAGCACAAAAGAGGCAGAAGCTGCAAATGTGCCTCACCTGTCTTCCCTCAGACAGGAAAGCTGGCACTTGGACCGTCGCTTTATCACTTAAAGAAATTATTTGCATGACCAGTTGAATGAAAGATAAAGTCAAACACATGACTTGGTTTTCCATTTTCTGTGCTTCCTTAGCTCTGTGTTACTTATCTGTTTAATGATTGTTTCCAAGGCCATGAAAATGAGTCGGAGATCAGCTGATGCCAGCCAGCGGAGTTTGGCGTATAACAGAATTGTGGATGCCCTAAATGAGTTCAGGTGAGCTGTATGTCTCCTGTCTTTTCTGTTCTTTCTTCAAAAGCACTTGAGCCTGTTTTAGAAGGATCTTCTTAGTGCAGGACAAGTAACTTAAAATGTCTAAAGTCATCTGCAAAAGTTAGTACAGCAAAGGACTGGTGATACCAAGCCATTCTAATGTGTCTGAGGTTTTGGATTATTCCAACTCTGTGTGTCCACCAGTCCTGTGTTAACAGGATACAGATGTTCAAGGTTTTCTGTGCTTTAGGTGATAAGGAAGCTCCCAGTGACCTCTTAAATGGTCTTTTGTGGCCTGTTGAGAGGGGGAACAGCATTGCAAAGCCCTGTTAGGGAAATCCTCCTCTCGTGTGTATTGTCCTGATGTTGAGCAAAGCTCACCCCTCTCTGAGCTGTGCTCTAAAGGTGTTTCAGAAAAACAGCTAGGAAGTGGGAGAGCTGTCTTTTCCCACAATAAAATGTAGTGCTGTAATCTCTGGCTATTGGTACCTGCAGAGCCTCTCTGTTCAACAGTTATTATACAAAGTAACACAGATAAGCACATCCCTGGCATTTAGCTGTATTTTCTTTCCATGGTTGAAGTCATGGGGAGGGAGTTAAGATGAAATCCATCTGTTTTGAGTGATTCATCTCCTTTCAGATGGGAGTGGCAGGGTGCTTCCTTTTACAACCACTGTAGGGCTACTTTTTAGAGACATTATTGAAGACAGCACTCTGATGTTATAAAAAGAAATTTCTGACATCAGGATGTATTTTACTGAACAGAGAAGGATCCTGAGGGCTCACTTATTTTTCTACAACTCCACTTCCTACCTGAATGCCATGGATTAGGTGACGCTGCAGGACGAAGGCACAGTGTATTTTAAGTTTTTTTAAAAGCTCACCTCCAGGCAGTCACAAGGAAAGGCAGAGGATATGTCCTGTAGGGACAGAAGGCAGAAAAGACGGAGCACGTGGGCCTGTGGTGAGAGGTGGATGGGATAAGCTGTGCCAAGAGAGGGAGCACGGGGAGCTCATGACTGCTGGGAGCCACTGATCCTGCCCAGGGGCCTGAGACAAGTTCAGCAACTCGGAGCAGCCACGATGATTCCTCCACTCCCACAGCTCTGCTCTTCCTCTCCTCCCTCGTCTCTCCCTGAGCCATTTCTATGCCTTTCCCCCCTCTGTTAACACCAGCTCCCCAGCTGTTTTCCAAACCTTCCCCCCAAAACATTCCCCGTTCAGCGGACTTTGCCCATTCTCCTTTGTCCTTCCAAGTTAAACAGTTCCAGAGGGCTGGGGAGGGGCACCTATCCCAAGTCAAAAGTAGGAAAAAAAAACCCCTGAAAACACAGGCCAAATCCCCTGTGCTGGCTTTTCCTCCTGGAGGGATTCTCAGCAGTGCTGAGCTGGGATGGGGTGAGGAAGGCTGCTGTGGTCAGGCTGAGGAAGAAAGCATTGTCCCAGCAGACACAGGCAGATTGGCACTCACTGCACACCAGGAGCTGGGATCATTCCCATGACATGGCCATTGCATAACCAGCACTTGGAGCATGTAACCACCAGTTTTATGCAGAGGTTTCCATGGTGATATAAATATTGCTCTTTAATAGTGTAATGAAGTAAATTAAATCCAGTTTAATTTCATAGAGATGAATTTCCTGGGGCAGCAGCCTTTGACAATTTTGGGTTTTGTTGGGGATTTTTAAGGGATTGCATTCAGAGGTGTGCAACAGCTGGTGCCCCCAGTCTAGGCAGGGTCCTTGTGCCCCTCTGGCATGCAAGAGCATGTGCCATCCTCATTTCTGTGACATGCAAGACCTCCTTGCTTTTCAAAGCAATGCAGGATGTGTCTGGTAAGAAGAGAGAGGTATATTTAAATACCAAAGGCTGGATGCAAAGATGCTTTGGCACAGGTTCAGCAAACCCATTTAGGACACTATTATCTCTTTAGGTGTCTGCTTTCCCACTGAAGTCACGGGGAAGTCAGGAGATGAGTCCTTTGGTGAACCTGAGACTTGTGTTGATTCCTGTCCTCTTAGCAAATTGTGCTGGAGGGAAGAAGGGTGCTGACTTCAGTGGGTTGGTGATTCTAAAATGTAATCCTGTTGCTGATTTAACTCATTGCAGTCTGGTTGGTTTTAAGGAGATTTTTTTTTGTTGTTTTTCTTTAAACCTCCCAGATTTTCAGAGGTGCCCAAGAGTAGCTGATGTGCACTCATTTGGTGATCAGAATAACCTCAGATCAGTGGACATTGGGCATGTGTTGCCCTGCTGTTTAGGGAAGGTAGTGTGCCACCCCAGAGTCCTCTCTGCAGGGAACGGGCTGTGGCTGTAGGTCACTCCACAGCCTGCAAAAAGGGAGCTGGGTCAGCAGGCATTTACCTGCTGGTAGTGAAGGGGGAGAAGAGAAGGCAGCAAAACAGAGCCTTCCTTTGCTCTTTTTGTCTTATCTGGGGAAAAACAAAGTTGCCTTCTCTCAAAGGCCCAGGCTGCTTCTGCAAGTGGAGGCTGTTGATAAATTTGCCACCAGTTTGGTGGCCAGCTCCAGGCCTACCTTTGCATCATTAGTCACTTTACAGCAATTTTCAATTTTCTAAAGCACTGATGGGTTTAGCTATTAACACTTGACTTAGAGGCTTAGAACTCTCTGTGGATGTCAGCTGTGCAGACACATGACTTAGAAAATAAGCTACTGTACTTGCATAAACATTTTGGCTCCCTGGTCCCTGAGGCCAACGCAGCACATTGATAACACAGATTATACATCTGACTAATACCTGTGTGGCACAAACGCAGCCTGCCAAGGAAACACTGATCACAGGGCCTGGGGAAACACCTCTCTGCTCTCTGGCAGACAGATTTGATCCTATTTTCTGCCAGTAATTTTTAAGCAGCTTATGCTGCTGTGAACTGAGTTGTGCTCAGTGGTGCCAGCATGGGCACTGAGTTGTGGGGGAGTCCCGCTCCTGCATTCCCTGCGGTGAGGATTGCCTTTGTTTTGTTGTTCCTTTTAAAAGAAAAATCATTTTTGGAAGGAAGGAATGAGGATAGGGAACAAATGCATGTGAATTAAGCTTTATAAATCACTGATTATTTTCTTTCTCTGCCATTACGTTGTGGCTCCTAAATAGCAGAGCAGCTCTGGGGGCACAGTGCTGAGGGTCAGTGTGTTTTCCCTGGGGAGGGTGGGAGCTGCAGCAGGATGCTTTCATCCACGAGGAGCTGTCTGGCTTGTTTGCTTTGTACAGCACTGGGGAAAGATGTCTCAGGTTGGTACTGAAAATTGGTACTGAAATGGAGGCCAAAGGCCAGGGTGGTTTGGGGGTGTATGTGGGTGAGGGTGAAGCAGGGAGCAGCTGTGCTGTGGTGTCTGTGGGAGCAGGGCTGCTCACCCTGCTGCCATCTGTGCCCGCAGAGCAGGCAGACCCCAGAGGAATTAAGGGGGGGAGGTTCGGTTGGCTCAGGGCTTCCTTTTCAATTGGCCAGGCTGGGCTTTGTTGGCTCTCAAACCCTGTGAGATGTGANTCACCTTGCTGCCATCTGTGCCCGCAGAGCAGGCAGACCCCAGAGGAATTAAGGGGGGGAGGTTGGGTTGGCTCAGGGCTTCCTTTTCAATTGGCCAGGCTGGGCTTTGTTGGCTCTCAAACCCTGTGAGATGTGAAGTTGTTTCCTGAGGGGCTCCTCTGGCCCCTGTGCTCGATGCTGTGTTGCTGGGGCCAAGGTGCCTGGAAGCTCCAGGCTGGAGTTCAGCCTCCCGGAGGCGTTTCCAAATATAAACCAATTTAAATGTACTGGAACCCGCAAAAGAGCAGAGTCTCTCATTAACTGAGCTTTCCCTCACTGGTCTGTTTGTGGGGAGGGAGGGGAGGGGATACTGCTGCAGATGGCCAAGAGGAGAGGGGCCAATTGGGTTTTTAAGGATTTTTATTTTTAAAATCCAGTTAACTTCCCCGTAGTGTGTGAGGAGGGTTTCTTCGTGTAGGTTTTCTGTTTTGTTTTCATTTTTGCCCTTTGCTATCTGGCAGGAGAGCACTTCCCTGGGTGTTTGAAGGGCTGGGAAGCAGTTAATCCTTGCCCTTGGTCTCTGTGCCATTGCTGCCTTCGCTGGCGTGGAGGGTTCCCTGCACTGCAGTCACATGCCTGCTGGCCACCGGCCAGGGCAATCTGATCTGGCTCGGAGGAAACACTATCAGCTGCAGATGCAGCCAGGGTTACCAGAATAGTAAATAACGAATCACAAGACTCGAGCTATCTTTTCAACGAAAACAAGTATTTTAATATGTTGGTTTTAGTGTAGAAGTAGTTTCTTTTTTCAAAACAGCTGAGCTGCAAGAGGCTTGGCTTGGGTTAGTTTGCATATGGATGGAGAAATAAGCTGTGTTTTACATTAAGTTGGGCTGTTTATCTTCAGCTTCTCAGGTCAGCTGTGTCTGGGGGGTGTACGTTTTCATACTTGTTTTGAGCTTTGAAACTCCTAGAGTTTGAGATCCCCAGACTTGAGATTTCTCTTTTAGGGGGGGCATCTTTAACATCCACTCCAGTTACTGTGCTGTGAACAGAAAGCTTTCCCCTAATAATACCCCCCCAGTCCCAGCTTGCTCCCTGCAGAGAAATTAAATCCCAGCACCCCAAGACTGTTTGTGCTGCTGGAGACCCTCTGGTGCCCCAGAGGCAGTGCCAGTGTCCCTGGCTATGTGCCCCACTCGAGTCTGGGTGGCAGAACTTGTGCCTGTCACCAGGTCTGAGCTTTCCTCCCAGGACAGGACCAGCAGCAGAAGGTAACACAGAGCAGCTGGTGAGGCTGCTCCAAAGTGACCCAGCAGACAGCAAGGCCTCTGGGGGCTGGGCAGTGCAGACATAACTCAGCTGTCCCCCTCTCCAGCACTCTGATTGTTTTGGGGTGCTCTCATCATACTTCTGGCGGTGGAGGATTTGAAAGGTCTAACCTTTGAAGAAGACAGGGTTGATTTTGACTTGTGAGCACAGAGAATGGATTTTGTATTTGATGAAAACTGGCAGGAAAAGCAGAGCAGAGAAAGCCACTGCCCCTCACCTTCTTCCTTCTGAGCAGCCCTGGTGACCTCGGTCACCTTTGCTGCCCTTTGGGGAGCAGCTCTGGGGTCACCACCCAGCTGCTCCTGTGCCCAGTAGCTGCAGGAACTGGGGGTGACTCCCTCCCCCCGGGGAGCCCCTGCAGCAGGGCAGGCTGGGCTGGGCTGCTGCTGACGTGCAGCTCTCACTTCCTGGGAGTTTCACTTTGAACACTAAACCATGGAAGATTTGGCAGCTGCTGCTCCAGTGTGTTTGCCTGCCTGCTGTGCACGGCTTTGCTTCTGAAAGTGTCCAGAAATTTTGAGACCACGATATCCAGAGAAGATCTTTATAAATCAGGGGTGGTGATAGGGCTAATGGGATAATGTATATCTTAGCCTTTTAAAACAAAAATACTTTGCCTAGAAAAAGTAGTGCATTAGGCGGGGAGGAACCTGAATTGATCAGTCATTTCCCATGTCCTTTTGGCTTTTTTCTGGCTTACATTTTTACTGTGTTAAAAATACAGCTTCCCATAGTGTCATAATGCAGGCTTTGTACTTAAAACTAAACTATTACTTGTTGTTTATATTTTAAAGGAGTTTAACAGTAATCAGAGGGATTTTAATCTGGTATTTTACTGCAGAGCCAAATTTTAATCATACATTTACTGTCTTCTGTAGAGTCAAAAAGGATTTGGTGAGTATGTAATAGGTACAGCCACAGGGTGACTTTGACTCTCATATTCTCTATTTAAAGCTAAAGATGTGAGGGGGTTCCCTGCTCTACACACCCACACTTGGGTAGGTTTGGCCTTGACATACACCAAGTTTTTAAAGCAAGGGGGAAGTTAAGGTATTTTTATAAGTCAGATACATATTATCTTGTCCTGGCCCTAAATAAAGCAGAAGTTTGTTTTAAATGAAACAAAGAACAAGCAGGGAGATAACAGCAAGAAGAAATCATCCATTCCTTCTGCATTCAGAGCTGGGCAGCTCTTGGCTTCTGACAGGGAGTGTTGCTGTGTTTGGGATCAGGTCAGGTGGATGCAGGAGGAACCTGTGAGGTTCAGCTCTCCCAGATAAAGGGTGAATTTGTACTATTTAATGAACCACATGGTTTGGATAATGGTTGCTGAGAGAAATTTTGTTTCTGATAGAAGTGATAGCTGGATCTAAATGTTGCACAGAATTCTTCTAAGTTGGGATTTCTACTTTTGTGTTGTTGTTGTTGTTTGGGTGTTTTTTTGTTTGGTTTGGGTTTTTTGGAGTTATTGTGTTTTTTGTTTGTTTTTTTATGTTTGTTTTTTTCTTTAACCTCCTGGATTTTTTGGTTTTGTCTTCTAGAACAACCATTTGCAATCTGTACACAATGCCACGGATTGGGGAGCCTGTCTGGCTCACCATGATGTCGGGGACACCAGAGAAAAATCAGCTATGCCATCGCTTCATGAAGGAGTTCACTTTCTTGATGGAAAATGCTTCTAAAAATCAGTATGGTGGATTTTAGTTTCTAAATTACATATGTGATTATGCTTTTTTATTTCAAACCAATCTTTAAATCAGTTGTCAAAATCCTTGCAATGAAAGAGTCAAAAGGCCATCCATAAGTACCTTCTTTTTGAAACAAATAAGAAATTATCTCATTAAATTCCTGCTTCCCTACAATCCTCTAAATCTTGGTAGAGGCTGAACATCTGAAACATGTCCACAGGAAGTGTGTAATGTGTGTGGATGTCTGGAAGGGGGTGAAAATATCTTACAAAATGCATTAACCTATCTTTCAGAATCAGTTATCATATGATGAGCAGGATTAGACATTCAGGAAGAGCTGTGTCTGTAATACAGTCAGACCACAAATTGCTCTCAAACCTTAAATCATTTTAAAATGCCACTAAAGAACTGCTGTGCTCATTAGTACTCATCACCTCTCTGGCCTCAGGCCCCAGCTGTGAGGAGGAGCTGAAAACTGACAAAGAAAGTTCCTGATAAACTGGGGAGAATCTGATAAATTTACTCTTTTGTCTGTACTTCATCCCCTTCCCCCAGGGCATGAGGAGGGGAAGTTTTTAAAGGGTTTTCCTCCAGCAAGGCCCTAAAAAGAGCCCAGATGTAGTTTGGGTGGGGACAGCACTGGCAGATCAGGTGTGGTCAGGGGCACTGCTCCCTGCAGGGTGGGAAGGGGCTGCTGCTCCAGCTCTGCCACCACCTTTGTCACCTCTCCTCTCCCCTGATGGGGAGGTGACAGTGGCCACTGTGGTCCACCTGCTCCTGCCCCAGAGCAATGGGAGAAACCACAGGGAGTTGTGAGGGGTGCAAATATATTTTCTTAAGATCAGTTCTGGCTTCAGTAGAGGCTTTTTGCTGGGCTTGTCTCCTTTGATCCCTGCCATTCTGAGTCCTGTACATCTTGGTTTAAATAGTCATTTATTTGGTTTGGCTTTTTTATTTTAAATATAATAAGATTTTAAGTAATGGAAACCAGAGAAAAATTAGGCCATTTATCCTTCCCAATCAAGTTTTAAATCTCCTCTCCTCCTTTGGCTGTCTCTAGTGTGGCTGCATGGAAGCTGTGGGGTTCCTGATGCTCATAAATTATTCAAATAACATTATTTTGAGACATTTGGCTCTTTTCCTCCTCACACATGAGCCACTGTGGCCACCAGCACCATGTGTGGTGTGTGGAGCCTCCTGGGCCATGCTCCTGCCAGGAAAACTGACTGGGAAAACTCCACAGAGCAGAATCCATGCTCCCTCATGACAGTAAATCAGATAGTTAACGTTTTTCAGGAAGGTTTTTTCACCTTAATTGCTTAGCCAGTGAAAACTGTTTTGCCAGCATAAGAACACAGCTTCTCTGGCTGAGCTACAGAACTGGGGGGGGTTATTTTTGAAAAAGAGCAGCCATATGGGCTGAAACTGCACAGTAGTTAGGTGAAAGAACACAGCACCCAGCTATTTTACCAGGTTTGGTAGCAATAATCTTCCTTCTCATCCATAATCACAAGTCTTAAGGGTTTGGGGATTTCCTTGGAGTACAGGGCCCACACAATGCCACTGCTTTCTTACAGTGAATGAAATAAATTGGTTTTGAGATGTTTTACAATATAAAACTTGCAAAACAGGAAGTCTCATAATTATTGCCAAACAGAGTAAGTTTGTAAGTTTTGTAAGATGCCACAAAGTTAAAATATTCCATTTTACTTTAAATATGTTCTCTAAAAAAAGAGCTTTGCCAGGGTGAGAGGGAGGGTCCAGCCACCCTTTCTCTCCCCAAGGAACCAAGACTCAAGGGATGATCTCTGCTGATTTTGTCAGGCTGTTTCTTTAATCCTTGATCTGTAGAGACTAGAGCTGCTATCAGTTTAACATCTTGAGTGCATATCTGGAAAAAAACCCAACATGTTGAACATTTTACTTTCAGGTTTTTACCAGCTTTGCTGACTGCAGTGCTGACTAACCACCTGGCCTGGGTCCCCACTGTCATGCCCAATGGCCAGCCACCCATAAGAATCTTCCTGGAGAAGCATTCCTCCCAGAGTGTGGACATGCTGGCCAAAACACATCCCTACAACCCACTGTGGGCTCAGCTTGGTACGTGGCAAACACCTACAGCAGCTTTACAGCAATGGGAGTGCATGAGGTGGGGTTTATGGTGCTTGTTACTCCCCTCCCAGGTTATTTATTTTTTAATACAAAATGAGACAAAAGTGTGTTTCAAGCTTAGAGGTGGTCACTGTATTGTTTTATGCTCTAGGATTTTAAGGCATTATCCATTATAAAATGTTAGCCAAAAAGCAAAGCCCTCTTTAGTCATCTGTGGTGGGTCCCTTAAGGTCACCTGCTCAGGGTGCTGGTGGACAATTCCAGGCCTCCTCTTGTCCTCCTCCTCCTCTAAGGAAAATCTGCTTTTATTTTTTTGGATGGCACTATCCCTAAACCTCATTCTGGAATGAGAAAATCAAGAAAATTCATCTTTAGATCAGAAGTGCACATGCCTTTAATATAACAGAGTGATGCAGAACAGGAAGTCATAGCTTGGCAACCCCCAGGGCAGGCCTCAGAGTCCAGTGAGTGGTGTAGCTGGTCATACTGTCTGATAATTGCCAGTAGAGAAGGGCACGTGAGGTCAGATTGTCCTGCTCTGCACACACGCTCTCCTGGAATTTGATTAGGGAAGGGAAGGAAGATTTTGTGAGGTTGTCCTATTATTGTACAGGTAGGAATGGTGAGGGTTTTGGCAAGAAGACTTGATTCAGGCCTCATGTGACTTGAGGGACCCACTGTGGTTAGGGTGGCCTTCAAGAGGCCTCCCTGTCCCCTCATCCCTGCAGTCATGCAGTGCCCTAAAACGTCCAGAACACACAGGCACAGGCACTTCCCCAGGTCACTCAAGGACAGCCAGAACACCCCATCCAACCCATAGCAGAACTCAAGGAGGGGAGGAGAAGGAGCTTGGCTTCAGCCATGCACCAGCCATGGTCACATTTTGTCCTCATTCCTGGCATAGATTTGTTTCTTTTACAGCTTTCTCTTGTGGGTAAGAGTCCAGCCCAGTTCCCAGACTCTTCAGGGTAATTTGGCACAGACGCTTCCTCTCCCCCATGGCTGTATAAGGATCCCAGGAGATGAGCCTCCAAAGCTGGAGTGAGGTGGTGTGAATGCTCCCTGATGTGTGAGATCAGGTGTCCCCCTGACCAGTGGCTCACTTTACAGATGATAGCAACAGCATCTTTGGGATCCTCCTATTGAAAACAAAATACAGCATAGCTGTTGTAACTCTACTGCTTTAGTATTTCTCTCTTGTAGACTTGGTCTTTGAAAACTGCCCCAACAGCTGGCTGTTTGAAGAATAAATCATTGCAAAGATGCCAAATAATTGTGTGTGTTTCATTTCCTGTCCTAGGTGACCTGTATGGAGCCATTGGATCACCTGTGAGATTAGCGAAAACAGTCGTGGTTGGCAAAAGACATGATTTGGTCCAGAGGTTGCTTTATTTCCTCACTTACTTCATCAGATGCTCTGAACTTCAAGAAACACACCTTCTGGAAAATGGGGAGGATGAGGCCATTGTCATGCCTGGCACTGTTATCACTACCACGCTGGAGAAAGGAGAAGTGGAAGAGTCTGAGTATGTGCTTGTCACAATGCACAAGAACAGGGGCAACTTGCTGCCCACTGAGTCTGAAGAGATGAGAGCTCCCAACTGCAGCTGTAAATATTGCAAATGTCCCATTTCCCTCGCACAGAACATAGAAGGTGTTGCACAGCAAGAGAGAGAAGACATGCAAAGCACTCCTAAGGTAGAGCTGGAATCTTCTTCAGATGAGAACAGAACCATCGTTCCTGAGGACGGCCCGGAAGATGCTGTGGATGTGACACAACCGAGGCCCTGCCTGGATACCAAACTAGAGACTGTGGTGTGCACAGGGTCAGCTTCACCCGAGAAATGCATGGGGACAGAATCCTGTTTGGAGCCAGCAGCAAGCACGTGGAGGAGTGAGGAGGGGCTGGAGGCGGGCAGCCAGGCGGGAGGTGGGACAAGGACACCCGGGATTGCTGTGGAGAAGAAGCCGCCCGATAAGCTCTTCATGGACACGTTTCCGTGCAGCGCTGCCGAGGCTCAGACAAAGGTGACTTTCCTCATCGGAGATTCCATGTCACCTGATTCAGACATCGAACTGAGAAGCCAGGCAGTAGTGGAACAAATTGCCAGGCATCACAGCCCGCCAGCAGCGGAGGCAGCAGTGTCTGCTGATCAGAACTGTGAAGCTAAACAAACTGTTGAGGACCAAAATAGAGACTGTGGGACAGCTGAACCCTTTCCTCAAGTTGCTAGGGAGCATCAGAGCTGGAACCCAAACTCATACAGTGCGGAGAGCATGAGTCTGTTTGATGAATATTTCACTGATGACAGTTCAGTTGAAACCCGGACTATTGATGATATTCCAGGGCAAGCAGCTACGAACCTTCTTGCTCACAACAGTAGTTTAGAATTTTCTAAAAAGCTGTGTACAAAGGCTTGCAAACCACCTAGTGAATTTTGTAAATTTATGGACTCTGTTCGACAAGAGACCTACAAAAACTGCTTTAATGAGCAGGACCAAAGAGAGAAAATCTCTATTCGCGTCCCCCATGGGGACAGAGAAAACGTAGAGAAAAAGGTTGCCCCGGGAATTGATTGGGACATTCCAAGAAATGAGAGTTCAGACAGTGCCCTCGGTGACAGCGAAAGTGAGGATACAGGCCATGATCTAACTAGGCTGGGCAGTAACTATTATGGAGGAGAGCAAGAAGATTGGGCAGAGGAATATGAGATTCCCTTCCCTGGGTAAGTACTATTCAGCACTCACAGAGCCTAAAAAAGATGGAGCCTCTTCTCCTGTCACATATTTGGAGGACTGTAGCCTAACTTGGCATCAGGGGTTGGAAAAGTGTCTCTTGAGTTTGCTGGTTGTTGAGGAATATCGAGAGATCAATGGTCTGGAAAAAAATACCAACGGTGTATTGTGATCCTGGTTTGTATTCTCTGATTCCATAACAAGCTGACTGCAAAAGCAGACTGTAAAAAAAAAAAAAAAAAGTGCTTGACTTCAAGTTAGAAGAGATATGAAAAAAGTAGAAATGCAACCTCTGTAAGCTGAATTTGCTTTGATATGCCTTTCTTGCAGGTCAAAATTAGTTGAAGTCAACTCTGTCCAGCCCAGTATTGCCAATTTTGGAAGATCCTTATTAGGAGGTTACTGTTCATCTTACGTCCCTGACTTTGTTTTGCAAGGAATAGGAAGTGATGAAAAGCTGAGGCACTGTTTGGTGTCAGATTTGTCTCATGCTGTGCAGGTAATTAAGCTATATTTGGTAAATGTATTTCTCACAGTAGGGAAAGATAAATGTTTGTGGAGGTACAAACCTGCTGGAAGTGGAAATATTTCCTGTCACAGCTCCTGTCAGATTTCTCCAGTCCCAGGTCACCAATTTTTTCTCATCTCTCAATTAATGTATCTGAAAAATACTTTTAGATTTCACTGCAAATCTGGAGCACAGAAGATCAGACTCCCATTGAAGCTAGCTGGGAGGCTTGTGCCCTAGGAAGATGGATCTCAGTGCTAAGCTGTATCATTGTCTCCTGTAGGCTTGGCAGCTGATGGTTGTGTCCCCACAGGGGTGGAATGATATTCACAAGCCCATGTGCTGAGGTTGTGCCTCTCTTCCTGGGCACAGAGTCCTGCAGTGGTGCAGAAGCTCCCATTGCTCCCTCCTGTGTCCCTGCATGACTGACCAATGTGCAGCTGCTTGTGCAGCAGACTGTTCTCCATCACAAATGCTCAGTATTTTGGAGACATTGCTCCCTCTTTAGGGTGGTAGTCCATGTGTCCAATAGTGTCTTCAGTGGAAAAGGAGAAACCAATGTAAAGATAATGGTCTGAAGGGAACTCGAGCTTGTGACATGTTGGAGATCATCTCTTGTCCCCTAGTTTTTCCTTAGATGAACTGGGGCATGACTAGGAAGTGTGGTATTTCCTCCCCTTTTTACCAGGAAAGCAGTGGAAAGCAGGCTGTCACTGAAAGTGTGACATCTGCTCCCACCTGGTTTACTCCCCAGAGAATCAGGAAAAACAGACTGGTGAGCAGCCACTTTCTGAGAACTTCCAAAAAGTCCCCTTTTCCCTACTTCTCACTTCAACAATGTGCATTAGACCTGCAGCCCTTCTCTGTATGCCTGTCCCCCTACCTTGTGCCCAGCCCAACAGGGGATGAGCTTTGCTCCAAGTGCTTGTTCCAGGGGCTTGTTTAAGCTATGTGTTAAGTGTTATTGAACTTCAGGTGAGAGAGGCAGCAGTGTGAGGCACCTGCTGCTGTGGCACAGACGTGTCTGAAATACAGCCTGAGAGAGATTTTTATGCTCATCTTCAGCTAAAATAGTAACTGCATCCCAGTCCCTGTGTGAAGCCCTGGTTGACTCTTTGGAAGATAGAGATATTATTTAGCAGATAATTGCTAACAGTTCAGCCCACAAAATGTATTAGGGAAGGACAGGGGGTGTCGAAATACTCCCTTTTTTGAACCCTTTTTCATGGCTTTGGAGAGGTGAAACACCAGCTGAGGGGAATGGCAAGACACAGGCTTGGTTCCTGACTCCCTCTGCTGGCCTCCCGTGAAGGAAAACCAGTGACAGCTGGGAATAATCTGACCTCGTTAACACGGCCCACTAAGGTTGGATTTTTGGTGCTTTCAGTTTTAGGAGTTTAAAATACACTTTATATATGTCAGAACTCTTTATATAAAATGCCAAAATATGTAATTGCCAGCAAATGACACGCTTTAAAGCCTTTTAGAAAAGATAAAATAGCCACTATCCTTCTAAGACTGTGCCTTGCTCACAAAACCCCTCTGGTTTTAAAGGATGGAATGCAATGTGGGCAGATGTATTTTAGGTGAAGCAGTGTCTGGGATGTTATCCTGCTATCCAGCAATGCTGTCCTGCTATTCAGGATGGTGAAATTTTGTGAAAAGACCGCTGTCGTTTGTCATTCTCAGGGTTCTGCTCTTCATTTTTTTGTTCCTAGCACCCTGTTCTGGATGAGCCCATTGCAGAAGCTGTCTGCATTATTGCAGACACGGACAAATGGACGGTGCAAGTGGCCAGTAGCCAGAGGCGAATGATTGAGAATAAACTAGGAAAAGAAGTGTTAGTCTCCAGCCTCGTCTCCAACCTGCTTCATTCCACTCTTCAGCTTTACAAGCATAATTTATCTCCAAACTTTGTAAGTCTAAATGGAAATCACGAGGGCAATGGTTTTGAAGCACCTTTTAACTTCACAGGTTAAAGATATGTCAGGCTCTGCCTAGTGTTTGCATTTATAGCCAGTGCAACTTCTGGTGTAGCTGTTGAAATGCCACTCTAATCAAAACAACTGCCTCATTAATTTCGATTTAACATGTAATCAAAGACTTCTGCTCAAAAATGAACGGCCTGCTAGTGAATATCTCGCCTAGACATGGCCACAGAACAGTCAACAGGGGTATGGGATCTGTGCTTTCTGCTTTGGTTATCTCCTCCCTGACACAACTCCCTTTGCTTTTCAGTGTGTGATGCACCTGGAAGATCGGCTGCAGGAGCTCTACTTCAAAAGCAAGATGCTGTCCGAGTATCTCAAGGGCCAGATGAGAGTCCACGTCAAGGAGTTGGGCGTGGTGCTGGGGTATGGTCACAAAGTTCTCCCAGCAGTGCTACCCTGGGTGTCCTGGTGCCACCCCCTCCGCATGGGCTTGTTCCTAGCGCAGCGAAATGGATTCCTAAATGGGACTGGAGCTCCTGAGTTACCCATGGCTTCAGGCTTCTCCTTAGCCATTGCTCAATCACAAGGATCCCCCAGCCCTTCTGTCTTCCCTGCGGGCAGGAAGATGGGCTCAGCACTCTGCAGCTTATCAGACTCCCTTTTTAGTTGGTCAGTCGTCACTGAACAACATGGGGCACCTGATTCCTCCAGGTTGACTTTCCCTACATGGCAGGAAACACTCTCTGTGTCATGTAAGGCACATAATACCTCTCTGTGGGTGTGGGGCATGCACAGAGGATCTATTTAAGGGGTGTTTATAGGACAGCTCTGAGTATGCTTTCCTGCAGAGGAGTACAGGGGGAGCAGGAAGGCACACTGAGCATGTGTAGTGCTGGACATGGCAGCTTTGGCTGGTCCTCTGCTCCTGTGCTGTGTCCCCAACTATTATTCCCTTTACTCTGAGGTTAGGCAGGAATTTTCTTTCCCCCATCTGCCTCCTCAGCAGTTTGTTGGCCCTGTTAAAAACCCACCAGACAGGTGGGAGCTCAGGCAGCGCACCTCTGGAGGGATGGGAGGAACAATTTGGCAGCTGCAGTGCGTAGCCCGTGGCCTGAGTACAAGTGCTGGGGCTCGAGCAGGCAGTGTGGGTTCTGACACGTGTTCAGCCCAGTGACATTTCAGGTTGGATTAAACATGACTCTTCTGCTTCCTTTCAGGATTGAATCCAGCGACCTCCCCTTGCTGGCAGCTGTAGCGAGCACTCACTCTCCGTACGTTGCCCAGATCCTACTTTAAAATGCCAGAGGCCACAGACTTTGACTTTTTGCCTCTCTGGAAACAAAGTGGAAGACAACTTGTTCTGGCTCCTTTCTCTTTGCAGCAAGTAAAACAAACTGCTTGTTGAACTGCAGCACCTCCATATATGACTGCACAGTGTGCAAACACTTGGAGACTTCTCCTCTCCACTTGGCCATTTTTAAAAAAGGGTAAAGAAAGAAAAAAGGAAAACTGAGTAAGCCCAAGATTTCTGCCACAGAAAAGTGGAGATTTTAGCAAAGCTGAAGAGATGCAATTTTTTAGCAGTTTCTGCCACGATGGCTGACTGTGACTTACACTGGGAAATGGAGGAAGAACTGCTCTGAGAAATACGTGATGCCATCACCCCTTATAAACTGAACAAGAGAGCAGCTGCCTTCAGCCAGGCTTCAGCTGATGAGGATCACGTTAGGATCTGTAATTCTCAAGCTGCAATGATTTGTAAACAACTTCTACTTTTTCATGTCATAGTCCAATTCTGAATACTTCCCAGAGGAAGAACGGGGCAGGGGACTGTTTTTTTTTTTGTTTTTTTTTTTAAGAAGCTTGAAAATGACAGTCAGCTACAGAAGTTTATTTATGATCTTTCTCCTGGGAAGAGGAAATAGTGGGGGACAGAGGGCAACAGGGAGAATGGAGGAAGAGGCCAACAGACAAACTAGCGATGGAGATTCTTGGCTGGATGCTGTAACCAGTATTAAATGTTTATAATGTTTAAATGTTGCTTTATACTAAATGATGCTTTTCTTCCTCAACGTAATCAAAATGTTAAAAACAAAATAATCTAATGAGAACGTTGGCTGAAATTTCCCCATGGGTTCCCCAGAATGACATGACAATTACCTCTAACTTTTTTATGATCTATAAAATCTTGGACCATCATATTCTTTTTACAGCAGCCAGTCAGCTATTGAAATAATGAACTAGAAATAATTGTACCAAAGCACTGGGGACAAAACGAGTAGACTATTACCCTTAATTGCTCAGGTAACTAATTGATACATTTTTTAAAACCATTCTACAAAAAAAATGAACATTGATTACACCATAGTGTAGTAATATCCAGATTATTTTTTGACAAATATACCCTTGCTGCAGATGACTCTAATCCCTTTTCTACTCACTTGTGTAATTACCAGCAGGAAATGTTGTTTATTTTATTCTCAGCATTTCTCTTTTACTCAGCCATCACTGGTTTGTCATTGTATATACAATAGCAGTACGAGTAGCTGATGGACCCAACTGGTATAAGTAATGTAAATAGACAGTGGGAGGTGGATTATGTTTTTGAAGGCTCTACTACCTCAGTTTAACTGGACACTTCATTCTAGGCTTTGCTTTGCATATTTGTCCTAGCAGCCAATTAATGTTGCTGATTTTTAGCTTCTGTTTTCATCTATTAGGTTTAGTATATTGAAATTCATGGATTATCCACACAAGTAGGAGACACGTATTCACTTGGTCGCTGAGCTCTATAAAATTTCTATAAATATGTCATTCTGTAATCATCTTTTCAATAATACAGCACGCCTGCTATTGTTTGCAGAGTTACTTTAAGTACAAATCTATTTTAACCATTTGATAAACTTGAAAACAATAGGAGAGATCCCTGCCCCACCTCTGTCAGTGACAGAACTCTCCTCCCTTCCTTCTCTGGGGCCAGGATTCACCTGGAGTAGTTTTTCAGTACTACTTAAAATCTGTCACCTAAAACTCTGTTCCAGGAAGATCTATGTGGCAAACCCACCCCTCCCTTCCATGTAGGACTGAGTCTACATAAGGAAGTGACCCCAACATTAATACAGGCAGTGTCATTGGAAACTCTTTTGTATATAAATCTAATGCTGACTGCTGCAGGGGAAAACCT
This sequence comes from Polioptila caerulea, assembly GCA_013397295.1. Taxonomy (NCBI): domain Eukaryota; kingdom Metazoa; phylum Chordata; class Aves; order Passeriformes; family Certhiidae; genus Polioptila; species Polioptila caerulea. The sequence goes on from VYXF01001499.1 coordinate 40,845, forward strand.
CGTGTTTAATATGTGATCCAAAGATTTGTTTCTCCCATTTTTCAAATGTCCTTTCCTTGCCACACAATTATATTACATCTGGCTTTTGGAATGAGCACAAAACAGGGGCCCAGTTGTGTAAACACGTTTCTAATGAACTATAGGATTGCACTCAGAACATGGATGTTTAACTCTTTGCTAGGATATGTACTATAGGCAGTAGTTAGGATCCATTGTGCAGAGACTGGCAGGGTGACCTGTCTGTGCTGCTGGAGCTGGCAGAGGAGGGTTCCTGCCTGTGCCTTGGGAGGTTCCATGGGTGAGTTCATCCACAGCACATCCCCAGAGACCTGGGTAGCTGCACCCTCACCCTGGCACCTCCAGGACTGTGCTCATAATGATCCTGACAGAAGAACACCGGTCCTCGTTTGAGAGCCATTATTGTTGGGGTCACTTTAAAATGGGTTGGACTCTGCAGAAAGGCCCTTGCACGGCTTGCAAGTGAGTGTTAACATGAGAGGAGCAGGCGGTGGCTGTTGGTGGCCCCCTGTCTGCTGCCCTCTGCCCAGCACCACCCGGTGATGGTGTCAGTGATGTGTTCAGCCAGCCCCAGACCGAGCAGCCACGGGTGCAGCTTCCTCATCATCCTCCCCCAGTGCCGGTCCCTCGGGCACAGCAGCACCCCTCAGCTCTCAGCAGGATTGTGGGCAGAACACAACCAAAACCCTGGCCTGGGAAGTTTTCCTGTGAGTTAACTTTTTGGGTACATGAACAATGTGGTACGTATGTCTGTTTGTTAAATAATACGAAAAGGGATTTTTACAGGATATAGCATTGACTTTTAAAATTATATCATGATTCTTTTATGTGAATAGAAAACTAATGTTTGATTTCTTTTTTTCCACTATTCCCAGTCTCCGTTTTTAACATGTCTTAATTTTCTGGCTGAAACCTAAGTGTACTAGGCACTCAAATAAGCAAATTTGATTTTGTTGCAATTGGCAAACACTGGGCTGCTAAGAACAAAAAACTGTTGAAAAGAACAGAATTTACACCTTGCATATGTTTTCCCTATTAGTTCTTAGAGTTGTTTTATGACAATTTTTTGCTTTCTCTAAATTATTTAGATGGTGGTACTTGTAAAATGCTGGGTAAAATGTACATACTTGTTATCTCTTCTGTTTTTGTATATATTTCCCAAGATGTGCACTTGTATTATAATAACCATTCCCAATTTTAGGGGAAATTTGTGCAATAAATACAGTATGTCAGTTTAGTTGTGGTACCTTTTGTGTCCCTTTCTCGACATGTGCTCTGAGTCCGTGGGTGAGTGAACCATCTAACATTTGAAACCTGTCTCCCCTCAGCTGCCCATTTTGGGGCATTGATTCTGGCACTTGGCAGTGCTGCAGCCATTCAGTTTGGGGTCTTGGAAGGAATTCATTGTTTCAAACAGGAATTTGTAATTAAACTTGCTGTCCCTTCAGTTGTGAATGCTGTTGGCCCCCAGAAGGCAATACTGAGATGGGAGGGAGGTCCTGATCCTCTGTACTGATGCTTGACTTTGTGTGAGGTGAACAAACAGAAGCAGAAAGCCATTGTCTTCCACTGGTTCATGCATTCATTCCTAAAGTGACCTGCAAAGAAGTTTGTCACACAGGTGTTCACAATTGTGTTTGTCACTGTATTTGTGCCCATCTGCCTGAGTACAATCCCTTTTCTGTCTCTCTGGGCTGCTGTACAGGAATGAAGGTTATTGAGGCGTCTTTGGAAGGTTTTATTAAATTTTAGTTCAAATTGTGGTAACAGTGCTGCCAAGAAAAGTGAAGTAATAACCATGCAACAGGAAAAACAATTAGGAAGATGTAGCAGAGTGTACAAATGAGGCTTTAGAGCATCTGGGTTAAATAAGGTCCTGTGTTCCCAAAGAATGGAAAAAGGACAAGCAGAAGATGGAAACCTTTGCCCGAAGCAGCCGCATCTTCTATTTTGGATAAATGCTACGTGGTTTCCTGCCCTGGTGTGTACCTGCCCCAGGTGCCCTTGCCACATGCGAGGTGCAGGATGAGCTGAGGGATGAGCTGAGCTTCGTGTCCCCAAGCCCTGTCTTGCAGTGCCCAGCTGCTGGGCAGGGAACACTGCAGGTCCCACACTCAGCACAGCCAGACAGCACAGGGGCCTTCTAGGATTTCCACTTGCACCTGCCAAGTCCTGTCCTGTAAAAGGATGCCTGTGATGGGAGTGTTTGGAAGAATGGAATTTGTGTTCACTCACAGAAATGGAAGCTGCAACAACCGACTCTTGGGTGCTTGAACTGGTGCTGTAACACCACCCTGAGGTTTCCCTGTGCGCAGGGACGAATTGCTCTGACTCTGCCTTCGCTGTTGGCATCCCAAGTAACACTGTATCAATAGCTCAGTGCTCCGTGTGGGTCAGTCTACCAAGCAATTAACACAGGATACCTTGCCTTTTAATACTGATAACTCCGGGGGTTATTGCCGGCCTGGTGCCCTTGTTCCATGCTGGATTCACAAGGGAGAGCCTGCAGTGGCACGGCACAGCCGCACTGAAGGTGTGGAGCAGCTCCCGCCAGCAGAATCTGCAGCAGAAGATGCTTGGCTTTAGCTGGGAGCTCTGCTATGGAACACTGGAGATGTGCACCCTGCTCTATCAGACCTCCTGCAGGGCTTCTTGGGTGGAAGCTTTGCTTCAGAGGGCAGAGAATTTGGTGTTAGCAGAGTAGACGGCCATGAGGTGTCCTCCTGACGGGGATGGCAAGAGTAGCTGGGGCCTGGTGTCTGCGTGGGTGTTTGGCAGCGATGATGTGAGCAGTGAATTCAGCATTATAATCACTGCAGCATCCAGAAAATGCTGATGTTAATGCCCAGAATTGATTTCCTTTTTAACTTTCCAGAGAAAGTTAACTTAAAGTTAACTTAAACTCCCAAGACCCGGACACAGTACTTGCTAACCAGTATTTTTAATGTATTGTTACTCCTTTTCTGTAATTCCCTGAATTTTCCTGAAACAAAAGTGAAAGCTAATTCACTTAGCTGAGGCAAAAATAGGAAGGAAACCACAGGCACCCAAGTACCATGGCGTCTCTCATCTCCCACATTATTCCCAGGGGTCTGCAGAAGAGGATGTGATTATTTTCTGTGTGGCTTAGAGCAGAGTAACCACAGGACAATTTCTGGATCCAGGGGTGGGAAGAAGCTCTGTGTGTTGGTTGCACAAAGGCACAGAGCTCCCAACAGCTCTCTGCTGAGCTGCTTCCTTAAACATTTCTTCTCCCTTAAACATTTAGTGTTTAAAAAATAGTGGCCTTTTAGCTGGAGGTAAAAGTAAGCAGAGAGCCTGGAGATACACGTGTCAGAATTCTGAGTCTCTGTGCTGCAAGGAACATCTCTGTTTATGTGCTGGAGCATGCACATTCTGTTCCAGCCATCCCCTCGTTTATTTTGTGGTACAGGAGCAGTTACAGGCTTTGCACACCATCCCTGCAGCCTTCGTGTCTTCCCTCTGCACAGATAGATCATCTTTGCTGTTGCTACAGGCAGATCTAAATACACCAGTGCTTCGGGCTTGGAAAGTGTTGCTGGTGCTGGCTGGAGATGCTTCTTTCCTGGAAGCAGTGCTTTTCTGTTTTGACTGCCGCAGAAGCACAAGTTCAAATCCTGTGGGATCTGTCCAGGCTTTTGGAGCAGAACCTGATTCCCCAGCAGCAGCAGCAGCTTTGCTTGGGGAGTCCTCTGGCAGAGGAGCTGGGAGGTAAATCATCTGTGCCCAATGTGCCTGGTAGCTCTCCCAAAGGGGTGGGAAGGAGCAGACATTGCAGGACAGGCAGCTCAGCTCCGAGGAACAGGAGTGAGAGCTCCTGCCCCGACTGGCACAGAAAGTGCCCATGGGGAGCATCCCACGGGGCTGTGGGTGCCCACAGGAGCTTGGAGGAAGGGCTGGCATGAGGGATCCTGTGTTGGAGAGGTGCTGTGACCCTCCTTCTATCGAGGGACTGCTGCTGGACAGCATTTTCTGCCTCAGCAATACCTGCTGGCCTGCAAGGCTGGACATTTGTGTGGCCTCTGGACATGAACAGCTTCATGTGAGCCATCACCTGCATGTCACCCACTTGGGTCTTGCTCGGGCTCTCTGCTGTCTGGCAGCTGGTCTCCTCCTAGAGGCATAGTAGCAGGAAGCAGCATGTTACTCCCATTTATTTGTTTCTTTTCATTACCAAAAATATTTGTACAGCGGCAGAATTTGATTTCCAAACCTCTGCGTGTTCCAGCTGTCTGTTCCCAGCTAGAGCTTAAGCCGTCTGCTCCGAGGGTGGGGATCGCTGCCGGAGCCCCTGCCCTCAGCTGTGCTCCTGGGAACCGGCTGCAGCAGGGCCCGGAGAGCTCTCCGTGCCCCTCACGGCAGCTGTGCTGCAAGAAGGTGCAGGAGTAAAGGCAGGTGAAGCAAGGAGCTGGTCCTGTGGTTTGTCAGTGATAAGGAAAGGCCGCCTAAAGCACACCAGGAGTGGTTCGCGGTGAGGCACCCGCAGCCTCCTCCGTCCTGCGGGACCCCAGAGGACATGGCGGTGACAAGTGCCGGGCCCCGCCGCCGCTCAGAGCCTCGGCGGATTGAGCAATGCCCGCGGCGGCCGCAGCCGTGTGGGGTGGGCAGGGCAGGGCAGGGCAGGGCAGGGCAGGGCAGGGCGGTCTGTGCGCCCGGGTCTGGCCCACCGGCACCCAGGGAGTGCCGCGATGGCGGCGGGCTGAACGACCGGCCCCGGTGGTTTGGGGGCGAGCCCGGCCGCGGGGCTGCTCCCTGCGGCCACTGACTCGGGTGTACACACTCGCGTTGTTTCAAGGCCAGGTTCCCCCAGAGCTCCATCTCGGGGCCCTGCAGGACGGCCAGGCAGCTGTCTGGGCGCTCAGACACCAGCGAGGGCGAGGGACCGTGCTCGGGGGCAGAGCTGTGCTGCCGGGCGGCACGGATGAGCCATGCCGGCCCAGCCAGCAGCCTTATTGCAACATCCAAAGGAAGTATTTGGGCCGCAGGCCCGTCCCGGATTTCCAAAGCAGCACAGGAGATAAGCAGATGCCTTTTTCTTATGACACAGCTGCTCTGCCTATGCCCCAGCTCTGGCCAGGCCCCCGGCTGCGAGAGGAGCGCCCAGTGCGGGTGCTGGTGGGGACTTCGGGGGTGATTCACCTCTCCCTCCACCTTCGTGCTTTCAGTTCGCTGTTGTTTTCCTTATGGACCTGCAACCCAGCACCTTTGGTAACAGTTTGTCTGTATATAAAGCTTCTCAGAAATGAAATTACAGACCAAGGAAAATCTTCAGGAAGAACGAGACAGGGGTGGCAGGATGGGAATGTCCTGCTCTGGCTCATCGTTTTCTCCTTACAGAGTCAGAACCTTGTGTGAACGGGAGGGAGCCGCTTCCTCTGACACAGGGCCGGGGGAGCCCTGGGGTGCCGCAGTGCCAGGGGTCAGGGCCATCCCTGGGCCACTGCCTTTTAGCCCATAAAGACATTGCTTAATTGCAGGTATTTCTTGGTTTGAAGATTTCATCTATCCTGTGCTTTCTAAAATGCTGAGAGAGAGGAACTGCCTCTGACCACTGTGCCTTTGCCTGCTCCTGTTGTTCAGTTTCTAGCACTAACCAGAGTTCTGTTTAATCTGGAGCTTGATTCTCATTCTTTGTTAATTCCTTAGGATGTGCTTTGATTCCACTGGTTGGATAGACCCTGCTTTTTTCTTATGGAAAAGCACTAAGGAGGAAAGGGGATTCGTGCAGATCACGTGCAGCTCTGCTGTGCTGGAGCAATCGCAGCCTGTGCTGCTCTCATCATCATTTCCTGCATGAGCAGGATGGGCTGAAGTTGCAGCTCTGGGACACAAGAATGTGTCACTGGTGGCAGTGCTGGGCCAGGTCGGAGAGCTGACGGTGGAGTTTGTCCCAGGTTCTTAATGGAAAACAAATGTTTTCCTTAAGTGGCATTGAGAATGAAAGCAGTGTTTCTTATGGAAGTGCACATAGCTGGGCTGAGGAAGAAGGGTGAGAACATTTCCTTGAGAAATTAGTTTCTTACTTCCCAAAGGCTCATCAATTTAGTTTTCTTGGCTAATAAAATTAATTTCTAGAATATTTTCACTAATGTCACCAAAAGAAAAGTGGTTTATAAACAGCCTGGAGTGAGCAGAGAGCGCAGTGGTGAGGGTGCCTGGAGGCAAAGCCCAACACTGTGCAGGGGTGATCCCAGCAAGCCCCTTGGCCAGCTCCCAGTGCTGACACAGGGCCACTGGTGGGACATCTTCTGAGCAAACACCCTCATTTGGGGCCTTTTGGGGGTGGCAATAGCAAGAATTTGCTATGCTACAAAGGTGTCTATAAACGGTGACTTTAGGGCAGAGGGTACCAGTGGGTTTATGTGCTTGATTTTCCTGCCAGAGGTGCTTTTCACTTTGGAGAACTTCAATGTGTTGGAAAGACTATGTTCAGCATTTCTCCTATAGTTATTTCTATAGTTACTTCAAAATTACAGCCACGAGCAATTATAATTTTCAATAGCTTATTGAGTGCACTGAATCCTAAGAACTTAACTACCACATTTGCAAGGAGTAGATTTATTAATAGCAGCTGTAACTAGAAATCTTGTCTAATTTTGATCACTACCAGTGGGTTTAAAAGACATGAAAAAATAAGGGCTCCTGTTTTTATGTATTAACAATAAGACTGATAAAAGTTGTGGGAGATATTCTGGGCGAACAAAAAAATTACAGCTGTGTTCCTTGTGCTGCAATAATTAATGATCATGCACTTTATTCTCCAAAGCTGTTTTTCTTGTACAGCTTAACTAAAGGTCTTGATCTCTGTCATTTCACATGACATTGTTTTGAGGCTGGTTAGGCTGTAAAAGCCATCAGCCTGAAGGAGAATTTATTTTTCAAAACAGAGCTTAACTCTCCAAACTATTTCTTAAATTATAGGTTAGTGAAAAGCAGGCCCTTCCCATGGAAACAGAGTTTTTAAAGAACTGTAGACTTGAACTGATTTAGTATTAAAATCAAGGGCTATGTCTTGGGCTGGTAAGAACCCCCATTGCTCCTGGCAACTGCAGCTCTTCACAGCTGTGAATTCAGACACACTGTTTTCAGGGGAAAATAATCCTTAACCTAAATACAACTTTTCAGATATTTTGAGGTTGACCTTTGTTTCCTTCTCTGTTTTTTCCCAGGTTGGCTGGCTGGGAAGCTGCTGACCCTGCTAGATCACAAGCTCCTACAGCAGCTCATCCTTCCAGTGAAGGGATCGTGGGCCCTGCCAGAGCCCATGCAGGGTTTGTCTAGTGCAAGTCATTAGTCTCAGAAATATGGGGTGAATTCCCACTTTTTCAGGATGTGAACAACAGAGACAGGTTTGGAGGAAATGTCTTCCATCAGAAGTGTCTGTCCTCTGCCTTCATCACTTACAGTTAAAGCATGAAAGCTCATTAGGTGTGATTTGGCTATTTCCTGTCCAGGCTGTCAAGTGAAGAGGCAGCTGAGCAGCATTTCTGGAGCACGTGGTGGTCTCATTACCTCAGTGAGGGAAACACTCTGCAACAGAACCCTCACCCCCTCCTTGCCCATGGTGTTTAAACTAGATGGTTTTAAACGAAAAGAGGCTCAATTTAGGTTAGGTATAAGGAAGAAGTTTCCTGCAGTAGGGGTGCTGAGGCCCTGGCACAGGATGCCCAGAAAAGCTGTGTCTGCCCCATCCCTGGATGTGTTCAAGGTTGATGGGGCTTGGAGGTTGGATGGGGTTGGAGCAAGGTGGTCTAGTGGAAGGTGTCCCTGCCCATGGCAGGAAGAAGATGACCTCTAAAGGTTCCTTCTAAGCCAAGCCATTCTGTGATTCTGTTACTGGATAAGTTACTAACAGCTTCCTCTGCCAGACCACCATCACTGCGCCTCCAGGTTTGGGGTGTCCCTGACACCTATCTACACTCACAATCTTTCCAGACCCCAGGACCTGGCTTTACTGGTGATTCCCACCCTGGGCCCAAGGTGCTGCAGAACTCTGCTGTCTCAGTTTCTTACTGCAATACTCTTCTTGCCAATTTTGATTGCAGATTCTTTACCATGTGTGTGCACATCCTTCTTTAGACCACAACTGGGAAAAGCTCTGGGGTGGTTCCTGCTCAGGGTCTCCTTAACTGCAAACCCACAAACTGTTTCCATTTCTCTTGGTACCTTGTTCAAAAGTGCAGCACTTTTGAAATACCCTCCTAGTGTGAGACCCAGTGATAGTTGACAAAGTAGCAACTACTACAGCAATAGTTTATATAAAACAAAACATTTCTACTGCAAAGGCAATTTTGCTTTGGATAAAGATGGAGATGAAATCCAACTGTTCCAGTGCAATGGACTGGCATGGAAAATGTCTGCCACTGGCAAAAGCTCTGGGGGAAAAAAGTAAGTCAGTAAAGCAGTTTGAAAAAAGGAAGAGAGATATTTGCTGGTACCAACCATGGCTTTTAGTGTGTTGGTATGGCACTGAGAGTATCCCTGACACACGGACAGGAGGTAAGGGCACTTAGGGGAAGCTCCACTCAGCTTTCTAGAAAAGTCAAAGGTTGCTTGTTCCACTTGTGCAGTCACTTCATATGCAGCTATTGAAAATTATATTTCCTTGACAAGATTGTTTCTGGTGTCAGGGTTTTTCTGGAAGTCAATGTGCTTCCTATGGGCCAAGCAGGTCACTGCAGGAATTTCATTGTGTTTCCCATTTTAATGGAAATTGCAAATACATTTCCAGACACAGCTCTGGAAACACCCTGACAGCAGCCTCCATCACCTCTTCAGTGTTTTAGACTGGGGAGTCCTTGTGTCTCAGCTTTCACCTACATGGAATGAAATGCCTAAAAATCTTTGAAAAAAAAAGAAATAGCATCTGCCTTAATGTCGTCACTGCTATCCTACCTAATAAATATTTTCCTAAAAAAACTTCAGTCCTCCTTCTCTGAGGAACAAAACTGCTTCCATGGGGGTAAATAATCATAGGTAAGTGGTATTTGTGTACTTGGGTGACATCTGTTTTATTGGGTGGAGCACTCAGCTGTGCACTCGACAACTTGCATCACTCTCTGATTCATACAATCATCTGACCTTCATCTAACTGCTGCTTTGCTTTTATTTCCTTTTCTCCCTACGAGTTACAGTAAAGGAAATTCTTCCTGTGCTCCATACACAATGCTTCCTTTCATTCAAGGTTTGGTTGTGCCTTTAGCATTTAAAAAAACAACCAGTACAACCATCTACTGGAAAAGCACAGGATGAAATTTCACATCCCTCACATTTCCCCCCCCCCGCAGACTACACACAGCTCCAGGATCTGCTGTACTTTGGACACAGCCTCCCCTCCTGGGTAAAATCCCAGCAGGGAGATGCTGCAGCCCCTCTGGCTGGGATTATGGGGTTAGCAGTGAGGGTTTCTCCCTGTTTGGTGTCTGGAAAAGTGAGCAGGTCTTCCAGGAGGAGTCTGACTCTGCTGGCTCTGTCTGGTGCTGTCCCTTCAGCTCCTGCTCTGCCCTGGGAGGCCGTTCCCCTGGGTGCACCCTTGTGTCCCTGCCTTGCAGCTGAGGAAGGACAGCCACCTCCCTGGATGTCTCAGCTTTCAGAAGCATGAAGGTGAAAGAGAGTCTGGTGGTCTCTGAGCAGGAGCATCTCAGCTGTCTGTTACAGGAGAGCTTCTGGGTGGTTGGAAGAGGCCACCACAGGCTTTGGGATAATGTTAGGAATCAATAAGCCTTAACACAGAATGACTGTATGTTACCAAGGGCAGGGTCTCTAGAAGGAAGGGAGGAAAACCACATTGAGTGGAAGAAGAGTCATCTGCAGATCTTTCTGAAGTTAAAAATAGTTAGGATTTTGTCTGCAGAAGACAGTTTGTCCTGTTATGCTGCTGTCATCATGTGAGCAGGCTGTATGCTTCTGCATTTGATGACTAAAACTGACATGCTGAAAACAGGAACTTTCTGGAAATTCTGCATGCCTGAGATTTATTTGTTTCAGTGAGTTTCCTGATATCATCTCATCCATATGGTTGTGCTTGGATGGGGGAACTAAACATGTCATTAGCTCTGCAGGGTCATTAAAAGTTGGGGAAGAGATCATAAAGAATCATAAGGATGCATGACATCCTGTGAAGACAGATGATAAAAGCAACCACCCCTGACAGTGAGTGCTTCAAGGCAAGGGAACCTAGTTTAAGAGCATGGAGGAGCTGAGCTCTTGTTAACTCATGTCAGCAGGAACTGTTTATCCCCGCTTCATCAAAAAAAATCAGACTGACAGCATCGAAATGTGACTAAAACCAGAGGATGATACAGGGAATTTTGGCCTTCATAACTTTGCAATGACTTCACCAAGCATTCTTGGCTCCCAGGCCTGGACTGAATCTACTAAACTGTGCAACATTTCTTTGTAATCAAATTATAATTTACACACATGCACAAAAACACAAACACAGAGACCTGTGTCTTCCTACAAACACACCAAATGTCTGCCAACAATGGAAAGCTGATCTGATGCTGGCTGAATCATCACTGTGGTCTAAGCTACGATAGCAAAGCTCATGGTTGCAAAGAACCTTGACACCAGCAGCAAGAGAACGGTAAGAAATGCAAGTCTTCCCCAGCCTTGGTCTTGATTCAAACACTGTAATATTTCTTGTAGGATTTCACAAATAAGTAGCAGGTTTTTGATTGCATAAAGCAGTGAAATTGCCAGTCAGGCGTTTATTCACAGTTTCTTAATCTAGATGATTGCCACTTAAGAAAAAGTCTAGACCGTTGGCCTGTTTTTTGGCAGAAGAGAAGTTTTTTATTATTTTTCCACATGCTTGGAGAATTACTCCATTTACTTAAAAAAGGGGAAGGACTGAAGTTCTATTTACTCTAATTTTTATCATATTTAAACTGGCTGCTCTCTGTAGGCATGCCCTGTTCTATTACCAGCCCAATGTTGTTGGCCAAAGTGTTGTCCAGTAACAAATACCACAGATACACAGAATGGTCACATTGAGTTATGCAAGTGTTTGGTTTTTTGCCTCTGAAAATAGCTACTCAGTAGAAAAATACAAATCCCATTGCATGTTCTCTCTGGGTTATAAAAGGTCACAGACACAAAATCCTCACTGTTTGTGAAATCTTCTTGCAGCTTATAGTTGTAAAACTTTTAACATCCTTGAAAAATTAATGGGAATAAGATATGTTAAATTGGCAATTGATACCAAATTACTGGTGGAGAGTTTCTGGTGCCAAGATTGTTCTTTCTTTTTGTTACTTAAGTCTTCATCTTTATCGGTGCCCAGCCCATTCTTTTACCCACCTTCCACTTTCTAACAGTTTTTGGCATGATGCTTCCGATGACAAATGAAGAAAATCTTTCAGTTGAACCTGTAAGCTGATTACAGCAACAAAGAACATGCAAATGGAGCAGTCACCAGACTCCAGATTGCCTACAGTCAGGGCAGGTTTTCCCCCGCCACCCCCATCTTTAATTTTTTCAGGCTTGAGCATGGACATCTGTATACTGTTTCTGGATACTTCCGATATCTAGACAGGTCCATATGCTCTTTTGGGTTTTGCCAACCAAGTGCTGGGGCTGGAATCACGTATCTGTAGGTTGTGTGTAGTAAAAATAAAGTGGCAGAAGACGCACAAAAAAATTGATACAAGAGCCTGTTTCAGACTGAGCTGTTCCCTTGCAGAGTGTGTAGCAAGCCACCAGCTCGTGGCTTGGAGCAAAGCAGCTGGGGTTTAGATGTTGTTTTGTAACTGTTTTGAATGTTTTTTGCAGTTCTTATTCTGTTTTATCAGACACTGTTGATAATGTTGTACACGACACCATGTCTGAGGCAGTTTGGATGCTCCAGTGATTTGGCAGGAGTCCTCTCTTTCCTCATCCCACTCACTCACATTCACCAGGGCTTGGTAAGTCCATCGGGATGGTGGCAGGCCCTGGATGGACCCTTTCAAGTCACTCAGCAGTGGCAAGGGAGAGGAATATCCTTCTTCATACCTGTTGTTTCCCATATGGACAAGGAAGAGAAATGAGAAAGATGAGAACATACATGTCAGTATCACGGGACAGCCAGTGTTCCTTCAACACAAACAGCTTTCACTGTCCTCACTGGTAACTTTCAGAAAAAGCATCAATGCCTGTCTTTGTGTTCACAGAAGCCTTAGTAAATGAATAGCAAATAACCCAATTCACTATTTCCTTTTCAGATTGTTCCTGACTTGGGAACCAGGACTCCACGAGCACTCCCAAGGATTACGTGACACAGGTCAGAGTGACATGTTCCTAACACACTGTGCATCCTCAAGCATAAAATATTTGTTACTTCAGAATTTCCACCTGTGCTCCATGAAGCCTTTCCTGTGGACACTCCACAAATTGCCCTCAGCTTGGAGATGTGTCCTTCTCTTGGGACTACTACTTAGGAAATTGTTACAGCCTCCAGCTGAGCTGTGGCACAGGCTGCTCTTGGGAGCAGCTGAGGCTTGTCATTCCCTCTCTTTGCATGTTAATATAATCTTAAAATCTTTCAATCTTAAGGCTCACTGAATTCCCAGTCATTCACATGAGCACTCAGCATGTTACAGACCATCACAGATGCATGACAGTGAACATGAAAAGCAAGGAAAATTCCCACTGAAGCTAAAATGTCAGTAGAGAAAGTGTTCCATCCCCACATTTAAAAGGTGTCAGGCTCCCTATTTGTTCCTGTATTGTTGATAAAGGCTGAAAAGTAAGTGTTTGACTGTCACAAGGAGATATGCAATTGCTTATGTGTACATGGCTTCCACTCTTCAGGAAAAATCTATATATGGAATGAAAGCCCTTCAGGAAAAATCTGTACTAGAGTTTTTTTAGAAGGAAAGCCATGTTAGTCTTGAGTTAAAGAGAAGAAAGGTGGGGGTTTAATTTTAAAAACTAAACGTTAAACTAACGTTATTATAACACAGCAGAAAGATATAATTATCTCACAGTTCTGTTTCTTCTTTCCTACTTTTACCATTATCCTTTGAACTGAAGCTCTGGAAATATGCACAGTGGGGAATTTTGCTCTGGAAGGAGAAGTAGCGGTACAGTATTCGGACCATTTCATTCTTGCTCTGGATTTTGCAAAAAATAATTTGGTATTTCACTTCTGATTTCAGAAATGAACTCTGAGCTGCAAAATGCTGTTATAGTCAAGAGATCAATGTTCTTAAGTAGCTACCTGAGCAGTGTTGTGCCATTTGCAAAAATGTAACTTTTCTGCAAAAGGTGAGCTCTCACAAAATTCCTAATGATCCCTTTGCCTCCCCAGTTTTTCAGGAAGTTCATGATCAGAGTAACTATATATGGTAAAACTGTCTGAAGAGGTTCTTCCCCGTTGGGAATCCCAGAATATTTTGTTTTCCTCTAGTCAGGCAGAGAATTAATTTGTGTATCCTCCTTGCAGTATGTTAACCACATACTTAGCTAGTAGTTGTTGCCAAAGATACGCATGAATGTCCAAAGAGAATTTTTTTTCCAAAGCTAAGAAATTAAAACCAATAGCCTAACAGACAGATTGGAGAATGAGAGGAAGGAAACTGCCAGGCTGTAATAGAACTCAGAGGACACTAAATACATAGAATACATAAAAATAAAAGTTAAAAATATTTCATGATGATTCTGAATCTTTCCCAGTGGGAGAGGTGAGGAAGTTGACTTTTACCCTGAGGAATCTGGGATGTGCACATGGTGGTAAAAGGCATCTTTGGGAGTGTCAGTGAAGCAGAACAATTGAGGGAACATTCTGGGAGGAGATGTACTCCGTAACTCAGCTGGTCTTCCCAAATTTACAGATCCTTGAAGCAGAAACATTTAATCTCCTGAGACTGCAACTCATCTGTATTAATAGCAAAGCACCTCTGAGTCTCACAGATACTGATAGTTTTCAATTAAAAAACTTTGCAGTAAGTGGTAATGCTTTACTTGTGCCGGGATAGGAAGCAAATTTTGCCCTCTGCATTGACAATAGGCGTCCTGCTTGGCCACATCCCTTAATCCCAGCCCTGAAATCACTCACTTGTGAAAGCCTTTTAATTAACTATGTCAGCTTTACCACGTGGAGACATCGGCTGTAGCACCAGTAAGCAGTGAGGACCATGACACTCCTTTCCATTGTTCTCCAGATATTTGGGAAAGTGAAGCTTATGGCTGAAATAGCCCCTGAAATAATTCCAGCTATTAGAGCCCTTACCTACCCAAATTCAGGTACTTTAGGAGTGAGGGAAGTGTTGTTTCATGGGTTAGTTGAGCCAAGCAATTAAACTGGAATGGCAGCTTTGGCTCCTCCTGTGCCTGGCTGTAGGCTGGTGTTCAGTACAGGAATTTGTGTGCAGAAGGAAAAGGAATTTTTAGGCTACTAATTTTATTCCCACAGTGAGTGTCCACTTTTGTGTTATGTTCATTGTAGGAATGCTGAACAGCTGGAATAGGTGGTAAAATGAGTTCCCTTCTAAAAACCAAGAATAGGGCTTAAATTATTTCAGATCCATGAGAACTGTGACTGCGTGGATTTCACCAAAATCTGGGGTTTTCTTGCTGGTTGTTAATTAATTTTTTTCCCAGCCACCTGCACCTGGGGAGTATTGCCTAATTTTTTATACCATCTTTAAATATAAATTGAGCTGGTAAAGCTCTTGATTTGCTATTTGCTCTGATTAAAAAAAAAAAAAAAGGAATAAAAAAATCTCCTAATAGAGAAGGATTCATGCTTAGTTCTTTTCTTCTCTTAAGTTACTCAGGAGGACTTTTTCTATCTTTTCCATTTAGTTCCTGGCAGGGAATCTTTGAAGATTCCCACACCACTGGAAACAATATTTTATGTACTAAAGTTGAAAGAGGATAACATGTTCTGCCAAATAACCAGTACAAACTTCTGACCTTTGGAACAATAATAGACATGATATTTGGAAATCTTACATTTGCAACAGAAGTTCAAAGAAAAGGGGAAAAAAAGAAAGAAAATTAGTTTTGATGGACTTTATGAGACCGAAAGCTGTGTCTTTCCTGTCAGTGTTGGGAGCATCTCATGTTCTCTCTGCCGTGCATGCAGTGTAATAAATGTGATGTTAAGGATGGCTGCTCTTCAGATCCCAGCTGTCCATTCCATGGTTGTTGCCCCTGCAGTGATACCAGGCACAGCATCAGAACAGTCTGCACCGTCGTATTTCCTCAGATTTTTTTGTTTTTTAACAAAACAGTAGAAATATTATAAAACAACGTGGAAGGGACAATCAGGCCCTTGAGCACAACAAAGGTAATTGTGCCATAAAGGGCAAGTGGTAAAGAGAACGGGAAGGGGTAGCTGGAGAAAGGGCAGGAACAAAACCACTCTTGATTATTAGGAAGGAAAGAGGAAAAAGCAAAAGGGCAAACACAAGTTGTGTGCCTGCAACGCTTTGATCTCATAAATTAACAGAATCCGACTTGTAATAGGAAGGAAAATCTTGCGATGCGTGTTTGTTACGTGGCTGCTTCCCGCTGTCCCCGATCGGCCGTCGGGACCAGGGATGCCGGGCTTGGAAGAAGTTTGTAAAACCCCACGGCCGCCGAGCTGTGGAGGCACCTTCCCTGCATTACTGACCGCCGAGCTCCGCGTTCGGCGGGACCGCGCCCGAGCGGCGCCGCGAGGCCTCGCTGGGCACGGCCACACGCGGCCGCTCCGCCGGGAGCGACACGGGCCGGGCGCAGCGCAGGGAGCACGGGGGCCAACGCTCCACGACTGCGGCGTGAGGGAAACCCCGGCGGAGCGGTGCCCGGACACCACGCCTGCTGTTACGCCTGCTCACGGACACTGCGATCCCAAGCGGAGCAGAAAATGCTTTATTTGGGGCGCAGGCTGCCGAAAACGCCTTCAGCGGGGCGCGCAGGCAGCGCGGGAGCGGCCGCCCCGACCAACCCGCGGCCTCCGCAGCGCCGGGAAGCGGCGCC
>VYXF01001499.1:57333-199455 GCA_013397295.1 Polioptila caerulea
CCGCGCCGGTGTGATCGCGGCGCGCCCCGCGGCAGCGCCCCGCCAGCCGCTCCCGCGGGGCGGGGGGCGCCGGGCCGGAGGATGAGCGCCCCGGTGGAGCCCAGGATCAAACAGGCGCTGCGGAAGAAGCCCGCCGAGCGTACTTCGGAGGTGAGGCGACTCCGGCTCCTGCCCAGCGAGTCTTTTTATTTACTTTCTCACTTTTCCTTTGCGTAAATCCGTGTTCCGACAGCGCGGGATCCGCGGGGCGCACGCAGACCGGGCTGGCGCACAAACTTCTGTCTGGAGCTCGGTTATTTATTTATTTCTCTCCAAAGTTGGCCCTCTCGGGACCAGCAGTGGTTTAAACGCCCAGTAAGTAACACGCTGGGCACAGGCACAAGGCGCTTCATGGAGTACTTCGGGCCAGCTGTTGCAAGAAGAACAACGAGAAGTAGATCACCGAAAAGTAAAATGATGCATATTTCAGTGATGCAAAACTTATGGGAAAAGTTAGGGAGCCGAAAGGCTTTACTTACCTGTACAGTGATGCAGATTTAAACAAAACCAAACTAATTATGCTGCTCAGACTTCATAAAGACGTTTCTGCAGTGAGTGGGAGTGTAGAAATGTGTGAGGCTGGTAAGCTACAATAAAGCGCATTTTCCAATTAACTGCCTCCTCTGTCCCTTCCCCACAAACTAGTCTGTAATCAGCCATGTATTTTTGGGAATGGTAATGTCATGGAGCATTAACTTATTAATGAAATAGGTTTGATACCGTTTGCATTTGTTGAAGGTCTGATTGGAGTTTGTTTGCTTACTTACCCTTTGCCTTCATTTATTTGTTTCCCTTGCTGTGATTTTTTTTTTTTTTCTCAAGAATTAGTGCTATGAAGTGCTACACTCTTGAGTTTTTCCCTTGGAGACTGGGAAACAGCTGTTCTCCCTTGGTACTTCATGGGGAGCAGAATGTCCTGCCTGGTCTTCCTTATAAGTTAATTATGGAAGGGCTACTTAGAGAGCTGCTCAGAGGCTGCTCCGGAGCTCTTCCTACCAGGACAGAGTCCCTGCTTCCCTTTCAAGTCGGTTGAGTGAGTGAAATACAGATGTTCAGTCCCAGTGGTTACTTGCTTTGGGATATCTGGCACATTCCTCCTTGTGTCTCCAAATTAATGATGAGGCAGTCTCAGTGCCCATTCTTTTTCCTTACTTTTAGCACTCTCTTCTTGCTACAGAGCTTTCTTTCTCTTCAGCAGTCTTCAGTTAGCAAAGTTCCTTTGCTAGTGTGGCCTGCAGTGTTGGGCAACGGGGTTCATCACAGAAGTGTCATTCATGAGTTGGCATTCCGTGCTGGCTTGTCATGGCTTGGACTTTGGGGAGCAGGTAATCTGGCCTGGCCCAGAACCTCTGCTCACCACTGCTTCTGCTTGCTCTTCTGATCTCTGTGGCTGTAGGGCTTTTTGTTCATTTTTTTTAGGCATCCCCAATTTTTCCCCCAGCAGTTGTCATGGAATTCCTTATGGTTGTCACCTTATTTAGGCTAAAACAGCCTTCAAATAATTATTTTGCTTAACCTTGTAGTGTTCAACTGTCAGATATCACAATGACTGCTTGTGGGTTTGTATGTGTGTAGGTTTCCATTGAGAGTGACAGGAATGTTGTGTGCAGGTTTGAATATGCCAAGGTATCTTAATTGTGGGAAAAAAATCTTTGCTAATCTAAGTAATAGTACTTCTAAAATGATAAAAAATCTAAATTCCCTTGTTAATTTGGCCCTGTTTTGGCAGGCTAATTTTGGAGACACTACATAGTCAGACTACTTGTGATTAAACATGCACTTAAAACTTGGCAGGATTGGGTCCTTGGTTCTTGCTCCCTGTTGCTGAGTAGATAATTACAGTCAAAATCACTTTTGTTTTCTTAGGGTGCTTTTGTTTACATACATTTAGAAAGAAAAGCTTTTCCCTGATTTGATAGCAGGGTGTACCTGGGGGTCCCCAGTCTGGATCTGTGGTACCTGCTCAGGTACAAAGCCTGGAATCCCCTGTCACAGTCACCCTGACCTTCCAAACGTCTGCTCCGGGGTGTGAGGACAGATGGATATAGGGCAGGAACTGGAGAAAACAATTGCAATGCTGTTTATTCCTTTATTTATTTATTTATTCTCAACATCCTGACTTGTCCTCTTTCCTCTGTAGGCTGCAACACTTGGGGTAAGGAAGCTGAAACCTGTTTAGCACAGCCATTAGGATCAGACCCAAATTTCGGGTGTCCCTGCACAGGATGAATGATCTGGTGACTCCTGTCTTGAAGTATCCAGTTGTACACAGACAAAAGCATGGCTTCATTTCTGCCCTCCTACTCTGGTGGGAAGGTATCATCAGTTCCTCCCACACGAAATCAGCTGCATGGCGCTGCTCGTGCACTTTGGCTGTGTTTTTGTACAGGAACCCCCTCAAACTCCCCAGCCATGATTGCTATTTTGTGATAAGCCAAAGCTGCTCATCCAAGAGAGTTTGAATCGTTTTCAGTCCCTTTCTGCCCCCATGTCTATTTCTGATCCTGCAGTTTATATGAGCAATTTACCTGGGTATTTATTACAAATTACAGGGTTGGGGCTGTGCTGATCAGCAGCATGGTCTGGTGCTTCATTCCTGTCATCTGTGCAGCCTCTGGAAAAATACAGATAAACACTCCACATGCCAGATTTTGCTTACAGTAGTACAATTATCCATATGATTTTGATTGTAGGTCTTTTTCTTGACAAAATGTTTGAATTTCTAAGAACTACAAAACTGAGCAGGGAGATATTAAAAAATTTTATAATTTACTTATTTTGAAATTTATCTCACTGTCTTGCTCAAGTAAATGCTTTAGTTCTTGATACTACAAATATTTTTGTTTGGAAAAATCTGTGTTAGGGCAAGTTTTCAGTGTTGTGGTAACATTCCAATGTTTGCTAATTGTTAAAGTGTATAAGTTATGCATATTAGGCATGTACATGCTTGATTTTTTTTTTTTTTTATGTTGTTGTTGCTCAGATACTTCATGTGTTATAATCTTCAATTTATTTTGCCAGCGGGAATTATTTTGATGAATTTGTAGGGATTGTAGCTAAAATAGGACGATGCTTACATTTTTATGTAATTACTGTTGTGTTACTCTGTTTAGAATCCTTTTTGGAACTACCAAAGGCTGGCAAATATTTTGCTCCCTTTCCTCTCCTTTGGTGCATTATTGGAGGAGCATATTGTTCATAAAGTGACTTCTCATGTGGAAAGAGTTCCAGAATGTTTCTTAGTGGCCGGTTGCCCGTGTATGTAGCAGATGCTGCTCTAGGATTTGAGTCCCATTTAGTCAAATGTCTGCCTTTCTGCTTCCCTGATGGCCTGTGACCCTGTGCTGCCTGTGGTGGGGATAAATCTGTGTGCCTCTCTCTCAGTTATGGCCTGAAAGTGCAGAATTTGTGAGGCTTCTCTCAGATATTAGTTTTGTTAACAGATTATCCTAACAAATCATCCCTTCTCTCTTGTCAGAGGGAGGAAATTCTGGCAGTAGTTGGATACTTAATCAGTTAAAAAAAAAAAAAAAATCATACCTATGCTTAAACAGTGGTATTTTGTACACTTATTTAATATGTTAATATCTGCATTTTTCTCCCAGGGTTATGCAGATGTCTGTGTGCTGGTAAATCTGTGAGTGTTGATTCATGTGGATCCTCCAGTTTTGCTTGGGAATATGGGATTTACTGTGCAGTGTTCTAGCTGTTTCTTGTCACAGGTGGAGATGTTAAATTAGTAATTTGGGAATATTTTAATAGGAGAAAATCTTTAGTTCAAAGCAGTAGGGGGGAAGGATGAATGCTTTATGCCACCATGTGTGTGCTCTCATTAAAAGATTTAAATTTTTTTGAGGCCCAGAATTCCTTATCAGATCCATACAAAGGCGCTCGTGTTGGTCTTCAGGGGAGTTGTTCATGTTGCCACAGATAAGGACTCAGTGGTTGATAGGGCCCAACAGCAAATGATTGTGCTTCTTTTTCTTTGCCTTTCCTTCTCCTCCCCTCCCGTGAGCATGCTCTCTTCCATTTTTAATGGAACCTTTTCCCAATATAGTATCTTTTTAGTTCTTCATGACTTTGTTCTAGACACTGTTTACTTTCGTGGTTCAGAAAGCTTTGCTTTTATTTGACTTCAAAGAGTTGGAGTTTATTTTTGTACCCTGAGCTCTTGTATTTTCCTAACTTCGTCTTCTTGCAGTAATTCTTGATTAATGTTAATTCGACTTCATTTGGCAATACTAATTCCTTCTTCTCTTCCTGTTCCCTTTTTATTAATACAGTGGAAAGAGGAAAAAACCTAATTTGCAGAATTGTGTCATGACAGTGTCTGCTGTTTGGAGCATGTATGTGATGCTTCTTGATGGCTTAGATATAGAGAAATAGATCTGTGTGAATGTAAATCATGCACAAATAGTACATTGATAGGCATTATGAAATAGCTGTAATAAATAAAATAAATTATTGCTGACAGCATAACAAAGGCACTCTTGTACTGTAGCACAGCTGAGCCAAACAGAGGAGAACATCTGCTTCTTGTTTCCAGAAATAACTGGTATTTTGAAGTGGGTTTTTTCATCCTTTTAATAATTTTCTGTAAACTCAGTAGGTGAAACAGGATTAACCATTGTAGAAATCTGTTGTTTCTAGAATCTGAGGTGAGCTTTTAGGAATGTAACTGTGAAGGGTGTTGGTTTTGGATAGCCATTGAAAGTAATTAGAATTGTAAAATCACCACGAAAGGGGAGATGCTTACAGTTACTGTAAAGCCAAAAGAAATTTGTTAAATGAAGTTGCAGATGCTGGTTTCTATTTATTAAAAACACCTTACTGTTAGTATGTGGGTCTCTAAAACGGGGACAGAGCAGTGATGAACACCTGACTCCTGCCATGATTTTCTACTGCCTAACCTCTGTCTTGCACTTTCATTCCCAGTTTTGGCCATCTGTTCTTTTGTAGGTGACACTTTGTAGGACTTTGTCATGCAGCTAACAGTTGTGGAGCTCAAACTGAAGATGAGCAGCAGCCAACTCTTGTACAATCCTTGATGTTGTTCTGTGTCTTTCTGCTTTGCTGTCTTTGCCAGAGAACCTCCTGAAACCTTGATCAAATTTGCACTGACCAGTGCTACATCATCCTCACCATGCAGAGACTTGGGCTGATCTTGGCATGTGACTGTGCTGGGAACCTGGAAGAGACCTTTAAAGTGGAAAAATCAGTTATCACTGATGATAACCAAAGTGATAGGAGCACGTACTGATTTGCCTGCAATTTATTGCTGCTGAATTCCTTCCTGGGTCCTTGTGTACCCTGTGCAGATTGCCTTTCTGTACTCATAGGGCAACAATTATCTTTTACAGTTAGAAAACCATAAAACCTTGTAATATGAATAATTTATAAGAAATTCTCTGAAGGCAACAGTTACACTTTTATTTATGTTCAGTATGATTGAAAAATCAAGTGCACAAAAGTTGTTTCACGGACAAAAATGTTGAGTAACTGCAACTTTAGAAAAAGACTTGGGAGTGCCTGCATTTTATTGACATCATGTTCCATCAGCATCTTGCTAGGTCTAGAAAAGACCTAGACTTGTGGCCTTTTCTTAAATATTAGATTAGTCTCTTTAAATAAAATGTGTTGTAAAGCTTTTTTATAGCCATGTACTAAAACCAAAGTTCAGAACAGAGGAACAGGAGGAGTGGCCCATTGAGTATCATAGTGCTGACTATGTGACAGCTCTTAAAATTGAGTCTTATTCACAAGCAGACTATAGTTTCTGTGTTAATGAAGCTGGAATTCTTACTGCTTTTAATGAAACAGTCATAAACCTTCTCTCTTCCTCCTGTACTTCCCTGCCACATAGCTTTCAGTTGAAGGTAAAACAAAACCACATTTTTTTTCCCCAGCTGCTCATTAAATGAATGTATTTAAGCTCATGGTAAATACAGCATTGCCATCCTGGAGGATTTTCCAACAAGCCTCAAAGCTTTGGGAAAACGGCTTCTCTTCAGCTGCCAGCTTGATGAGTTAGGAAGTTTTTTAGTGCTTAGATTTTCCTGTGTTTTGTCTTGTGCTTAGGTGGGTAGTTGTCTCTTATTTTGTTTCTTAACACAGCGTAGTATCGTGAGTCTTCATCTCAATTACCTGTGGTTTTCTTGTAATAAAAAAAGCCAAGATGCAAACTCTTGTATACCTCAGTAAATGCTGCTTGTTAATTCATTTTTGTAAACTTTGTGTATGTACCTTGTTTTCTGAGGTGGTGAAGATGGGTGTTCTTTGACAAATCTATTTTATCTTTTATTCCAAAAGTTCAGATAAATACCAGTCAGTGCACATTGGCAGAAGTTGTTCAGTCTTCCTAAACATCCCTGGGAATGGAGTGCAGGTTGGTGTCCCCTTCCCCAAGACTGGGCAGGATCAAATGTGTTATCTGAATAATTGAAATTAATCTCAGTTAGCATCTATAATCTGTGGCTGATCACAGGATTGACTTTGAATTCACAAAATCTTACTTAAAAAAATCAGTGGTGTTTGGTTGTTTTATGTTTTCATTGCCATGTGGACACAGTTCTGTGCTTGTGGCTTATGGTCGAATTCTTGGCCAGAGGTACTCAACAACCTGGCATATATCAGTATCCAAATAATTCAGATTATCACTACTCGGAACCTTCAGTACAACACACTTTCTAAAGCTGAAATCAGCCCTAAATTAGTTGAACATAAAAAACAGGATCCATCTGTTGTTTCAAATGAACTAAAATACAATGTTGAAACATTTACCAGGTTTAACAAACATTAATATATGTAAATATTCAGCTATATGGACTTCAATATCTGTTTTAGGAATGTTTTCTGCCTGTTTTTGAGCATTTTTGTGCTGTTGTGCTTTCATCAGCAAGCCTGAAGGTGCTGCTCATATTAGTCTTTGGGTTATTTATGTCTCAGAGATGCAAATAACAGGGTGTTAAGCCTTGGACAAGGTTCCTTGTTCACAGAGGAGGGATCTGGTTTGGCTGTTCTGCAGCTCTTGTCTGGTTGGAATACCTGCAAGGAACCTGTAGTTCTCAGAAATAAATATTTTTTTTCCAGCTTTCTTAACAGTAAAGCCTGTTGACTTCAGTCAAATAGAGATTTGTGGTTCTAATGAAGTAAATCAAGTTTCATGGCACCATTTTAGCTTTGACTACATTTGCTGGTTTTACTGAAGTGACTATTGACAGATTGATTTTTCTTAAGTTTAAAGTCTGTCCCAACAAAGTTTCTGTGTTCAAAAAAATGTAATATTAAACAAGTAGAGAAAATCAGCGTGAATCTTTTGGGATGGGTGAGTTTTTTGATTTTTAGAGTCTGTGTCCATATTAACCTGTTTTGTGGGTAAGAATGATGAGCTCTGTTCTGGAAAGGAAAACCTGGGCAGGAGTGGAAGGATTAAAACAAACTGGGATGGAGACAGGGAAACATTGTGATGTTTGAGTTGCCTTGGAGTAGGTGTATATAATTTGTTAATTATTTTTGGAAGATCATTCTGAACCATAGCTGTTTTTAAAAAAAAGGAAGTCAAAACTCCACAAAAAACAAAAATGCAGAAGAAAGTGAACTTTTAATAAAAACTCTGAGAAGTGAATTAGACTGAACATTCATTGTTTATCACCCAGTGTAGGTGGAACACACATACAGTTGTTCTGTCTAATAGCTGTGACTTTGTGGTATCTGATCTCCCTGGCAGCTGAGGGATGATCAGGGCTTCTTCACTGGTTAAATGAGTATTTGGTGCTTCCATCATTGCAGTGTAAAGTCATGGGCACTGCTCCTGGAAGTGTCCCTGTAATTGGCTTGGAGCAGTGTTGTAAAATGTGGTTGGGGCCCTGTTGGTTTCTGAAATACCTTCTTTAGATATGGGTCTGTGAAGGGTCCTTGGGACTGTGTTGCTGCTGCTTTCCCTGGTATGGGCAGACCCTGGGGTTTTTGCTTTTCGTGGTCACTCAGAGCTGTGTCTCTAAGCCAAACATCTTGGCACCCTCTGGGAAGAGTTGTTGGCAGGCTTTGGCCTCTCCATGTGCTGATACTGATACCCTGAGTAGCAGAGTCTCTCACCTCTTTGTCAGAGTCACAGAATGGTTTGGATTGGAAGAGGGCTTAAAGACCATCCTTTTCCAGCCCCCTGCCATGGTTGGGCAGGGACACCTTCCACTAGACCAGGTTGCTCCAAGCCCTGTCCAACCTGGCCTTGAGCACTTCTAGAGATGGGACATCCATGTTCCAGTGCCTCACCTGGTAGGAGCAGAGGTGTACAGATGTTTTGTGTCTGTGCCAAGTGATGCTCTTTGGTTCTCTGTGCAGAATTGGAAGGGTTATGCTAAATTACCTGTGCTGGCCCTTTATTCCTTCATATTTCACTCTGCTCTTGGGCCGTGACTAATGAAAATTCCTTCATCCAGTGTAAAGTCTGCTCGCCAGAACACGGATGTATTAAAGAGAAGATGAAATTACAGTGCACTAATAACCCTGTGGACAATGGCTCATGTGTATTGGCATTGTTTGCAGAAAGTTGAGGGTTTGTGTGTAGTGAGTCATTGAGTTACACATGAGAAGGTAAAAAGCTGTTCCACCATCCTTGTTTGTCTCCTGTGTGTAATTTCCAATTCTGATTCATTGAAATGAAGCGGTGAGCAGGAATGTGGTTCTGTTACGGGATACAAGTGAGTGGATACCTTAAAGCACTGGCTCAGCCTTTTCCAACATGAGGTGCACCTATTCCCAGTGCTAGTCCAGTTTACGTGAAGAAATATGGGTGCAGTTTGGTCTAGCTGAGAAAGAGCTACAAGTTAACCCTGGGGAGCTTGAGGAACTGCATTAGAATCAAAAAACATCCTGACTTGAAAGGGGTCCACTAGGATCATTGAACCCAATTCCTGTCCTTGCACAGGACCACCCCAAGACTGATTGGGACTAATGAGCACAGCTAGTGTCTTCCAATATTTCTTGTGTCTAAGTCTTGGTGGAATTGTTGAATCTGAACATCCTGTTTAAGCCTAATGGTTATCCAGTATCTATTGTGTGTAGTTCCACAAAGAAGTCAGAGGCTGTTGCCTAATCTGACTTGCCTCTGCAGGCTGCAGGGCCACAGCAAAAGTGGTAACAAAACCTTTTGGCTTTGTAAGTTGTGTGTTAGTGTCTCTTGCTTTCTATGACTGGTCTATGGGCCTGTTTTATGTGAGTGCCTGTTGCACACCTTGTGTATATAATCTTTAGATATCTTTTCTCCAAGATAAATGTACAATAAGGATTTTAAAGGAAATTTCATTCTAAGGCACTCTTATATGTATGACTCTTGTATGAGAGGAAAGAAGAGGATTGTGATCTGTGTGTGTTGGTGGTTCTGCAGAGTCAGATAGGTCAGAGGGTGCTTGCAGGAATTCTGCTCTCAGACCTGGGGGAGGATCTTTCCCTGATCAGTGATGGCAGGCATCGGTGTCTTCCCTCTGGGAGAGGGTCCTCAGCCTAAAGGAAATGCTCTTGAGTACTTTAGAGAATCACAGAATCATAAAGGTTTGAAAAGACCTCCAAGATCAAGTCCAGCCGTCAGCCCAGCACCGCTACCATGTTCACCGTTAATCCTTGTCCTTAAGTGCCTTATGCACACGGTTTTTTTGAATGCTTCCAGGGATGGGGACTCTTCCACCACCCTCAGCAGTCTGTTCCAATGCTTGACAGCCCTTTCCATGAGAAAAGTTTTCCTAATATCCAAACTAAACGTCCTCTGGTGCAGCTTCATGTTGTTTTCTCTTGTCCTGTCACTTGTTACCTAGGAGAAGAACTTGTGTCATTCTTTAATTTGTCCAGAGTCTGGTATGTTTAGGAACTGCTTTGTCTGAAAACGCTGTTGTCCAGGTCTGGCTTGATCTCTTCTTACTGTTTTTTTGTTTTCATTTTTTAAGCTTCTCCTGCTGTTACAATCCTAATACAGTGTGATTCTCAATGATAGAGATTTCATTAGCATTGTGCCTGTTGATTCAGTGCTGGTTGGTTGAAGGAATTTGAGAATCTGGTGTGAGTGTAGGAAAGAATATTTAACCAAACATTTCTAGAATACATCAAGTTCCTGATCTGCCTGTGAAGTTATTCTCAAAGCACAAAGTCGTCTTCAAATCTCCATCCCTTTTCCTTCATCCTGTTCAGAAAGTTTGGTGTCTGATACTGATGCTGTCGTGTTTCTGCCTTGTGGTGTTTGGTGTGCAGCCCCTGTCTCTGTTCAAGCTTTCAGGGGGATGTTAGGATGTTCTGAGAGAGCTGCACATCCTTTCTGTTCTTTTTATCTATATTTTGTTCCCAGGAGGTCTTTAGAAGGTTCACTCAGTGGTTCTGGGGTTTTCTGGACTGATGATATAGTTGTTAACAAGGCTTTTGTTTTGGAGAGGTGATTGTAAAACAAGCTCATTGTTTTCACTCTGTGGTTCAGAGCATACTAGAAATGTACACATATAGAGATGTTTTTCAAGCTATTGGCCAAAGTAACTGTAACTAAATACCAGAGATCACAGCAGCTTGTTTCATGATAATCTTCAACTGAGTGCAGGATTTAGGGCTCAGCAGATGTGATTGTGCAGACTAGGTTATGTGTTAGTATTGATCAGATATTTCAAGGCCTGATTCTCT
The DNA here is from genome assembly GCA_013397295.1 of Polioptila caerulea. Lineage (NCBI taxonomy): Eukaryota > Metazoa > Chordata > Aves > Passeriformes > Certhiidae > Polioptila > Polioptila caerulea. The sequence goes on from VYXF01001499.1 coordinate 68,029, forward strand.
AAACTGTGAAGGTAGGGTGGCATTAAACTTAGCTTGTTGGGGGCTGAAAAATGACTCAAGTTTTTGGCCACTGCTGTCACAGAAGACACTCAGTGCTCCAGAACAGCTGTGGGGACCTTGCGAGCTGCTGGTGGTGCTCCCCAGCTTGCAGACACAGGGAGCTGGGGACAGGTAATCTCAAACCTGTAACTCTCCAAGATAAGCTTGGTTTGGTTCTTTCCAGAGGGTAATCTGACTTCTGCTTCATATAAATCCTGTCTGAGGAGCAAGTGGAGTTAGTGTGTATTAGGATAGCTGTTCCCAGTGATCTTCCATGGACCATGTGAAATGTTATTGTTCCGAGATTACTTTTCCTGTCTCTTCCTGGAAAACTGTTTTTTCATTTTAGTGACAGCCAGAAATTATGGTGAAGTCTTAGAATTTTTTAGTGGAACTTATTTCCTTTAGTATATACTTTTCCCCATGAAGTGGGGTCATGCACTTAGTTTCCTCTGTGGAGTGATAATTTAACTAAAAGTTTCCACTTATGAATTAAAGTTTAAATAGATAATGTAACGTTTTTCTACCAACCTATTTCTTATTGTGGTATCTAAATTTAGAAAAACTTATTTCAGGGACTGATTAGGTAGTAAAGGTGTGTTTTACAATGCTTAATCTGACCTAGAATATGTGCCTAGTGCCTTGTTACTGACCTTGCATAGGAACTTCTTGGAGATACTGGTGGAAAAGGGCCAGAAAAGGGTGTGGAAGGAGGTGGGAGAGAACTGCAAGTATACTTGGCATTCAGAAAAGTTGCCAAATGGAAAAAACCCACATTTCTTTTCTGCTTTTGTTCTCCAAAAATGCAAAGGGTGGAGGATAAGCAGTCAAGATGTGTAGGTGTTAAATTCCTCATAGAAACAGTATTAAAGCTGCAAAGCATTGGAGTGAATAAAAAAGGTAACTATATATAAAAAAAATTATTTTCAAAAGAAAGTCTTTTCAGATAGCATACCCAGACTTATTTTGTCTAAGCTTCAGCAAGGAGTTTTTCTGTAGTGTTTGTTTAACAAAACTGTTTCTTGTGTCATGTTGTGTAAGGAAAGCTGGGTCTCTGTCTACAGTGAAAATAAATAGTGAGAGAGCAGCAGCCTTGTGGAACTTGTGTGGATGTCTGCTGTGAGAGGAGACTGAGATGCCTGTGCCCAGGTGTTGTCCACCTGTGGGCAGCCCCACTTCTGAGGGGCAGGAGGGAGGAAGCCAAACACCTGTAAGCAGCTGTGTGACATCCCTGCTGTGCTGCTGGATGCCCTGATCACACACTGCTGCTGTTTACTCTAGTAACTCCTGCCCTAGACCGTGCCAAAAACTGGCATTCTTCAGATGGAAATGACTCCCTTGGCATTAAAAGTGGCTTGTGGTGGTCTTGTCACTGGCAAAGAAGCTGCACACTTCTCAGGACCATTCCAGATGAACTTCCAATTTGCAGGGAAGTGCAAAACACTTTGCCAGGCATGTGCAAAAATAACTTTTCATTGAGAAGTTGTATTGAGATCAGCTTGATAAAGTCTATTCAGAGTTCTGTTGCCCTTCCTTGTAAGGGACCTGATACTGCTGTAAAAGAACTCTTGCTCGTGTTATTCTTGCCAGACAAACTGTTTTTAAAACTTGGAGATCTTGTTTCAATGGCTTCAGGCTTAAAATATAGAGGGTTTTCCTTTGTTTGATGGTACTGTGATACACCCTTCTTCCTCTTTTGAGCATTTCAATGCAGTATTTTGGAAATACCCTGAGTTCAGGGAAGCATGCACAAATTAGTTAGCATTCTGCATCTGGTTTCTGGAGGTTTCTTAGCTCTGCTAATTATTGGTTAGCTTTTAGCATGTGAGGAGCGTAGCAAATTCTTGACGAATAGAAAAAACACAACTGCCTTAAGGGATTCTCTCTTTGTAATCTTTTTGTGCCTGATTAGAGCATTGACATTTAAGCAGTTTGTTCTTCAAAGACTGATCATTTATGAGCCTCGAATGATGGTCCTGTTGGTCTGGAGGGAAGGAATTCTTGTGGTGATGTGTTGCATTGCAGGCACATGCAGTTTGGCCTTTTGGCCAAATATGAATTCCTATAAAGAGAGAGTTCCAGAGCTGTTGTAATGTTTTTCACTTTGGCAGTTTGTATTTGAGGGAGCTGAGGAGTGAGGTCTGTCATTGTAGACCATATCATGGGTTTAGTGTTGAAAGGTGATGGTACTGTTTTTGTTGCACTTCAATTTTGGGAGCTTTTTGATGCTCTTGTCACAAAGGATTGTGCATGTCAATGGCCACTAGATACTGTGTGGAGGTTATTCTACTGAAATCTGATTTACTTGATCCTGCATTTTCAGGATTCTTTGTAACATGTCCAGCCTCCAGTAGGCTGAGTTGATTTGGCTGAATAAAATTGTTCTTTCCAACTGTTGCAGAAGAAGTTTCTGTTCCTGTTTCCCATTTGAAGTAGGAAGGAAACCAGCAGTCCTGTGTCAGACTGCTGACCTTCTGTCAAACACATTTACTGCTTCCCTTGTGTTGGATGGGAAGGCTCCCTTCAGCAAACTCCTCTATAAGTGCCACTACAGGTGACTTCCAAGGTGCTTGTCCAAGTCCTCTTGTTTGGTTCTTCCAAACTGACATGTAATTGGTGCAGGGATTAAAGGATATCATCCAGCTGGTGGGATCATTAGAAAAGCTCTCTTATCCTGCATATCTGGCCCACCATTGCAGCCTGATTCCTGAGCCATTGGGGTACACTTCCTGGTGGAGTCCACAGCTCAAGAGAGGAACTTCTTTCTGTTTTGTTTCCCCTCTGTTCACTTTTGGTAGAGGCTGATTATGGAGTGTAGCAGACCTGAAGTTAACAGGTGCTTCATAACCTATCAGAGCTGAGTACAACCATGTTTTTGAGAGAAACTGAGGATTTCCCTTGTGTCTCTCAAATGCAGCTAATGTGGCTCTGTAAAATCTGGAGTCATGGACTTCAGTGTTTAGTGTGGTGATTAGTAATGTTGCTTTGATTTTTCCCAAGCTCTGGTTTGACTCTGGTAGAACGTTTTTTTAAAATGTGTTTTTATATAAAATATAATTACATCGCTTCCATAGTTGGGAATGCTAATTTAATAAAGTGAGAAGCCTTAGGTAACAGGTTTTCCATCCTTCCAACACTGGGACTGAATGTGCTTGGTACTGCAGTGGACCAGCTGCCTGAGTGAGAGGCTGAGGCACTAAAGGCACAGCTTTTCAAGAAAACATGCAACAGGAATGTCTTAATTTTCAGTGTAATTATGTAAAATGTCTGAGCTGCAATCAATCCTTCTGTTTCTCCTGCACTTGGGGAGGACTGTGATCTTGAGTGGGTGTTCTCCATGACTGTGGTCACAGGCATGACTGTCCAGAGATTGTGGTGGTGTGATATTTATTGCTTTCTGCTGCTGTGTCCAGACTTTGCCTTTCATCACCCTGTGTGAATCCTCTATTTAATGTGAGCTGGTAAGTCAAAAGTTGGAATGTTAAAGGAAGGCATAGCATCGCTGCTTATAATCCAATTTTGCTCAGATTAAGTTTAGTATTAGTTGTGTGGGTTTCTTTTCTTTTTTTTTCACCTTCAGTAGATAATGGTAGTCTTGCTCTGTTAAAACAGAAGTCTTCTTTTTAGGTGAGACCCTTGAATTGTTTAAAAGTGGGTTTGTTGTACCTTCACAGAGGCTGTGGTTGGCTAACACTGGAAGAGCAAGAGGCTGGAGGAATCTCTGGTGTGGTGCATTACATATTGTGTTGATCATGGTTTCCTAGGAATGAGAAAGGTGGTGGAATGGGCTTGTTTTGGCTTTGTAGTCAAAGCTGATTGTAACCTCTGAAGTTTTTGGTCTGCCTAAGGATTGAATGGCTCATTGGAGAAGAGGTTTCCATGTCATCTCATGCACTACTACCCAGCTGAAAGAGCCCTTGTCTCACGTGTTATCCATTAGTACCTGTTGGATTTAGTGTGGAGGTGGAGGAGACAGGTCCTTGGCCCCTTGTCTGTAGCTCTGTGGATGTTAGTCATGGAGTTTGGTGAAGCTGGGTACCTGGCGGGTAGGCTGCAGGATTAGGAGCTAGAAATTCCTGACTAACACTATTATCTTATGGTTGATTTAGTCTCTTAACAATATGCTTGTTTGTTATGCCTCCTAATGTTGAAGTTGTTAATTTTCTTAATTTGAATTATTCCCTTTGTAACATTATGCATCAGTGATCAATGTAATGACTAGGGAAGTGCACAGGTATCTGTACCTCTGACATTTATTTGATTTCATTTCAAATTTGAAACCTGTTAACCTAGCTAGAGGAATATGAGTATGTATATATATATATATGTATGTATAACTCCTCAGTTTGGATTTGTAAGCTTCTTTGTAGTTTATGACACAGGTATTGCTGAGAAATACAGAAGTAGATGTTAAAGTGGCAGAACATCAGTTCCTAGAGTTCTGCTGTGGTGGTCTACATTCAAATGTTACAGTGAAGTAAATCTGGCTAATTTCTTTGCTATGAACAAAGCTGCAGAGAGCTACTGCTTAATCCTTTTTAAATTTTTTTTTTTGATGAGGGATATAAGTATGTTATATATAAGAAAGTTTCTTTCTCAACGTGTGAGAGGATATTGTAGCAATTGAGGTATTAGTAAAATTTATGGGAATCTGTATTCAGATAATTTAGACTCTCTAAGATATATTGCCTCCTATACATTGCAGTAACTTTTCTTGGATTGCTCTATTTGCTAGTGCTTGGGTATCCTAATACCAGGATGCAGGAGGAGTTAGTGGTGAACATATTATTGCTGTCCACTACAGGAATTCCTTCCTAGTTCATAATGACATTATTATGGGAATTAAGTAGCTGGAGGTTGATTTTCTTTTTTCCTTCAGTGGCTTTATTGAAAAAGACTGTAGGAGAGCATTATATTTATGTGAGATTTTATCCTCAGTTATAATCCCATCATTCTCTCCCTGTTTTACTGATGCACCAAAACTTTCTTAGGCAGTTAATAGAGCTTTATTCCTCTCCCTTACCTAGATACTGAGTGAGTGATTTAAGTTAGAATATTGAGAAAGATCTCATTTTGCCTTCACTATTATTTATTTAGCAGGACTTAATTTTCCGACAGACATGATCTTTTTTTTGTTTGAATTCACAAAGAAGGAAGAAATTACACACAGAAAAATCATAAATGTGCCATTAGAAAAATAACAATATTCTTAGCCATTTGTATAAAATTCTGACTATCAATATGATGGAAAAGAGCTACAGTAAGGTGCTGTTATTGTGTCTGTCAGTCCTCTGTGTGAGATCCCTGTTGAGCTGCAGGATGGGAGCTCAGTTGTGACACTCACTTGCTGCAAAGGCACAGTGGTCAAAACACGATGAAAACACTGACAATGGAATGTTTATATGTTTAATATGAGCCAGCAGTTGCCAGTCCAAGAGGCAGGAAGGAGAACAAGGGCTAGAACATTTTCTGCAGTAAGCAAAGTCATGTGTAAGTAGCAACTGAGATGTTTAACATGTCTGAACTGCCCTCAGCCTCACTCCCGAGTTGTCATGCTGGGTAAGCATACAGCTGACCTTTGGATTTCATCCTTTACCTCCTCTCTCCTCATCCCCAGGTTTCTGTACCAAATTTCTCATTTAATAAGAATGTACCTTTTTTTTTTTTCCCCCTAAATATTTCAGTGTTCTAACCTTTCCTACCACAATTCCTTCTTTTCTCAAAAAGAAATTTCAGATGTTGACACTTCCCCCTGAAAAGAGCAGGGAGTTTCTTTGTGAATCAGAGGAGCTGATGTTTTTTGAGTTAGGACCAGAAGGTTTTAGCTGAAGTACTGCTGTTTGACAGATGCTTGTCCTCTGGAAGAGAGGTGGGTAATTCTGACAAGTGGTCAGCTGCTTGACTAACAAAGTATTGACTAAACTGGAAGCCACCCTTTTTTTTTTTTTTTTTNACGGGCACCCCCCTGTTTTTTTTTTTTTTTTTTTTTTTGGTGGATTTTAGGTGATTTTTCAAGAGCCTGGGTTAGGAGGCTGATTTTATGATTTTTGTGTTATTTAAAAATGTTTGGTGTAAAGTCTTGCTTTTTGATAGGGGATAATTTTATATATTCTGTGCTTCCCATCCTGTTGAACTTCAGGAACACAGGGTTTTTGAGGCAGCATGCTTTTATATTATCAGCATGTAACTCTGAAAGATGTTTTAAAATTAAATAATGTATGATTGGGAACTTTATGGTGGTATTTTAGTTGAAGGCACTTTTTCATAGCTGTACTTTTATTCTTTAGTGTAAAAAGGGCTGAACTGAGCTTCAGCTACTCAAAACTCTCCATGAGCTGCTTGCTTTGAAGCAGTGACATCTGTTGTTCTGTCTCTCCAGTTCAGGGCCCTTGCAATTTCACTCTGCAAAATCAGCTTTTCCAAAGGAAGTTTTTTCTCTGGCGAAGTCAGGGTTCCAAAAATGCTGACTCTGTGATGAAACAGCAGTAAAAATAATATAAAATTTCCCCTCCCTCATTCCTTTAGATGTTTTTCTTTCTACCAAAGTCCTATATCAACATAATCCAGGGTTCTGAGGTGGAAGGTGTTTATCTGGATTGGGTGTGGGGAGTGATTGGTGAGTAGAGAAACTTTTTGTTTTATTTTTATGTAGAAAGGCTTCAATTCTTTTATTTTGCTTTTAGAAGTATGCCACTGAATTGAGGTATTTTCAGTCCATCAAAAAGCTGTAATAGTGGATACCAAGTCTCTGTATTTAAAGATCTGGCTTTTCCAAATTTTCTTAAGGGGAGTTTGATTCTTATAAATGTGAGTCTGTGCCTGTAGCCATGTGCATGTTGTAATGAAACATTAGAAAATAATATATAGGGAAACTATTTGCCCCTTTGAGGGACTTGTTACTTTTTCACAAAAAATAAGATAAAAATCCAAGTGTGCAATTGATACTTTTTGCTATCTGCAAAAATAAGAGCTGGATTTTAGTTTTCTGTTTGTGGCTGTACTATTATTAGGGGATGCTGTCAATGAGAATTGCTTCCTGGGTTTACAAGAGTAAAATGAAGTCTCTCTTAATCTCTTTTCTCCTGTATAAAGATACTATAATAACTAGATAACTATACTCTAATAACTATACTGTTATAATAACTAGACTGACACTTCCTCATTTGGAAAAACCAGTGTCTGTCATTTGTGTAGGTAAATGGGAAGTTAAGAGTTTAGGGAGGAGTCCTCTATTGTAGTCATGTTATGATCCACAGTTGTCTGATGGACATAGGCTCCAGGAGTTTGGGGACATCTGAAAGACCATAAATCAAAGAGTTCAAGTTCTTTGTCATTTGAAGCTGTTCAGCTTCTTTATGTGCCATTTTTTCTGAATAATGGAATATAGCTCTGAAATAGTTGAACCAGTTTAGTGTATACAAATGTTATTGTGTGCAGTCTCAGGCAGTGACATAAGATCATGCAGGAGTTTGCTGTTGTGTTCTTTGAAAGGTTCTTTAATTTGGCTTTTTGAATTAGAGGTGTTTCCTCCATGGAATGATGCTGCGTCATTCCTTAGGAGTGCTGCTTAAACTCTGCCATTCTCTGCAAGGTGCTTTAATGTCCTTCATTCATAACATTTTCATTTGTCTGACTGACTAATCCATCCTTTCTCTTCCCTAGTAGTGTCTCAGTGCTTGTATTTAATTTTTATTTTTGATTTTAAGTGGCCTCCAGCTAAACAGGAGGCTACTTTAAAGGGAATGTTACTTTAAGTGAGGAGCCCTGAGCTGACATTCTGTTGCATCACTTGCATTTTTATTGAGGTCCAATGTCTATGCCACTGAGCAAGGAGAGTAAATAACTTAAGATGGAGGAGTTGCTTTCCATTTCATCTCATCATCTTCTTTTTAGTTTAGGAGCTGTATACTCTGTTACACTGAAGTGGGTTTTCTGCTCTTCCCAGAAGTTTCAGGGGTAGCTGGCAGTGTGTAGGGTGGGCTTCTTGAACCAGCATCCCTAAAGTTAGTGCATTTGCTCTCTAGGTATCTGAATGTGTGAAATATGGATCAGAGAACTACAGCATGTTTCTGTGTTTTTATTTCTGGTATTACAGTATCGGGAAAGAATTTGGGAGTACTATTTTTAAATTGGCCTTAAACAGAAACTAAAGGAAACAGCGCAGATTCCAGCCTTCGATGAAGCAACAGGAAGGGAAGCAATGAAAACCATAAACCGTGCTGAGTAACATTTCCTCTCTTCTGCTACAGCCCCAGCCCCCTCCAAGGGTGACAAAGTCTTTATTGAGCCTGACAGGACTGCTAATAAAAGCTGCATTCAATCTGTGTAAGGAACCTGCTGAATCACTGAGAAGCAAGTAATGGCATTGGGCTGGAGGGAGCCTCCCACTTAGAGCTTACACAGCTTGTGCTCTGTGCTCCAGGAATCACCTCTGTTTGCTTTACTGAAATCTAGGCACTTCAAATAACAACTTTAATACAGAGAAATTCAGACACTGTCCAAGAGGCTATTAAAATCCTTGTCCTGATACCAAGTGAGTGCTTGATTCTTCAGGAGTTTTTTTCCAGCTTTGTTTCTGCTCAGAGCACTGAAAAGGGAGAAGCTAAGCAGCATAAAAGCTGGAAGGTACCTTTTGACCATGCAGCTTCCTTCCCTGGAGGATTTTGTACCTGATGGTCTTTTTGAATGACGTTGGAATTTGAGAATCTGTTGCCATATGGTTTAACTGTTGGTTCAAAGGCAGAAATGTGTGTCTATTTCTTTTAAAGTATATTCTCAGTAATATGGCTGGATCTCTAACATATCTTTAGAAAATACTAATATTTTGTCTGCTCTGAAACATATAAAATCTGCATCCTGCCAACTGCCTTAGCTCGGCTGCAGAATCCCATCAGTCATCCTTTGTGCTTTTGTAGGAGCAGGTTCTTGTGTGACCCAGGGAATCCTGGGTGGCTTGGCAGCCTGCGTGGGCTGGGCGTGGGGAGCCTTGAGGGAGCCAAGCATATGTTCTTGCAACAGGAATTTAATGTGTTTGGGGTGGATTGAGAGACAGGTTTTGTGCAGCTCTTTGGGACAGGTTTGCATGTGAGAGCAATCTGTCTGGAACTTGCTGACACAGCTGGTTTTGCAGGCAGCTTTGAAGTGCTGGTGCTCTGGTGCGGGTTTCTGCTCTTTTCTCGTTCCCTGAGCAAAGCTCTGCACTGACTGATAATACTTGCCAGTCTGCTTTCTTTGGGACCCCGTGTTTCAGGTTCAGGGTGGGTGTAGGGTCCCTATGAAGGCCAGGCTCGGTGGGATTTGGGAGCATCCCTGGCCCTGCTGCAGTGAGCAGCTGTTGTGGAGCGGGGCTGGCTCTGCCTGCTGGCACGAAGGACATAACGTGACAGGCAGTGCTCAAAGGAGTCTCTGGGGACTGACAGCTTCCTCAGCATCCCTAATACCTGATTGCCACTGCTGAGGTTGTCTCTGTGTGAGATTAATCAGAATTTGCAACCATGAGGTAATTTCAGAACAATTTGTTTTCCTTAGAAATAGACCAGATTTCCTGTTTAGTGTTTAGTAATAATAATATGTTACTGGAACACCTGGCTGAGGTCACATAAAGTGAAGCATTAGCTTTTTGTTCTATGTTTTTGAGGGGCAAAGTTGCTTTTGATGCAATTATTCCATCCTTGTTTCAGAACTTTTTTTTTTTTTTTTTTTTTTTTTTTTTTGCACTGCTTTTATCCCTTTATAACACTGTCAGAGGATTTGTCTTGGACCTTGTTGTGGACTTAAAGCATCTGGATGCAGCTCATGTGAATCACAGTTATTACAGTTGTGCTGGCTGGAGTTGTTGTTGATTGGGAAACTTTGTGGTCAGAACTCCATGTTTGGGACCACTGTTGTTCCACTGGAGCCTTAATTCCAAGCTTTGTAAAGATGCTTCTTGGATGAAAGGTCTGAGATTGGGTGAGAAGAGGGTGAAGCAAAAGGAAACGATACCTACTTGCAAATTTTCTCCTCATTGGTGTTGCTGCACTGTGGTGCTTGTTCAGAAGCATCCAGATTTTGGTCATATTTTTAAAAGATACCAGTAATGAAACTTAAGGGTGACCACCATTTCCTCAGCAACATTGAGTTTGGATTATATTCTCCTGATGATTTTTCTGGCTGATTGTACTTACTTCTTTATTTTAAAAAGTTACATCTTAACAATTAACATCTTGTTAAGTTACATCTTAACAAGAAACTAATCACCATCCTTGCAAAAAAAAAATAAGAGCAAATTGTTTTCAAAGAAATGTTTTAGGATAAATGGGTGGTGGTGGTAGTCAGCTGTTGGCTTTACTTTTGTATAGTGAGTTTTTAGTTGATGCTTCTTTTATTCTACCCCTCTTATGGTATCTCTGAGAGTTAGCATCTGGCAGGAAAAATGAGAAGTGGTTTGAGTATTCAGGTGGCTGACTTCTAACTATATTGGGATGAGGATGTTACCATAAACGAATACATGTTTATATAACATGATATTGCCACTAAAATCTCTGTGTTTTTATGCCACCTTTGGTTTAGCAGCTGCTTAAGCTTTTTGCTGGAAGAATGTGTGTGCTGGAGATGATGATAACTGGTGCTGAAGGAGGCTGAGGCTGCTGGTGACCACGTTTTTGTGATAACAGCACCATCCTGATGGCAGAGCCATGCCTTGGTTTCTGCACTGCTGCGGAAGCACACGCTGTTTTATACAGTGTATTCTGTCATGGGAAGAATTTGAAGGCACAGATGTCCTCTCCTTTTTTTCAACACATCTGCTGTGAGAACTGGAGGCAAAAAATGATCCATCCTGGCCAGCTTGGTTCAGGATCACTGTGGTCGTGGTGTTCATGTTTCCTGTCTATGGTGTTGAAAATCTCCTTTCTAACAGGATTAACAGCTGCCTGATTACTCTTTGCCCAGTTTCCCACCTTCCCTTGAGTTGCTGGAGCTGCAGTTTTAGCTGGTTGGATAGATAATGTGAGTTATTTTCTCTGTAAATAACCGTAGTCAAGGTTGTTTTCTGTCAAAGATAGAAGAATCTGTTGTAGGCATAGCATTTGCAGGTAGATCCTGTGCTTCAGTTTCAGCTGATGAAAAGCTCTGAAGAGAAGATTGCAAAATAAAATCATACTGACCATGTTCTTTAGTTTAGAGCTTGTGAAGAAATTGTGTGTCATCAATAGTTGTGTCTTGGTTGTATTTCAACAGAAAAAAAAAAGTAAAGAGATTATAAAGACGGATATGGAAAAAGGGCTGTAAAATTCTGGCAAATGTTTTGTGTTCTGCTGATATGATGCTGAATATTGTCCTTTGGCATCACTTTTCCTAGTGAGTATCGGAAGGTATCTGTGAAAATGATCTCTACCCTTTGTACTGAGTTATCTGCTTGTCCACTGTTCATAACTGCTGCAGCAAAATAAGTCTGTTTTAAAAAATAAAACTGAAAATCATATTAAAAGCCGTTGTAAACTTTGAGTTAGAGAAATAAATACTTTCAGCTCTGTTGGAGGAGGATTTTTGGGAGTGTGGTGCCGCTGGACTTCAGCCTCTGTCCACAAGGTGGCCACAGCCTCTGCCCATGTCCGGCCACCCTCGGATTAATTTGTGTTTCTTGCTGGCAAAAATATCGAGTGGATAAATATTCAAATATATTTATGAATAAATATTCATTTATATTCAAAATATAGTATGTCAAACGTAATTTCAGTGCTATTTAAGCCCTTAGTCTGGAATGGGTTGGAAATAGTGAAGAAAACTGAAACTATGACTGATAGGTAATTTTCATTTTATTGGGAAAAACTGGGGTGTATACACCACGTGTACTATTCCCTCCCAAGTTAGAATCTGAAGTGGCACGTGAGGGAGAGGAGGAATTCTACCTAATTGTATCTATTTAAACAAACAAACAAGGCTTTTTTCACCAAGACATGGGAAACACGTTTGAGGTACTGGCAGAAAGAGGCAGCTCACAGCCCTTCCCAGCAGATTGCTGAGTTAGTTCTTTTGCTTGGTGGCACCCAGAATCACCTTCTCTGCATGACTAGGAGAGGGGCTTTCTTTATGAGTCAGGTGTTTTTAGGGAAAGTGTTACAGGTCCTGATTTAAAGCCACTGATAGAAACTGCTGTGTGAGCAGCCAATGTGTTGAGCTTGTTTATGCGTCACCTGGCTGGGTAGTGAATTCATTTATCGTGTAGTTTATTGCATTTATCAACATTAGAGCAGTAATAGTGGGCAGTGTGAGTTAAATTCCTTCTGCTGGCTGAGGGAATAGGAACCTTTGCCTTCCCTTGGCTGTGCTCTGCTCAGCTGTTCCCTCTGCTGCTGCTCATCTCGACAGATGAGGTTGGAGTTGGGGGATGCTTTCCAGACATGTATCCCTTTAAGCAAATGTTTATCTCTTTTATTTACCAACTGTTTGTTCATCAGGCTCCTCAGTGGGTCAGTACAGCAGTCCTGTGTGCTGCAGGTGGAGTGCAGGAGTCAGTCCAGGCTGAGTGAACTTGCAAAGGGGCTGCATTCTGGGGAGTTGTAGAGAATAATTTCCAAGTCAGGATGTGGTCATTTTTCACATGCAGAAGTTAAAAACTTTGTGATTAAAAGGGGAACATAGGCTCTTGTTCTGCTTACTGTTTTCTGTAACTCATAACTACTCAGCTGCTTGTCTAAAACATTTTCAAGATGTTCTGTTACATCTTAGTCCCAGTTAGGTAAAAATGTACTGGAAAATGCAGGAAAACCTATATAGACACAATGAGTTATGAAGACTCAAAAAATTCAACTTTAATACCAAATACAGATTCTCTCCTGGCTGCCCAACTTTTACAGGAGTTGTGAGTGTCCTTCTTTTGGCCTGGGAGAGTCAGATATTGTTACACTGAGCCCCTGTATGGCCTGAGTATGTAATTGCTGTGTTTCTGTGCCTAGTGCTTTCAGGTGGAGAAGTTGAGGTAGTTCCCTGCTGAGAAACAGGGGAAGCTCAGCAATGGAGCTGTTGGTTATCTGAAATGACCCTTTGGCTGCCAGGTGCCCACCTCTGACAGGCTGTGATGTGTTTGGAGTCTATCCATAGCTAGTGCTCCTGGATGGTTTCAGTAATAAAATAATGTTTGTGGCAGCTTGGAGGATTAAAATGAGATTGGACTGTGTGAAATGAGTGCTTTGTAAATGTGCTACAAATTCAGGCCTTCTGTTTAATTTTCATGGGATCTGGTAATGACATTTAAAACAACAAAAAAATCAGTTTTATTGGTTTTACATTGTCTGCAATTATGTCTGACCTTTCATTTGATACAACAGTCCATATAAGTTATATTGCTAAACATGGACTATGAAGCCAGAGAACCTTCTGAAGTAAACCCACTGTAAATTCTGAGGCCAGCATTCATATTGATTTATCTTATGTAAACACTGGATAAATGCAGCGCTTGAAAATTCAGAACATACCTTCTAAGGCCAAGCTGGAGAGACTGCCCTGTGGTGTATAATGATTTTGTTGTGTGTGTGTGTGACTCTAACAGCCCACCTGTTCAGGACAGTGAATTAAGTGATGAATAGCCCTAGTGAGCTATTCCCTGCCATGTGGTCTGCACCATCAGCACAGATATTTTTGTGACTGAAGAGGATTCTGTCTGGTGAGAAGTTTAAACAGCTGTATCTCCTAATTACAGCCTCTGTGTAAAGTTCAGTTCATAAAGCAAAATAATCTTCATGTTTTACTGTGTTTGTTTCTGTGGTTGCTGGTGGATGACACTGATGTGATGTTGACTCGTGGTAGCAGGAGTGAGAGACCTCTAAAGCCTGATTGTTTTCATTTTTGCCAAAGAGTGTTTGGAGTACTTTTTGCTGTTCCCTCCAGACATGGACTGGGCTGAGCAGGAGAGGCAGTAGGATGGTGTATTTTGTCGTGGGCCTGCCAGCTAGGTCTGATGTTGCTGTAAAAGAGTTTTTCCTCTCTAAATATAACCCCTTTGCTGTGAAAAGGTACTCTGGTGGTTCTCTGCACCCTATGTTGAAGCTTAGGTTTTCAGTGGTTTTGAAAAATTCCTTCTTAAAAGAGATCTTAGAAGATTTCAACAATTTTTGACCTTGGGTGAATGGGCCTGTTCTATTTGTCTCATTCCACGTGTTGCTTCCTGTTGTATCCATTCATCTAAGTAATATTTTCAGAGATATTTTTAATAAATCTTTATTTTTCAGGTCAGTGTTTACACATCAGTTGCACTTAACTCTTTTCACTTCCACAGCTCAAGTGTAGACAAGAGTTCTTCAAGTCTGTGTGTGTCCTGACCTATCTGTTAATCTGGACTTTGTATAATTCTGTGTAATTTACTGCAGAATCTGAAAAGTAACACTGAATGATTGGATGTGAATGAGATGGCTTATGTTTGGTTTTTTTTCCTCTTTCTTTTTAGGACTTGAATACTATCTATTCCTTCCTTCATGGACTGGACATACTATCACATTTCAGAGAGCATCAGCTAAGGTGAAGTCCTCTGCAGTTTTTGTTTTTTAGCACACTTACATCTATGACTTTTTTGTGGAGATAAGCAGAGCTTTTGTCTGCCTGCAGTTTGAGGTGGCAGAGCATTGGCCAAGTCCTTTGCTGAGTTAAGTCACTGCAATAATGTGGCAAAGAATCTAAACTAATTAACTCTTCTAAGAAGGAAGGCAGAGCAGCTTACTCCCATTTGCCTACAAAGGACTATGTAGACAGTGCCCTGTCTTAGCTCCAGATTACAAAAGCTTTTTAATGCTTCAGACATTCAGATGGTCTCAGAATCCATAAAATGGAAGGCCAACAAAGCACAAAAAGTGCTTTGGAAGTATTTTAGTTCCTTCAGTTCTGTTGCTATGGGTAATTCCAATGTGTAGGGGTGATTCAAACACTTGGAGAAGATGCTGTATGTTATCTCTTTGGATAATGAAGAACACCGTAATAATTGGAATTTTCCAGTTAAGCACATCCTTTGTTTAGAACAAAAAAAAAAATAGTTGAATTTGAGGTCTTAGAGCCTGAAAGTGATTCTACTGAAATGTGGTGATTAATGGCTTATGATCTTTGGGGATTAAAATTGAATTTGAACTTTTCTTCCTCTTCCCTCAGAATAATGTCGTCAAGTGCCCGCTATGAGAGGTACAAGGGCAACCAAGTTCTCTTTTGGTGAGTAAATAGCACTTGTTGGAGTTCTTCAGCAGAAATGTGAGCAAACCCAATGTTTTGCATGTTGTTTGATGTCATTTGTGTTTCAGTCATTGTCAGTAATTGGTTAAAAGCTTTGGCAGAGGTGGTTGGAGCAGGAGTGCAGTGTTGGTGTTTGAGAGGTGCCCGTGCCTTTCCTGCCCGGCTCCCAGGGACAGCCAGGGGGATGTACGTGTGTGTCAGTGACAGGAGGTGACTGAAGGGCAGGCAGTGTCCCCTCTGCAGTCGTGGGAGCCCTGGTGACACTCAGTAGGTGGCACTGTGTCCCTGGAGCTGGCACTGCCTGCACGGCTCCTCGTCGGAGCAGCTCAAACGCCCTCCGTTAACATCGCAAAAATTCCTACTTGAGCTTATGGTTCTCTAAGTTCTTCCTTGGAGGCAAACACACTTTTATTTTCCTCATATTTTAGCGTTGCCTATGGCATATTTCTTGTCTACAGCTAGTCCTAGCTTTCTGTATAGGGCACATGTTCCAGCACACCCGAGTCTAAATGAGATGCCACCTGCCAGTTGGTGTGGTGGGTGTGTGTGACACACACCTGCTCCAGTAGCAGGTCACTGTCTGTGTGCTGTCCTCTGGTTATAGCCTTTGTCTATACCTTCTCTGCAATAAAACATTTTCACTAAAGATTTCATTTTAATGAAGTAAATTTTTAAGCTGAGTTGAATGTCAAAATGTAAAGTATAAGAAATATTCCTTATGTGAATGTTTAAAAAAAAAAGTCCTGGTCCAAGTTGAAGTTTCTTATATATTGAACTGGTAGAATGATAAATCATTATTTTAATACAATAATATTTTGGATAACATAATTCTAAGGTGCTGGCAGGAGAAGTACATATCAGTGATTTCTTTTCTTACAGCTCAGAAACTATTGCAAGATGCTGGTATATCCTGCTTTCTGGATCAGTGCTCATGAAAGATTCAATGTTTTTGCCACCTTGCAGGTATGTAAAATTATTGAGTTATTGTTGTTATTTAAGGCAAGTTTGGTTTTTTCCTTTAATAAACGCTTCTTGCATGTTTGTGTTACTGTAATTTTTAAAGAATTTAAAAATAATTTCTAGTTTTGTTTTTCTAAAGTTTGATAGTGAAATAAATATTGGTCTAATTACATTTAAATTTTCTTAGACTTTTCTGCATGTTGAAATTTCTTTGTGAAATACTTCACTCAATCTAGTTTGGCCTTCTAAGTTTGTAAGAGATTTTGTAGTCAGCTTATTACCTTGGGGGTCTCTTTGAATAATTTGTGCTGTGTGACCATTCTGTAAAGAAAGAGTTCCCTGCTGCAAAAATAGGACTGCAGATCACACAGCTTCTGCCTTTTGGTCAGAGGCTGTATTTAATGGCACATATGATTTTTGTGTGCTGCAAGAAGGGGCCAGCAGCATCAGCTGTGGAGAGCTTGTGCCAGGGGCCCGTCTGTGTCTGGGGCTGAGACAGTGAACACTGACAGGCTTCCACTGAAGCACATTATTAGACTTGAGCTGAACTTGGGCAAGTAATACCCTGAGTACCCAGAGTAATACCCTGCTTGACCTTGTACATCACTCATTTTTATTTCACTGTGTTTCACTTGACTCAGCATGAGCTGACTGTGAGGGGATAGACTCAACTCCAGCTCCAGCTTACATACATTTCCATACACTTGAATTTCATAGTAAGTGCTAGTAAGAACATATAGGACTGAATTTTTTTAGTCAGTTAATTGTAGGCTGGATTTGAAACACTTAATGCTCCTTGAGTGACTGAAGGTCCTTGAGTGAAATTGTCCAGAGAAGCTGTGGCTGCCCTATCCCTGGGAGTGTTCAAAGCCAATTTGGATGGGGCTTGCAGCAATCTTGCCTATGGCAGGGGGTTGGAACAAGATGTGTTTTAAGGTCCCTTTCAACCAAAATCATGCTATGATGAGTGAATTACAAGTTCAGGAGTATCAAAAGTGAGGACATGGCATGCTGGTATTTGCATAAAAACTCTCTAAAGTAATTGTTTTGCAAAACCTGGAATAAGTCACTTATGAGAACCATGGATTGAAAGGTTTCTTGTGCCTTAAAAAAAAAAAAAAAAAGGGAAAGTAGACCTGTTACAGTTAATTCACAAGATTACAGCTACATTTATTATGCATAATGAGGATGGTGAAAGGGTCACAGAGTTCTGTTAGATGGAGCTGCTGGCAGGTTACAGCTTACAAAGCTGGTTCCTGAGGTGTTCTGTCTGCCTAAGTGGTGAGATCATGTGGAAAGGAAGAGAATGGACTCCTGATAGATATCTAGGGTGTTCAGCTGACTTCCATTTAATTTGAAATACAGTCATGTTCGTGCATTAAATAGAATGCCTTTTTTTTCCTCAGTAGAGTGGGATAAACTTCAGTTACTTTCCCTGCTCTGAATACCTTATCTGTCACATTTCTGGTTGAGGGAACTGCAGTCACCAGACACAGGCTGATTTCCTATGACATAGTGCTCGGATAAGTTGTAGTATTCTTTCATAATTGTAATTAGCAGCGTTTTAATTGCATTTGAGGTAATACTTAATGTCACTCTTTATTCTTTGTCCCCAACTAAATTCCTTTTTATATGAGTAATTCTGAAAGGAGGCTTAACTACACATCTATAAGAAAGCACAATATTGCCTTTCTTCTCATTGCCTCAGGTATTACAGAGCTATTCTGTATCACAGGAAACAAAGTTAAGAACTTGCTGCCTTGTTCTCTTTGCCTGATGAGCAGATGGCCCTAGACCTGTAATATGTTTGTGAAATAAACTTTTTGGGGGAGTGTGCTGTGTGGGATACTGCTTTATCTGTGCTGCTTTTAAATTTTCACAGCAGGAAAGTAGTGGACAAGAGCAGGGAGGGAAATGAAACCACACTTGAAGTATTCTGAGGCTGCTGAAGGGAATGGAAACATCCCTTCAGCCACTTGGGTTTCTGATAGGCTTAGTGCTGCCCAGACATGGCATCAGATAAATCTTAACTTTCTGACTTGCTGGATATGGTATAAATATATCAACATATGAGCAGAGGTGGATGAGGTAGAGACAGGTGTCTCCTGCACAGGAGCGACTTTGGTTGGAAGTGATGGCTTTGAGTTGTCCAGGGGGTAAATGAGAGAGGACCAAAATAGAATCCTTAATGGGAGGAAGGTGGCTGCTACAAAAGATGAGGAGCTAGGCTTTAATCTGGAGACCTCCTAGGACCCTGAAAAGGTCAAGAGCCAAGTTTGAATAATTGTCATTCTGGAAGTACTGGGTAGATGGAGGCATTATGTAAAACAGATCATAGTTAGCAAATAGATTCTAGTTTGAAACTCAGTCCTTTTGTGGTTCACCACGTGCCCTGGTTACCCCTTTGCTAGGTTGCTAATTTCAGCTTCATATTTGTCCTCTGGAACATTTGACAAACCCCTTGTCTTTAAAGAACTTCTGTACATTTCAGGGTTCTTTTCAGAATACTGGAACAGTTCTTATGAAATAGTTCACTTTGTGAAAGCAGGTTATCAGTGTTTCTCAGTTAGAGGAAGCTTTTTTCTGGACAAAAGTGGGGTTTAAGGCCCCTTTTCCTTGTAAAATTGTTGGTTTCAATTCATTTTATGTAGCAATCATTTTTCAAAATTCAACATTGCACTGGAAACTTAACTGCCCAGTGACTTTTGTCACTTAACAATTATGTAAGAAACTGCTGTTAAAATTGATTGTCAGTGAGATCCTTGCAGTCTCCATAAATCATCATTGCCACTGGAAGGTGGTTATGGTTTAATAACTGTTTCCTGGTACATCCTCACAATTCTTGTCCTTTTTCTGTCATCTGCCCTGTGATTACCTTGATGGATAGGAGGAGACTATAGTAAACAACTGTAAACTTAACCTGGAGAAGATGCAATCCTGCTTTTTGCATGACCCCTTTCATCCACTGTCTATCAGAGCTTCAGGAAGCCTTATTTTTTCCCTGCAAAACTCTTTGAAATACAATATCTTTGGAATCCAACCTGAAAGAGACTTAGCCCCTTGAAAACATAAGGAGGTGAACAGTTACTGCTTTGTTAACTTTGTCGAAGTATTTGAATGAGTAAGGATGGAAACTGGGGCTCACTGTGCTTGAAAAGGGCTTTTTTATTAACTTGATGAACTTGTATTCAGGTTGTAATTGAGGAATTGGTTTAAAAATTGGAGGAGTAAAACTTGAATCCAGGTACAATAAATCTATTCAATTATTCTGACACTGATGCTTATGATGAGAGAAACCCTGCAAGATTTTTAAGGTAAGAGGCAGATCAGTCAGTAATACCAGCTACAAAGATGGCATAATCTTGATTACCCTATTGCCTGGAGAATGGATTTGTTAATAGATTTTGCATAGGAGGAGAAGAATTTGCTTCTAACATGAAAGTGATGGCCAGAATAAAAGAACAGGATTGACGGATTTGGGGAAGGAAAATCATGTCAGCAAGTTAAAGAGGTTTTGTGTTAACCTTGCTTGTTAATGAAGATAATTCATGTGAACAGGATATTTGAAGGAGATTACTCACAGCAAGATTAGCCATAGGAGATATATCAGGGACCTGGAGGAACTTTTGAAGCCAATTATGTGGCTGACAGCCTCCTACAGCTGTGAGAATTGAACCTCCAAGAGAAAAATACAAACTCTTGAAACATTCAAGATGTAGTCTTACTAAAACAAACACTTCTCTTTTCCCAGTCCTTCCAAAATCTCAACTCAAGTCAAGTGGAGAAAATTGGAATCATTGTTCTACTCATGTAGTGCATTTCTTTGCTAAAAACAATTACCTTCTTTAAAATGGCCTCGTAGTTGTGTGGTATCTTTTCATGGGAGTTGTAGATGCATCAATGACTCAATTAGCCATTTCTTTAGTAAAAGGAGAAGACCCAAATGCTTAGATCAAAAAAATGGTCATAATGAAAGAGGAACTCAATTTTCCCATCATGAACAGCTTGGGTTGAAATTATTTTAGCTTGTTTTGTATTAGTATTTGTGAGTAACAATATTTCACTGTATTTTGCAACTGACTGTGACTGTTAATAGTGTTTGCATCTATTCTGTGTGAAGTGCCAGAAGCATAGAAAATACTGTGCTTTTTACAGGACTATCAGTGTTGGAAAGTAAGAATGTGAGATTAAAGATTTGCAATTCGAAGAAATTAAAGATTAACAAAATGCCATAATTTAAATTTTGTTGTATGTAACTTTGTTCCCAAACATATTTATACCTCAAATGCACCATCTAAAGTCAGATCAGTTTTACTTCTGAAGCCTGTAGTGCTGCTTTCTGCAAATACTTGTGAATTTGTACCATTCACTGCAAAAGTAAACCAGTGGCTCAGAGCTCCTGTACTCCCAGCTTCTGCCAGTGCAAGGTATACTGGTTCTTTTGTCCCCTGATCTTTCCTTTCCACGTTTAACTTGAATACTGCTTCTGTTTAGACTGCACCTGCTGTACCCAAGCTCTGTCCCAGTGCACCTCAAACCCTGCTCTTCCTCTTTCTCATCTCCATCCCAGTCCCAGTGTCTGGAATGTGAATAATGTTCTTCCTCCCTCAGCTCCCACGGTCTGGATCCATGTGTGCCAGTCCCCTGCTGCCATGCAGTAAACCTAATTTTGACAAACTGGCAGTTGCCAGTAATGTTCTGAATTGTGATAATTGTTGCCATAATTGGGATTTAAGTTTCTTGCTGTGTGACTGTAAATATTGCAGTCACAATACAATACTCTGAGTGTGTGTTTGCTTCACACTGGAAAGCTCTTCCCAACTAACTGTTGTGGATTATTTTCTCTGCTCTCTTAAAGGGAGGTTCAGGCTTACATCCATGTGCTTATCAAGTCTGGGAGATCTAGCACTCAGCACAGTGGCTATTCAGTGCATTTGTAGCTCTGGATGAGCTGATGTTTTCCCTGGATGTTTCTGTTAAGTGGTGGCTGTAACTCGTAGCATTGCCTGACAGCCAGTAAGTGAAGCAACAACTTGGGAGTGCTACCAATAAATGTATTTGTAAAACTAATTAATTCAGATAGAGTTGTTTAGATTGAAATTCGTCTGGCAGAACTAGTGCTGGCATGAAAATACTCCAAGGGAAAAGGGAATGTGGATGAGAAGAGGCAGCATACAAGTGAGAAGCTGTGTCCTGGTCTCCCTAAGTGCAGCAGCCTGTATTGGGCTTGCTGATGTGCTGGGGAGGTGTTGCAGACTAAGAGTACATTGTGTCATTGGTATAGACTAATCTAAGAGAGTCAGAAAATGAAGGAAGACTGTGTTCAGACCTGTCACAACTCTATGGCCAAATAATCTCCTCCGTATTTCCCCTGCACCAATAATTTATTTTTGGTCTATTTGTGGTTCTTTACACCATCTACCCTTTAGACATTTTATGGACTGCTGATTGTGTCACAGAAAGAGATTTTTGTTGGCTAAATTAAAGTGCAAGAGAAAGGAAATTAGAAGGAAGGGGCCACGTATGGTTTGTTTGTAACTAAAATGCAATTTTACTAAGACTTTGCAATCTCATGATCTGGAATAGCTGGGAAGCTGCACAGAAAGTGGTAGGTGAGACACTGTCTTCCTCAAAGGGTCATCATGTTTGGAGTATAAAGTAATTAATACAGAGATCTTGAGCTTGCAGCCTGCAAATTGAGTAGCATGTTACACAGCCTCCAAAATAATTTCCAATTAAAACTTCAGCAGGCTTAAGAGATAAACCTGCTAAATGTTGTTATTGAGAGCTAATGCAGAAATGGGTTTTGATGACTGAGCGTTAATTGAAATAGGTATTTTGCATTCAGCCATGTATCTTGTGGTGTCTGGTTTCCTTTAAACCATTTCCTGATGGAGTTAAGTATTATAATATTTTTCTAATGAAGTTACTTCGAAGAGCTCAGGACTTGCACAGCATATGATATCACATAAACTGCCACTTGCACTTGCTCGAACTTTAGGTCTGTGCTGATGGACCATTTTTCCCATCTCCTTGTTCTGTTTCACAAATAGAGACATTTGGGGCTGCTCAGCAGCTGCTCTGAGGCCTCCTGACACATCTGTGAGCCTCAGGCAACTCCCCACCACCCAACCCCATTCTTCAGATCATGGTTGGACTGGGACAAATCTGGTGAAATTGAGACCTTCATGGAGATGCCCAGAAAAACAGGTTATTCCTGTAAGGATTTTGGTGTTGAGTATACTCTTGTGTTGTGACTGCAAGCAGGAAGGGCAGATCCTGACTTTTCTATCTGCAGTCACTGTGGCTGTTACTGCCTGTTATGCAACTTCATGGGTTTTCCCTCAGTGTTACTTCCCAAACAATGAAAGAAATCTACGTATAAAGTTACATTTTTAGAATAATTAGATTAGTGTTTAATAATACTAATGGTTATTCCAGCCATTAGTATACTTGTGGGTACATTCATTGGTAATGGAATGCATTTTATCTTGGATCTGACCAACAGCAACTCTGCAGTAGCCAGGAGTTTGCTGGAACTGTTCTGCACAAGAGGAATTCTTCAAGGAGAGGGAAAATGAAATGCTTTTCATAGCATCACAGAATGGCTTTGGTTGGAAGGGACCTTAAAGCCCATCTCATTCCAGCCCCCTGCCATGGGCAGAGGCAGCTTCCACTATCCCAGGTTGCTCCAAGCCCCATCCAGCCTGGCCTTGGGCACTCCAGGGATGGGGCAGTTGCAGTTTCTCTGGGCACCCTGTGCCAGGGCCTCCCCACCCTTATAGTAAAGAATTTCTTCCTAAGATCTCATCTGAACCTACTTAGGTCAGCTTAGAACCATTCTCCCTTGTCCTGTCACTGTATGCCCTTGTAGCCCCCCCTAACTTGCACAAAAACATGTTTTCATCTGTTAAAAACCCAACCAAACAACATGTTCATTCCTTACACATCTTACCTCTTCCAGGCCTAGTTGTGCCCTTTTGTACAAAATCTTTTTGCATGGTAGAAATGCATCCAGGGTTCTGGATCAGTGGGGTCATGGGATTCATTTTGCAGTGGCAAGGACAATTTATCTTCATCATTATGTAGCTAAAAGTAGGCAGACAGGCAGTTTGAGAGACAGGTATATTCATAAAAACAAAATGCCTGCAAACCCTTTGCTTGTTATCTTGATAAACTGGTACATCAGGGCCCTGTCCCCATTCTACATGTAATGCAGAACTGAGTATTACTGAGGTAAAACTCCTGCAGGTAGCTTTATTGGCAGTCACAGATAACTGTGCATTATTGGCACCAATTTACATGGACAGGATAATGTTACGATTTTGTAGTTTCTGGAAAATACAGAACAGAATGTAAAGTGCCTGACATCCTGCCACTGATGGCTTCAATGTCTGAAATATCTGAAAATATTGTTTCATAACTTGGTAGAATATTGTAGATTTGAAGATGCTTGCTGATTAGTGTTGAAAAAAATAAGACAGTCTCAGTCTCCACCTGTTTGTAGACAGAAAGCTCTTCAGGACAGGCTGTGTTTTTACCTTTAATGTATGTATGATATTCTGAGCAATGAAGAATGAGAAGCTATCAGTATTGAATAACTTGAGCATATTGATATCAGGAAATGTTTGAGTGAAATGTGATGACTATTGCTTAAATTCGTCAGTTCGGCAATTCCAGATGTATTCCATCACCAAATACTCAGGTTGTGCAACAGCTGGATATGAGAATTTTCAACACATTTGTCTTCAGAAAGCTGTGCTTGTGCACATCCTGTTTCAAGAGCTACGTTCAAAATATGTTACGTTGGAGGAGTTTCTAAATAGCTTACTTTATTAAAGTGTAACTTACTTTTAACTTACTTTAAAACTTACTTATAAAAGTAAGGTGTGTTATAAAAGATCCAGTACCTTACAGAAGTTTTAACACCTTCCTGTTTTGGAGAGTGAGCATGAATGTGAAAATGAGAGTATTTCTCAGATACAGAAGGTTCCCTCCAGTGATTAATTTTATTCTATTCCCTGTATCAGTAAAGTCAGGCACATACTCAGGTGCTTGCACTTCTAAGGTACTCTGCAGTTGCAGAGGGATGAGAAAATCATGCAATGGAAAAGGGACAGATGAACCAAGGAGTGTCAGAGAATCACAGACTGGTTTGGGTTGGAAGGAGCCTTTGAGCTCATCCAGTTCCAGCCCACTGCCATGGGCAGGGGCCCTTCCCTAGACCAGGTTTCTCCAAGCCCTGTCCAGCCTGGCCTGAGAACTGCACTCCTGGGCTTTTCCACTGTGGTAGCTCCAGTGTGACCCCATGGCCTGAACACCCATCAGCTGTTGGGATGGGATGTCATACCAGTTTAACTGATACTATCTTTTCTCAGATGATACAACTGCTTAAGCATTTCTAATTATGAGTAGCAGTGAATCAGAAGGAAAACACGATTTCTTGCAAATGAGGCATCCATAAATCAAGGATAAACAAAGCTGCCTTTGGTATGTGGAAGACTTTTTCCCATGACAACATTGCAGACCATTCAGTGAGTGAAAATTAATGATGCAGATGAATATTAAGTGATGGGAGCATACAATAAAATTATAAATAAAAAAAATTGGAGTGCAGTTTTTTATAGTACTGATTTTTCCTAGGCTTCCAGCAGTGGCAAGCTATAGAATGACGTTAAATTTAAGACTTATTTAAATCACACATGTGTTAACAATGCCAATTAAATTGTTGGATCATTTAAAACTTCAATGGTTATACCAGTGGTAGTATATCCTTTGACAATTTTTTTATTGTAAGTAGAGTTTAATTTACAGTAGTTTCATGTTTTCTTACGCTTTCAGTGTTAATTGAAATTTTTCATTAGATTGTTTCCCCCACTCTGCTTCAAGCACTAAGGCATGTGTAATGTGCTGTACCTCAGTGAGTCTTTCCCAGTTTTCTTGCACATCTTGCCACAGGTGACATCAGGAGGGTGTCGTGTTTTTGAGATGTGCTTTTGGCTGGGGAAGCTGCTGTGATGGTTGGTAAGCTGAAGGACTGAAATGGGCTCCTTGGATTGGACCTTTCCAGGAAGCAAACCCGACCCTGGGGAAGGATGTCCATGGTCATGGTCCTGTTGGGTGCCAGTTTGGGTAACCCAAAGGACTGATAACAGCTCCTGCAGAGAGCACTGTGTGTTCTTGATGCCACAGCAAAGTTGTCACTTGGTACCAAAAGATAAGATTGCCCCATCTCTTCCAGAATTAGATGCATTTTCCAGAGCTCTCTCATTTGAGAAACAGCATGGTTCAGGTTTGAGTGGGTCTTTAATCACCAGTTAAAAACTTTTCCAAGTAATTTGCTGTCACAGAAATGTTCCTTCTTCTTTGGAAGAATGTTCCATGTCAAAGTTTGCTCTTGTTTTCCAAGTGGGTTTTCTCTCCTCCACTTTCAAAAACTTTGTTCAACTGAACCTTTTCCATTTACAAACATTTAGGAATGGATGTTGTTCTGAAGCCTTGATTATAATTGTCAGATTAGTGAATTATATTGATGTCAGCTAACCTCTTAACTGATAGAGAAGCTAAATATTTGTATTCTAGAGGAAAAATATGTAACAGTCATTAAGAAATTTAGAACCCATGTTTATAAAACATGTTGTGTATGTTAATGAAGAATGTTAGAAGTTGGTATTTCCAAGACATAGTGGTAGTTATGGCTGGGGAAAAACCATATGTGGCCTCCTCCTTTGGGAGGAGCTCTGCCGTGGGATAATCAATAAACCTTCCATGGTGTGTACCAGGAAACAGTGGAACATGACCTATTGACTTGTTAATATGAGTAGTTTATTCTTTAGGATTAGCTGGGTGGGTTTGTCTTTGGAATCTGATCCTTTTCCAAGTGTTTGGTTGGTGTAAAGTGCCTGATGGAGCAGAAATGATAGGGCCAAGACCATGACCTTTGTTCCAAGCACTGTTCTTGTCCTCATTAGTGATTACTGCCATTACTTAATTAGCAAATGCTGCAACATAAGCACAGGGAGGCTGGACAGGGGCTGAATTTGAGGAATGTGTTCATGTAAAACAAAATAAAAAAGAAAACAACACCTCCTTGACCTCCAGGAGTTTGATAAAATGTTGTTACACAACAAAAATACTTTGCTTGAACAACCTGCAACAGGAAATTGGTGCTTTTTCCTAACTGCAGGGGATATAGCAATAGAAATCTGTTTTGTCATAAAACTGATAATGATTATTTCTGATTTTAAAAGGTACAAAACCTGAAACTTCCAGTTGCACATAATTCCTTTAGAATTTTGGTATTTTGGGAAAAAAAATTCTTGTCTTGAGTTTTCTGCTATAAGGAATAGAATTCTAAGTTATTTAATTTTATTTTTTAATTTAAAATGATCCTGTGGCAAAGTTGGTCTCACTTTGGTTTTTAGTTTGTAGAGAAATCCTAACATGGATTTCAGTTCACCTCAATGTTGGAGCTGACAGTAAAAATGATAGTTCTGTATTTTCTGAACTGAATTAATTGTTCTAAGAGTGAGAGTGGTTTAGCCATTCTTTTATGTGTTCCAAAAACACAAGACTCTCATGCCTGGATCACATGCTGTGTGGAAAAAGCATGAAAGAAGGCATGAAAATTTGAGCTCTGAGTTTCCTACTATAGCTGTGTGAAAATGGCAGTTTTTTAATGTGAAATTTGTGCTTATCTGATCTGGATGGGACACTTTTAGTTGTTGTGTCATTTCTGGCTATATTGCAGTCATGTAATTTGAAAAAATTTACTAAAGTTTTCTTTTCAGAACTGAAATGTGTTATGAGTGGTTTTGAGTATCTGCAAGTAATAATGATTTTACAAAAGAACCTTGTTTATATTTGGACTTCACATAGCAGGCTGTGATGAGGGATGCTGAATAAATTAAAATATTATGGTAATGATACTATCTAATTAGCATTTTTCATACAATAGTTTTCATCAATTTTTTTTTTTGTCTTTTGAACAATGTGGACCATTGCCAATTATTTTTGTTACTGAAAAGGTAAAATAGACTGTTCATCTCATTCCTTTTTGTTTGCTTTTTTTCCATCCCACTCTAGTTTTGGCAAGCAGTCTGGAGGGAAGCGAGGATGTGAATGTATCATATTGGAACCTTCAGAAATGATTGTGGTAAGACAGATTTTTTTCATATGTATTTAAATCTAATGCTGGTTTCAGCAAATTCTTTCTCTTTTACAGCAGAAAGCTTATTGGAAAGTATTCTATGAAATTGCAGTAAAATTGCCTTGATTTCAATTATACCTATGGCTGCTCTCATAGCAGCAGTAGCTATGTAAATTTAATCTAGATGGGTAAATGGTGATGATGATGATTAGGTCATTCTTTCTGAAATTATGCTTACTTGAGTTTCAAAAGCCTAACAGTCAGGGCTGAGCTGAGCATTCCTGAGTCAGGCTATGGCAGTCTTCTATCTTGAATATTTTATTTACACCCCCATTCCCCATTTCATGGCTTTTATTGGTCATGTCTGGGTGGAATCTTCCTCCAAGCCTTTGCAGTGCCACGTAGAGTGAAGGCTTGTAGGTAGGAGAAGAAACATGAGGGTGCTTAGCCAAGCTTGAAGGGTAAGATTTGTCCCCATCCTTCATGTCCAGGATTCCTTCTGCTTCTTCAGAACACTTACTGGTACTGCCAAGTGCATATGGAGGTGCATATATACGTGCTTACAGAGTGTAGCCTAGTCCTCCCCAGGTTGTTGTACACATGCTGTGAGCAGTTGGAATATCAGGATTGCTTTTCCATGGTGAAGACTGATATTGCATCCCAGCAGTGTGCCTGGGGACACAGGCAGATCTCTTCCAACTTTCACCTGAGATGTTTTTAATGGAGCTGAAACAAAGCTGTTTGTTGTGCTCAGAGCCCACATGTCTGTTAATCAGACTCCCATCTCCAGACTGCTATTGATTTAGCTGCCCTAGATCTAGAGATGGTAACATTAAAACTAATATTTGACAGTGTCTCTTACTGAGCATGTAAATATTCAGTTTCCATAAAATGTTTGTTTCTCACAGTGCATTACCAGCAGGGATGTCAGCAGTGTCCTGTACCGAGCCCACTCGCTGTCCTTTGTGCAGTTTGCTCTGTGCAATGTCAGTCTGACTCTGCCCATGGGCTCTGAGACCATCAGCAATAATGCTCTGTGCTGCAGCACGTGTTTTGAGCTACAATCTGCCATGAAGTGCAGTTAAGAGAGCAACTTCATGCTCTGGAGTGAAGCAGTTAATTTGTTTTATTCCAAATTATTCAGTCTCTCCTCAAAGCTGGAATTCTGGAGGGGAGACTTATGCCTGGAGGGATGCCACAGGACTATTTGGGTGGCAGTGTGTACAGCCATGTCATGGGAGTGCCCCAGGCCCTCTGGTTTGTGTTTGCTGCTTTGCATTTTTACTTTTTAATTGCAGCTGCCAAGGATCTGGTGTGCTGAACTGAGCATCTGGTACACTCAGTGTGCCTGGGTGCTGTGCTGGGCTGGGCTGAGTCTTGCACCTCAGAGCTCCTGTAGGAGTGACAAACACTCCCTGATCCAGTCATATCTATTATTAGTTGTTAGGGGGAAGTTCTTCCCTGTGAGGGTGGGGAGCCCTGGCACAGGGTGCCCAGAGAGGCTGTGGCTGCCCCATCCCTGGAAGTGTCCAAGGCCAGGTTGGATGGGGCTTGGAGCAACCTCACCTAGTGGAAGACTGGACCAGCCTGGTCTGCCTGGTGACTTGGCTCACTGCAAGTGCATTTGTAAGTTTACATGAAAAATACTTCATGGGCAAAGGAAATTTTTAAAAATATCAACATCCTTCTTTGGTCATATCACCATTGGAATAAAGAAAAAATAAATTAATGAATATGGAATAAAAGAGGAGCTTCTGTGCAGTGTGTGCTTCCAGAGGGAAACTGACCCTGTTGAAATATTTATTGAAGGAACTGGTGTTGTGTGTGTGACTTGAGAGGCACAACTGTGGAGGGTGTTCTCAGAGGAACACAGTATCACAGTAGCTGGGGAAGGCAGCGTTGGCCCTGTGAGCAGCCTCACACCCTGCTGGGTGTTCCTGGAGACAAAGGCACAGCCCAGACAGCTGTTCACTCTGTTTTAAATCTCCTGAATTGTCTGTAATTGGAATTAAATGCCAGTGAGAGTATAGAGACACTTGAAAGTACCTTACATCCTTCTCTGGAATTTCAGTATAATTTTCCTGTAGGAAAATCAGAGAATTAAAAGTGCAGAGTAGTTTCCTTATTATATTTATGATCGTATTTTACTGGTAAATATAGCTAAAGGTACTATTAGCTGTATTTTCTAGGAAGCACTTCAAATAGTGTGAGAAAAAAGCATCAGTGTGGTGGCATGCACCTTGCTAATGATCTTCACTGTCACAAGGTGTACTTGAGTTTCAGTTCCCTGATTAACTCTTGTTAATTTATCTTAATTCTTTTATTTTCCCTGTTTTTTAATTTACAGCATACTAATGAGGTTTAATACACAATGAATATTTATCTTCAAGCAAAAGAACTAGTTAGTTGCTTTAATGGAGTTAAAGAACTCTATCATTTCCTGCTTGTGACTGATTTTTTTTTTTTCCCTTCTGTCATTGTAGAATGTAAATCAGTTTTGTAGTGGGAATCCTCTGGGAACAGACACATTTTAAAGGCCATAAAATGTGGTCAACTTAAGTTAATGAGGATAACAGATAGTGTGTGAATTGGCATTGTAACTCATATTTTTGGAGGCTGAGCAATCTATTGAATTAATAATAGCCCCATTTATCATTTAAGAAGATGGCCCAGAATTGCAGCATGTCTTGGTGTATTGAAGTGTCGTTACTGTTGTTCCTTGGTGCTTTCACTTTCTTCTTCAGACCTAAGTGTAAGATTGCAGAAGAGCAGTGTGGTTCTTGCAGGTGGAAAAGCTTTCATTGCTGATTTGAACTGCAGAGTGAAACAGGGCAGTCCTATGGCTCTCCCTGATTTCTGTGTGGCAGCCAGTGCCTGGGTGAAGCTGGTGTGGGGTGGGAGCATCCTGCTGCTGCCAGTGTTTGCAGTTAGTAAAGAACACCTTTGGATTAGCATAGGGCCAGTTAATGTGCTATTCCAGACCTTCTGGCACAAGAGCACAAATCTGATAGGGAGCTGCAGAAAAAGAGGTTCAGTAGGAACCTCATTGCTCTCTTCAGCTCCCTGACAGGAGGTTGTAGCCAGGTGGGGATCAGCCTCTTCTCCCAGGTAACAAAGGAAAGAATGAGAAGAAATGGCCTCAACTTGTGCCAGGGGAGGTTTAGATTGGATATTAGGGAAATCTTCTTCATGGCAAGGGTTAAGCAAGCCCTGGCACAGGCT
The DNA here is from genome assembly GCA_013397295.1 of Polioptila caerulea. NCBI lineage: Eukaryota > Metazoa > Chordata > Aves > Passeriformes > Certhiidae > Polioptila > Polioptila caerulea. The sequence goes on from VYXF01001499.1 coordinate 98,594, forward strand.
GCCCAGGGCCGTGGTGGAGTCACCATCCTTGGAAGGGTTTAATGGATGTGTAGATGTGGCACCTGGGGACGTGGTTTAATGGTGGGCCTGGCAGGGCTGGGGGCACAGCTGGATGCAATGATCTTTTGAGTCCTTTTCCAGCCTTAACAATTCTGTATTACTGTATTGAAAGTGAAATAATGGGAAGCAGTCTGTGGGACAGTCTCTCCACCTGAGTTGATGGCAGCCTGGTTCTCCTGGCTCTGCAGTGGCCCAGGGAATCTGTCCTCCCTTTGCTCCCACGCCAGGACCCGGCTCAGCATCTGCAGAGAAGCTGAATTCCTCCCTAGGGTTATGGGGAGGGTGACACCTCTCTACCAACAGGAATTTTTAGTTTTAACCAGGTGAAAGCAGGGCTGAGTGAGGTGCCCAGGTGTGCCTATCCTGTTGATGCACAGAACATCAAAAACAATTCTTGTAAATCATAGGTGTTGACAGCCTGTTGATCAGCTGGACTCAAAATACTGCTCGTGCTGCTGGCACTAAGCTGGAAGCTCTGTGTTGTGGAGGTCTTTCCTGGTTTCTGATTTCCACGTTGTTTTTGTCAACAGCAGTTAACTAACCAAAGGAAGCAGGTGGTCTCATTTTCCGTCACTTGTTTGTTTTGACTTAGTGCTATCAAATAATTTATTTATGTTTACGTATTAATTTTCAGTTAGAATTGTGAAAGAGAAATAATTTCTTCTGTCACTGAGTGTTTGTTTTAATTTAGCCTCAAAAATACCTGTTTCATTTGGGGTTTCTTGATACTAAGGGTTATCTGTATTGTCTACCTCAGCAGTTTCTCAGGTCCAGGTTAATCTTTTCTGTTGGAGAAGTTCACTTCTTGCTTTGGTTTCCACAATCTTGTAAGACTGAATGCAGAAAAAAAAAGCATAATGCATTTACTGAAGGAACTCACATACAAAAATTAAAAATTAAATCAGCACTGTTTTGCTTATTTAATGAATAACTCTGAACAAAACCAAAATCCCTTATTTCTGGAGGACTTCTGTACAATTTGAGAGCTAGATTGTTTCTAGCTAGAAATCCGTATTTATGCTACATGAAGAAAGGCTTCTGTATCAGTCGTCTTCATGCATTTTGGATGATACTGGATTGCCAGTTTAAAAAGATTTTTTTGTTTCGTTTTGTGTTTCTGCCTGAGTGCAGTGTATTCTTTACACCCTTACACCATTGCGCTTACAGCAGTGCTGCAAATTGTTACCAAATTGTTGTCCTGTTCCTTTTCAAAATTCTGGTGAAAAGTGTGGTCATCCCTTGCTGGGGGAACTCAGCTTTTCTTGTTTCTTTTTTTTTGACAGTATTTTGCTGTGGGCTTCACTCTTCTTTTCTAACTTTTCTTACTATTGTATCTTTCACCCATGTTGTTAATGTATGATTTCTCTGTGGAATCAAAAGTAACCCACAAGACAAGCTCAGCTGCTTGCACTTTCCTTTGACCTCAGGCAGACTGTAGGTGTTTGGAAAAAGTGATGTGCAAGGTATATGTGATCTTGCTTTTGTGCTGATGTAGTTTGGTTACTTTCCTGTTTCTGTCTGTTAAGTCTTTCTGGGTTTCATTTCTTTGTACCTTTAGGATTTTAATTTTAAGATAATTTACTTTGGTATGTGAAGTGAGAGCTGTGTAAGACCATACAGAGGTTTTCTTCCAGTAGTATAGTCCTAATGTTTAGGATTTTCTAGTGAAATTTAGAGAAAAAAAATTAAAAATAAGCCATTGAAGACAGTAGAATCTTCTACATCGTAAATACTGTAGAGAAGCTTCTTGCCTGCTGCAGCCTACTTGCATGCATGTCTGCCCTGTTTCCTGCTGGGAGATATTTTTCCAAAACATCAAAAGGAAATGGGAAAGGATGAGGCTGCTTTTTATAGAAAAAAAGAATTGTAGCTATTGAGATAAAAGGTTTCATGTTGGCTTTTACTAACAAGATAAAATAATCTAATTTTTAATGTTTAGTCAGAAATAATATTTAACATCAAGTTATGAATCAAATTCCAGCCATTTCTCCACAATCCACTGGAAGTGATTAGAAGGCAGTATGACATAGGTGAAGTAGCTATTTATAAAAAGCTGGAATATTTAAGGCTGTTTAGCTATGACTGGTACTAGAAATAAATTACGCTTTTTAAAATTACACTACTAAAAATAAAGTATAATTCAATATTTTTGCCAGATTGTAAATGCACAAAAAATGGTCCCTTCTGTGTTGAAGATAAAGTTGAAATGAGCAGTGCCTGTACACTCCTTCATGATACGTGTGGGTGCAGAAGGAGTGACTGATGAGTGACATTGTTTAGAGGATATGTGTGCCTCTTTTTCCTTTTTTTTTTTTTTTTTTTTTTAAAACACTGTTACCCGGAAGGAAACGGTGGCCTCTGGCTCATTGTAATGAGGCACTTCTGAGATCTGCAGCAGTGGTTCTCTGAAATAACCAGGGCTCTTTTCTCCAGAAAAGTTTAGCTGCTCTGAACTCATGTTTGTTCCTTCCCCATGAGCTTCGTACGGCTCCATCGGCTCTCGGCGCTATGGAAGAACTGGATGTTTAACCAGCAGCCTGAACGTGTGTTTCAGGTGGAGAACTCTAAAGACAATGAGGAAAACATCTTGCAAAGAGAGGTCCCGCTGCGGCAGTCCCGCCGGAGGTACAGGAGGATCAACCAGCGGGGCGAGCGTCAGACCATCACGGACAATGTGGATTCCAGCAGCTACGTGTCGGTGAGTGCGCCCGGCCCGGCCCGGCCCTTCGGCGCTGGGATGTCTGCATGGCTGCTGCAGGCTTTGGGTGACAGAACTGCTCAAGTGCAATAGTCCACGCTTGCCAATTTTGAGAACGCTTCGTTCATGTTGAGGGGCAGTGAAGTGGTTTGGATTGGAACACCATAGGTGGAAGTGAGGGTAGTAATTGGAAAAGATGTTTTTATTTTGGTTTAGGGGTCTTCAGCTGAGCACTACAAATAAATCTTAACATGCTCACTGGACAGAGAAACGGTCATTCTTCATTTTTTGCTGTTTTTTGCTGGAATTCTTTTGGTAAGACTTAGGAATTGATGGGTTTCTTTTTCTTTTCCTTAATAAATTTGAGCTGTGGTTTAGAGCTGCAAATGCAGACCAATACAACATTAATGCTCTTGTACTTGGTTGTGTTTACTTGCTTAAAAATAGTATAGTGGTAGTTCAGGCATCAAAAAGAGTAACAACTCATCTGCTAGTCTTAAATAGCAGCAGAGACTATAAACTCTGTACTGTGTGGAGGCACGTACCTCTGTGGTTTCAGGCTGCAAAGCATATGAGAAGGTTTTTCTTCACCACTATTTTTCAAACTTCAAGCTTGGTAACAAGATATATGTGATCTAGACAAATAATTTAATTGAAAATAATTGTTCTGGATAATTTGATCTGCTTTGAAAATCAAAGGTTAAAACCAGTACTAATGCTGAAATACAAGCCTGGAATAGTAGTCATGTTCAGAAGAGAAAAAAACAATTTCTCCCTCTTCCTTTTCATCTCCCCAAAAGAGATAGATTTTCAGTTGATATGCATCAAAATACCTGATGTGTGCAGTCAGATATGAACTTATAACTTCTATAAACTGATGTTTCTTCTGCATGCTGGTAGCAGTTGGGTCGCAGGTGGTGATTTTAGGCCCTACACAGCATTACTGTGTTTGTGGCAGGAAGAGAATATGCTGCTTAACATCCTCTGCCATCTTATTTCTAGAACTGTCACATATGTTGGATTTTATCATTAGTAAGACATTAAATTAGTTATTGAAGAAATGAGATGTTGGACCCTCACACTCTGGGCGGGTGTGCATCAAGCTTTATTAGGAATTAAATTCCAATCTGTGTATGACAGAATCTATCTCTGTCTCTTTGGTGTTTGTGACAGTGAATAAGCACACAGATAATAATTCTCAGGTTTCATTGCTAAGAGAAGGAGAATCCCAGGAACAGCTGATGCTGGTGCTACCTATGCAGCTTGCCTGGAGGGATGCGTGACAAGGGACTTGGCATCTTTGTTCTGAGGAGGACCAACTTTCACGGCTTCTTGAGTGATTTCAGAGGCTGTCAGTTACTGCTGCAAGGAGTCAGTGTGGTACACTCACAGGGCTGTGTTTAGTCAACAGATGATGTCCTCATTAAGATTTTTCTTCAAGTTGGTTTATTTTTATTCATGTTGTATTATTTCATTGTTACCGATAATACAGAGCACCTGTGCCTGTAGTTGCTTGTTGCAAACCTGGTGGCTTCCTCAGATTTGTGAATACAGATGAGGCATTTGATGGAAAATGGTGTAAACTTCTTAAATCAACAGCACATTCCTAGATCTGCTTTTATGTCTGTTAATTAGGAATTTATAAGAAGAGTCATGAAACACTAAGTGTTTTCCTGGATGAGTGCTAAGTGGCAAGGACTAAACAACCACCTCTCTGCTACCAAATCTCCAAGATTTTGGGTTTTCAGCAGTCTGAATTGAAATACCAATCCTTGCTTTGTAGACTGTAAGCTTCTAATTGGAAAGTGTCATACTCAAGGTACTTATGGTAGCAAAAAATAATTTGTAACTCAACAGATGATTAAGGACTCAAAACATGGTAACAAGCTGCCTGTGTGACAAGTAAGGAAAAGTTTGGTACCTATATTTTTCCATATTCCATTATAAACTAGTAAAGCAATAAATGGATTTTAGGTATAATTAGTTCCATGCCTGTATGAATGTGCTCATACATTGGTTCCCAGTGATCTTGAAAAACAGATTTCATGGTGTAGCCCTTTTTGTAGCCAATGAGAGAAGGGTAGGATCGTAGAATAGTTTGTTCAAAGGGACCTAAAGATCATCTAGTTGCAACCCTCTGCTACAGCCAGGGGATCAGGATAAGGAGGAGGGTAAGTCAAACTTCCATTTTACAGGAACTTGCAATAAGGTTTCTGCCAGAGTGGGACAAGTGTTTACAGACTCTCCAGCAGATTTCCTGTCTGGCATAATGCTAATGAATGAGCCCAGAGTTGTATTTCACTTTCCAGCGGGTTGCTGAGTGCTCTGTGACAGATGCTGAATGCAGCCTCGTGGAGCTTTTGTGAGTCCTGTGTGCCTGGGGAGGGCTTGGAGCTTCCCAGCCTCCACATGGACTCCAGTCTGTCTCCTGTGGTTGATGTTGGAATACTCAGTATGATACCATTAAGGTTTTTATGTGCCTAATCCCTCATATGCAAGTAGTTTTCTGCTTTCTAAAGAAAACCCAGCTCCTTTAGGTTCTGAAGTTCAGTATTTTTTTCACCTGGCTAGGAATATTTCCATAAAGATAAGGTTTCTTGGCTTTGCTTTTAAGGGGAATTATCTGTGCACTCTCCATTAACTCATTAGAATGTAAATCTCTGCACATTAAATATGCTGTGATTATATTTATGATTAAGGTTAATCCCTGTTTTGTAAAACGTTACCTATTGATTGGATTGTGACATGAGCTAACATCTACATGGAGTACATGGAGTACTTCTTGTTAGTGCTGGAACTTGTTCTGTAGAAATACCTGATTGGCCACAAAACCAGGATTTATATGCAGTTACTTTAAATAATATTTAAAATTATTGTTACTATCCTTGAAGCTCTTCTTTTCTCTTATGCCTCGTAATTAAGTAAAAGAGTTTTAGTTCTTGATTTAACCGTATGTCTTCAGGATAGTTGACATTCAAATTATCGTGGATATCTTAAATTTCTTCCTTCCCTGCCTTCTCTCAAATGAGCTAATGTTAAAAATGGATCATCTGGTTGGTTTCTTTGGTGAAGGTGTTACCATTTAGATTCCTTCACTACATTTTTGTGGTTGATTGAACAGTCTTATTTCGCAAGAGTACTGGTTGTCTGCCGAATTAACCATTTGTAGTTGTTTGTTGTTTCTTTTTTCCTTCTGGGTAAGTACAGTGAACACATGCTGGCAGTGTTCTCTCTTTTCCCTCAGAGTGAACAGGTTTGTGTTTCTGTCTCTGTTTTCCAAGTGCACAGGGGTGTGGCTTTGCCCTGCAGTCCCTGTGCCGGGGATGCCAGCGCTGCTCTGCTGGGTTGGTGAGCAGGCTGGGCTCTCCTCCAGATCCAGAGTGCACCCAAACCGTGTGGGGGTTCTGCTGCCATTGGGGATTCTTCCCTTCTACAGCACAGCAGGCCAGCCAGACCCCAAGGACAATTGTGTATTTGGTGAGACACTCACCAATGCTTTTTCAGGGTACACAGCAGCACTGCTGCCTGTGAAGGGCTGGAGGAGGTGGCTCTGTCATGGTGGGTCACGCGTGAGGCCATGGCAGCCCGAGTACGTGTGGCTGTCAGTCTGCCTGGGGCAGCTCTGAGCATCCCCATAATTACATCAGATCTCTTCATCCCTGGGCATTCCTGGCCTTTTCCATTTTTGTCACTTAGTAATTCTGCATCTTGCACGTCACCCCCACCGTAATGTCCTGACCGTGGGGGAGAAAGTGAGGCTGGACACATTTGGCAGAAACTCTTGCCCAAAATGAATGGATTAGAAAGAAATGTGCCATTGGTGTTAATTATGTCAGCTCTTGCTTCAGATCTGATTTGTTAGTGTGATTGCATGTCTTGGTGGTGATAAGCATCCAGCCAGGAGCTGGGGTCGTTGCAGCAGGGCAGCGTCACAATGGAGACGAGTGAGTCATTTCTATTCTTAGTCTGCTTCTCAGCCCAATCAATAATGCAGCCGTGTTTTATGATTACAAAAGAACTAAGTAATAATACCACCATCTTTTTTACTTACAAAAGAAAGAATTAATTGTGATAATCTCTGTTAAACTGTATCCCAAACTCCTGTGCTCATGCAATAGCACCTTGCAAGACTGCAGCCAGAATAGCAGCAAGTGACTTTTTAATGATAGTGCTTAAAAAAAAATTAATTATTGTTGTGGTGCTTTGTAAAAATGAAATTGCTGTTTTGATGTTGGATCAAGTAATAAGAAAGTAAACAGTTCAATTATTTATCTTTACAGTTAAAAAATAAAATCTGAGATAGTAAGTTTTTTATTTATAATTCTAGCATTCAATTCTAAACAGGATTTACAATTCAGTACAAATTTCCATGTGACTCAAACCTGTAAACTCAAAACTTTTCTTGGAGCAACCTGGTCTAGTGGGAGGTGTCCCTGCCTTGAGGAGTTGGAACAAGATGATCCTTAAAATCCCTTCCAATCCAAACCGTTCTGTGATTCTCTGCATTTATCACCCACATACATTTTTGACAAGTCTCTGTGATTTATTTTTTCAAATGAAGAATATTTGTAGCTCTAAAAATAGTGCATGTATGATCTAATGCCTATTTCTGTGGAGTTGTGACTACATACTGAATTTTTTCACCTGTTCGTTTATTGTAGAGCAGAATAAAGAAATTAGTACCAAACTTTAGTAGTAATCCACTTCCTCAGAGATGCAATTTTTTAAAACTACTGTAAGAGGATGATGAGGTTTAAAAGATTTATTATAATACTGCATTTTATGGACAATATCTTAATATTTGCATTAAGTAAAATTTGTCCTGGAGCCTTGTAGAAGCATTTATCTTCAGAGAAGTCTGTCGCTGCAGACTGCTTGAGTGGCAAGTTTCTTGTTCTTTGATCATTACTTAATGTAATCCTGTCAGAGGCTGGAGGTAGAATGGGGGATCTCATAATTGGAGGGAATTATGTCACATTTCAATATACTGGATCTAACCCATTAGATGCTTTACCATCACCAATCCTTTTCTTTTGAAATGCTATAAAATACTGTGGGTCTTTTATAAGCTACTTTTAACTACCAGGTAAACTTGCTGAAATGGTACCTTTTATTGATATAAACCAGGTAAGACTGACTTAGAGCATATCTCCAGCTGCCTGTAGTTAAACTTGGACACAGGTTTGCTGGCTTCTGTTTATTTGGAATATCAGTTAATTTTGATGAGGCTGTGGCTGATCTGTGGGTGGCTGAAATGACTAGTTCTTGAGCTGGAGGATGGTTCTCTTTGCAGCTCATTGCTTTTTGTTGTGATCACGTCCACACTTCCTCTTTTTGACACTTTAAAAAAATACTTGACAGAATTTTAACTTTATTAACTGATGATAAGCTGAGAGAGTTGGGGCTATTCAGCCTGTTCTCTCTATGGGGAGACCATAGAGCACCTTCCACTGCCTAAAGGGGCTCCAAGAGAGCTGGAGAGGAACTTTGGACAAGGGCTTGGGGTGATAGGACAAGGGAGGATGGCTTCAGGCTGACAGAAAGAGTAGGTTTAGATTGGTAATAGGAAGAAATTCTGAACTATAAGGGTGGTAAAGCCCTGGCACAGGTTGCCCAGAGAAGCTGTGGCTGTCCCATCTCTGAAGTGTTCAAGGCCTTGTTTGATGGGGCTTGGGGCAAGCTGGGATAATGGAAGGTGTCCCTGCCCCTGGCAGAGGGTTGGGACTGCTTATTTTCTAAGGTCTCTTCCAACTCAAACCCTTCTGTGATTCTGTGAATCTAAAGAAAATTCAGGTCTTGCTGAAATCCATGGGTCTTGCAGTGTACTTAAAGGATACAGAAAATAATGTTGTTGTTCTCTCTCTGGACATGTTGTGTGATACAAAGACATAATGCAGCTTCCTTCTTCCTGATGCTGTTTTTTAACAACAGGAGGATTTCCTCCAGTCTCTGTCTTTAATTTTGCCTGGCCCAGGTGGGATCCCAGCTCTCAGTGCTCAGGTTCCAGAGCATGTACCAGAGCCTCTGTCAGCCAGGCACCCTGTGCGGGACAGGACCCTGGAAAAGGCCATGGGTGCTGTCCCTGTTTGCAGCTCTTCTGAACTCCTGCAATTTTATATCTGTTTCTTGCTTCTGTGATCAAAAGAAGCAGCATCTGCGGTGTGTTCACTTCCTGTGTGGGTTGGTTTGTCATGGGCTGCACACAAAGGGTGTGTGAGTGTGGATCCAGCACTGTCTGGTGGAGGACAGATGTACATGGATGGAGTCCCCTGCATTCTGGAAAGGAAAATTGCTGTTAGGCGGGGCTTTGGGGGTGGGGGAAGAGGCTGTGAACCAGGCAGTGGTTAAACAACTCCATTAACAAATGGTGTAGAGGTGTCTGCTTCCCAGGCCAGACATCTGAGGAGGGGTCTGCAGCATGACTCTTGATGAGGAGCAGCTGAGGGAGCTGGCAGGGCTCAGCCTGGAGCAGAAGAGGCTCAGAAAGGACCTTATCATGCTCTGCAGCTAACTCCCTGACAGGAGGCTGGAACCACATGAGGGTTGATCTATTCTCCCTGGTAACAGGTGATGGGATGAGCAGAAACAGCATCAGGTTGAGCCAGGGAATGTTTAGGTTGGATATTAGGAAAAATTTCTCCACAGAATGGGTTGTAAAGCATTGAAACAGGCTGCCCAGGGCAGTAGGGGAATCACCATCTCTGGAAGTGTTAAAAAAATCTGTGGGTATGGCAGTGTGGGCATGGTGTGGTGGTGAACATGCTGGTGGTGCTGGATTGATGGTTGGACCTCCTGACCTTGGAGGTCTCCAGCTGTAATGATACTGTGATTGTGAGATTCTACTGCTTGGTGGAGCTGGAAACAACCTCTGGCAGGGTCCCACTGGCATCCAGCATGGGAACCTGTGCTCGGCATCTTGAACTCGCCCTGGTCTGCCGAGCTGTCCTCGGGCACTTCCCTCTGCTTTTGTAAGCAAGGGGAAAATTGCCAAATGCATGTTCTCTCATACTTTATTTTACATATTGATTTTGTCTGCTCATTTTGTCAGCAGTGTTACTTTCAAGGGCTCCTTGAAAATCTGCCTCTGGTTATGGTGGTCATTAGCAAAACACCAATCCTCAAAGTGTGCTGTGCATTAAAAATCTTCCTAGGAATTTCCTTAGACCACTGGTGTTTCCCAATCCAATTAATGAGTGCTAGCAGTTTCAAGCAAGTAATGACTGGAATAGGCTGTGCAGAAGGTATGAAAATACCTAATGAAAATACTGCCCTTTGGTTAAAATCTGTGTTTTTCAGATTTTATTTTTTTTTTTTTTAACTAACAACATAATGTAACATGTCAACCCCAATTTATCCATAATGAAAGCGGTTGTTTTTCAGACCTTATATTCAGGAGTTTCCCTAAAGATTTTATGGACTTGACAAACAGGTTATATTTAAAATGTGATTTACAGGAATCACCTGGCTTTGGAGGTGATGTGCAGCTGTGTAACAGCAGTGAAGAGTGATACACAAATGAAACTACATCAGACTGAAACTTGGGACGGTTTATTTTAAGCAAGCACCTGTACTTACTGAAATCTGGGTGCTGGCAGTAGTTTACAGCCCTTCTCATAGCCCTGGGGAGAGCCTCTGGTGGGGGGTGATGCCACAGTGTTGGGATNCTCAACTGTACATCTGCTCCCTCCCCAGGTGTTGGGTGATGATGGGCTCCCTGACCCCAGGGTCATCCCACAGCAGGTTTGTGTGCTGCCCTCCCCTTGCTCAGCAGAACAGCAGAACTGCACTTGTTTGTTATAATTCAAGAAAAACTTGTGGTTTTTTTTACACTAATTTCCTACTTGCAGTCCAAACATGTCAGTCTTTTTACCTGGTGAGCACTCTGACCAGGAAGCCTGGAACTGTTTGGAAGCAGATCCAGAGCACAGTCTGTCCTTTGTAGGGAAACCATCCTGCTCTGTTGACTGGGATCAATCTGGAGAGTTGCTCAAACCTTGACCTCAGCTGGTGCTGACAGTATTGTGGGAGGGATGTACACTTGTGGCAGAAAAACCTTTCAGAACATCTAAATATTTTGCAGATTGCCACTACAAGAAGCAAAAATTCAGTCACTCCTCTGCTCTCCACACAAGAACCAAGTTATCTGTTTCTCCTTATACCACATAGACAAATTTACACCATAGTAGAAATTAACTTAGTTCTTAGAAAATGCCTGAGAAAATATTTTATGTAGCATGTTCAGAGAGTTAATCTCTGTTTTGATGGACCCTAAGGGTTTGGGTGGCAGTTCCAAAGTCATTAATTCTTTATAAGCCACCTCTTATGCAAACTCAATGGAGAATGATATGTGAGAGTTGTGCCCACTGCTCCTAACTGTGTTATGTCACTCAGGGGTTGATGCTAAAAGATGCTTTGCACAAGAGAGATTCTTTGTTCCTTTTGGAGACTTAAATATCTTATGTGTATGAATTGCACTTCTTTTTCTAATCCTTGTTTTTAACATTATTCTTTCAGTCTCTTGTAATGACATATAGGGTGGCTTCTTGCAGGAATCTGACAGGGTAGTTGCCAGCAAGCTGGTCTCCCTGTGTGCAGGGAGATGGTAGCATGCATGGATCTGTGTTTCATTTCCTGTCTTCCATCTGGGCTGCTTCTGTCCAACATGCACTACTCAAATGTAACAGCCTGGTTGTATTCTCAATTGTAGCCAACTCATAGTAATGTGAACAGTTATTTTGTATGTTAGCCTTGTAAAGCCCTAAGTTGAAGTTGTTGGGTTGAATGTCACATTGCACTGAAGGATTTCTTTAAAGGGTTGTGATGGTGTTGTCTTCAACTTTGTGATCAGGGTAGAATGGATTTCTGGTCATTCACATCAATTCAGTCATGTTCTTTGTGAGCCTCGTGGACCAGTTTAGAGATGGAGAATATCCTGAGCAATTTTCAATAAAAATCAACATCAGAAAATATCAGTGCAAAATTATAAGCATTTGGATGCTCTGTTTTCCTTGGAAAAACTTGGCATGAAAACTGCCTGTACGAGAGAATAGCTAGATTAGTATCTTTGGTTTTGGCATAGGACTGATTACTATCTAATGACATTTAACAGCATTTGTAGTTTTATATTTGATATGTGGCATCCTTCTTAATAATGCTGTATCTTGACAGATAAAATACTAGATGGGACTATAATACTAAATGGGACTATCNGTAACAGCAGTGAAGAGTGATACACAAATGAAACTACATCAGACTGAAACTTGGGATGGTTTATTTTAAGCAAGCACCTGTACTTACTGAAATCTGGGTGCTGGCAGTAGTTTACAGCCCTTCTCATAGCCCTGGGGAGAGCCTCTGGTGGGGGGTGATGCCACAGTGTTGGGATTTGGCATCTTTCTGCTGTGGGACAAATGGACAGACATTGTCCTGCCCTGCCAGGCGGTGGCTTCGGTCCTGGAACAAGGTACTGAGTTGCTGTTAGGGAGAGCTACACTCTGAGGTTGGTAATAGAACCCATCTTTGCTCTTCAAGGCCAGGTTGAACAAGGCTTGGAGCAACCTGGTCTAGTGGAAGGTGTCCCTGCCCATGGCAGGAGGGTTGGAACGAGATGAGCTTTAAGTTCCATCACAACCTGTTCTACTATTCTTGCCTCAAAGACTTGTTTTTGAGCCTTTCTCCTTCTCGAGTAAATTTATCAGTCAACTGTACATCTGCTCCCTCCCCAGGTGTTGGGTGATGATGGGCTCCCTGACCCCAGGGTCATCCCACAGCAGGTTTGTGTGCTGCCCTCCCCTTGCTCAGCAGAACAGCAGAACTGCACTTGTTTGTTATAATTCAAGAAAAACTTGTGGTTTTTTTTACACTAATTTCCTACTTGCAGTCCAAACATGTCAGTCTTTTTACCTGGTGAGCACTCTGACCAGGAAGCCTGGAACTGTTTGGAAGCAGATCCAGAGCACAGTCTGTCCTTTGTAGGGAAACCATCCTGCTCTGTTGACTGGGATCAATCTGGAGAGTTGCTCAAACCTTGACCTCAGCTGGTGCTGACAGTATTGTGGGAGGGATGTACACTTGTGGCAGAAAAACCTTTCAGAACATCTAAATATTTTGCAGATTGCCACTACAAGAAGCAAAAATTCAGTCACTCCTCTGCTCTCCACACAAGAACCAAGTTATCTGTTTCTCCTTATACCACATAGACAAATTTACACCATAGTAGAAATTAACTTAGTTCTTAGAAAATGCCTGAGAAAATATTTTATGTAGCATGTTCAGAGAGTTAATCTCTGTTTTGATGGACCCTAAGGGTTTGGGTGGCAGTTCCAAAGTCATTAATTCTTTATAAGCCACCTCTTATGCAAACTCAATGGAGAATGATATGTGAGAGTTGTGCCCACTGCTCCTAACTGTGTTATGTCACTCAGGGGTTGATGCTAAAAGATGCTTTGCACAAGAGAGATTCTTTGTTCCTTTTGGAGACTTAAATATCTTATGTGTATGAATTGCACTTCTTTTTCTAATCCTTGTTTTTAACATTATTCTTTCAGTCTCTTGTAATGACATATAGGGTGGCTTCTTGCAGGAATCTGACAGGGTAGTTGCCAGCAAGCTGGTCTCCCTGTGTGCAGGGAGATGGTAGCATGCATGGATCTGTGTTTCATTTCCTGTCTTCCATCTGGGCTGCTTCTGTCCAACATGCACTACTCAAATGTAACAGCCTGGTTGTATTCTCAATTGTAGCCAACTCATAGTAATGTGAACAGTTATTTTGTATGTTAGCCTTGTAAAGCCCTAAGTTGAAGTTGTTGGGTTGAATGTCACATTGCACTGAAGGATTTCTTTAAAGGGTTGTGATGGTGTTGTCTTCAACTTTGTGATCAGGGTAGAATGGATTTCTGGTCATTCACATCAATTCAGTCATGTTCTTTGTGAGCCTCGTGGACCAGTTTAGAGATGGAGAATATCCTGAGCAATTTTCAATAAAAATCAACATCAGAAAATATCAGTGCAAAATTATAAGCATTTGGATGCTCTGTTTTCCTTGGAAAAACTTGGCATGAAAACTGCCTGTACGAGAGAATAGCTAGATTAGTATCTTTGGTTTTGGCATAGGACTGATTACTATCTAATGACATTTAACAGCATTTGTAGTTTTATATTTGATATGTGGCATCCTTCTTAATAATGCTGTATCTTGACAGATAAAATACTAGATGGGACTATAATACTAAATGGGACTATCACTGTATCTTAATTTGTCATTGTTCCTTACCTTGTTCTTGCAAGTCAGACTTGCTTTTTGTTGCTGGGTATTAATGGGTTTTATCCTTAAGTGATTAAGTTTCTAGTTGGAGGTAAAGTAAAGAACCCACAATACTTGAATTGTCTTTATGATTTTGATTTTGTTTCCTTTAAAGTTTGGTTAGCAGTTGTGGTTTGTCAACTTGGAGTGCAGGTATGGCATCTGGTTGACCCCTTGCTGTATCTGTTAGATCAGTTTCTCAGATTGGGTGAGAATAGCTGGGGTTTTCTTAGGTGTTGCCCTCAGTGGAGGGAGGACCCCAAATGACGCTGGGGAGAACTTTCTCTGAACATATTCAGCTTTGCATTTTTAAGAGTGATAAAGGCTGAATTTTACCAGAAAGTGAGAAAGTTTAGAAATCACTGTACTGTGATGGTCCATCTGACGACCGAAGCCTTGCAGGGCTGCTGTAGGGTCTGTGCTGTGTTTCTGGGATCCAGATCTCAGGATCTGCAGACCCTGAGCACCTGATACCCTCCCTTTATTCCATGTTCCTCTGTTACAGAACTCAGATAGTGCTGAGCCTGGTTGGTCCCAGCCTGGGTCCAGGGCTGACCGAGATATTTGCATGAGGTTATGCCTGGGCACAGGCAAGTCTGTCAGGGTGGGGCTCCTCACTCATCAAACTGGATGCATTGACCACTAATAAATGAGAGTGGACTGTTCAAAATTACCCTTACTTAGGTGAGAAATTTTGGTAAGGAAGAGTCAAATCTCTCCCTTCTTCCTACTTGCAGGCTTCCAGTTTGGTGTTAATCCTCAAGCAAAAAGACAAAAGAAATACTGAAAGTGGCATTTTCATGATTTTTTTTAACCTCATCTCTGGACTTATTGTGTTATTCTCAAGGTTGTTTACTCAGAAGCCTTTTTCTTGAGAAAGGTGTGGTAGTACCTTATGTTCTAAATAGCCTTAATCTACTTGGTTTAACCTGAGATGCTGTTTTGAATAATTGAGGGAAGAAAAAGTGTTATTTTGTATGGATTTTTGTATCAACTTCTGTGGAATGAGAAAATCTGAGGAAATCACAGCCAGGTCTGTGTGAGGTTTAGGAGATGGTGTTAGAGACTAGACTGAGGTTATGTTTAAGTGAGCAAAATCCTAAAGGTGTTTGGGAAATTTTGCTATGGGATATTAGCATTTTTGTCCTTTCTGTGTCTGAGTGGATTCAGTCCCCCAGACTGACCTTTTTGGGGTTGGTATCCACACTTTGTCATCACCAGGGATTTTTGGGTTGCAGACCTTCCCAGACTTCCCCACCCCTTGCAGAAATGAGATGTCAGGAAGGAAGGGAGGAGCGTGCTATGAATCATCTCAGTTCAGACCGTTGAAAGGAACTTTATTTGTTTGAGTCCGTAGCAAAGGGGGCTTCCCCCTTCCCCAGCACTGCCGTCATCGCTGTTTGTGATGCGGATCATGCTCTGCCCGGCTCTGCAGTGTGTTAGCGAGACAGAGCTGCAGGAGAGAGCTGTAATTTATAAACGTATTATAAACCATATAAATCTGAATCGTTGCTAATAGAAGATGACCTTTCCCTGCTTAACACAGCAGCTGAAAAAAGAGTCGGGGTAGTGTGAAAGCAGTGGAGAAATTCAATCCATGGTGCCTTTTTATTGTTCCTCCTGTGTTGCTGGTGCTATATTTAGAAGCTTACATCACTTAAGGAATGATGACAGTCTCTGCCCTCCCCCTCCCGCTCTCCCCCTGCTCTCCCTCGCTCCTTCCCTTAGGATGGATCATGTTTTCATACTACTTATGAGTCCTACAGATCTTTGGGTAGGATTTTTCTACAGCCTTTTAGTAAGTGCTACCATGGAAAGCGACGTGTGTAAGGATGCGGTGGCACCACAGAATGTTGCTCTGAAGGGGAACAGGAGCTTGTGGTGCTGCTTTCCCTGCCTCCCCTTCTCAGGAACAGGGTGGAGGTTGTATGTTTTTTCCTTTTTTTTTCCTGAGAAGGCCTAAGGAGGGGCTGATTATGCCAGGACAATACAATGAGCTGCTTTTGGTGTTTAAGTTCAGAGGTGGGGAGAACCTCTGAGCAGCATGGCAGTGACACTGAATGCAGGGAGCTGTGCCAGCATGGCAGGGTCTGCAGCAGGCTCTGCCTTCTGCACCCCTCGCTCCCCATTGCCTGTCTGTCCAAAAAGATGTAAAGTACTCAAATCTATGGAATTAACCTATTGATGCAGGTGCCCTTCTTGCTAAAATATTTCCGCATTATGCTGCTATGTTTGGCCATTTCCACTTGGAAAACTCCGTTACAATGAATTATTTTAGCCTGGAACATCTTTGCCTGAGTGTGTGCAGTGACAGATCGCCTTGTGAGCAGCGCTTCCTTCCCCAGCCCCCTCCTGGGCTTGGAGTCAGGATGCGGCCGGAGCTGCTGCGCTGGAAATGGGGGGGCAAGCGAAGGTGCCTGCCCCTGTCTGCGGGAGCAGCGTGGCACGGACAGTGTGCCAGCCCCTGCCAGCCTCTCAGGACAAAGGGACAGAAGTCCTCCAGCCCAGCTCGCAGCCCCAGGCCCCTCGGCCGGCAGCTCCTGTTTCCTCAGCCAGGGCCGCGATGGCTTTGAGACCGTCCCCGTCCTCCCCGCTGGAATTGCACAATGGGCTTTTCTTCCCCTCATTGATCAGGACAAAGTCCTGCTGCTCGTGGGGCACCTTCTGCCAGCGGCTGCCGGTGCTTCCCGCCTGCGCAGGGCTTGCGTTTGTGGTGTCCTTAAGTAAGGGAAGACTCGAATCCTGCCGAACTGAATGTGCATTTAAATTATGAAAGGCTTCACTATCCTTTGAAAAGCAGCACATTTTTCAGTGACTTGCTCTTGTTAGACAATTAGAACGTGCAGATTTGGTTAACAGTCTGGAGGATTCAGGTAGCATTATGGGAGGATAAAGAGAATGATGCAGAGAAATCTATGGAGTGGTATTTCAACATGGAAATAAATCAATGTTAAGGAACAAAGATTCCATTTACTACAGAGATTGTACACTGCTTTTTCCTTAAGATCTTCTTAAAACTTGGATTCTGGCTTAAAATGTGACTGGTGATTTTCTGTTTGTGATTCTGCTCAATGCTGCAGCTCTTCTCAAGTATTCTAATTGCAAACACCACCAAGTCTTTGTATCAGATTTTTTTTTTTTTTTTTCATCTCAGAGTTGCTCTAGTTTTGAGATCTGTCATTAAACAGATGATTTATAAAAAAACTTGCAGCCCTGTGCTGCAGGGAGCTGGGGCTGCAGAGAGGCGTGTGTTAAAATAAATAAATGAAAGCAGAAAGGAGTGGGGGGATGCCCCAAAAGCCGGGGTGTGGAAGTAGGTCAGGTTTTCCCCCCACCTGGGGCTGGGCTGCGCAGCGTGGGCTGCAGCCCCCCGGGACCCCCGCCGCCGCCGCGCTCATTGGCGGCACGGCCGCAGGGATGATGTCATCTGCACTTAAAGGCAAAACTAGGAGGAAATAGAATTTCGTTCCCATTATTGAGCTGGTGTTTACAGTAGTTGTAAAATACGGCATCTGCGCCAAAATCCGTGCTGGATCGGGTTTGCCGCACAATGCAGCAGGATGGATCTGGGAGGTGGGGATCTGCCCGGAGAGCTATCAGGGGCAGGCAGGCAGGGAGGGGGTTCTTTCAGCTGCATGGGTTCTTTTCTCCTTGATAGAAATTGTGATTATGCTAACCACAATGCAGGTAACACCACATGGAAGTATTCGGGTGTTCGTCGCTGCTGAGGATTTATCACTGTAGCATTACAGACATTTAAGATGCTTCCAAATACGATTTTATGAATTATTAGAAAAGAGGCAATACAGTCATGTGTAAGATGAAGCTCACATATCCAGCCTATTGTTTAGTATTGAAAAAGCAGTAAAAGAAACAGCTATTTGTGTAGCTGTGTAGTGCTTTGTAAAAATCTAAAGTAATTAGAATGCTTTTAGCTTTTAAAAATCAAATAGACTTTGTGTTTGCAAATTTTGCAAGCTCAGGATTGAAATTCAGATTGTTCCTTATCTTTAAATTCAAATTAACCCCAGTAATATTTATGGACCCTGGTTGCATTTATTATTTTTGCTGTTTGATACAAGGTTGAGTAAATTCAGACATTGATGCCAATTTTTTCCTTTTAGGTTACTTTTGGAAGGCACCAGGGGAAGGTCTTTCTTGGTTAAGGTGCAACTCCCATCCTAGGTGTTGGACTTAGTGATCCTTTATCTCTTTCAACACCAGATAGTCTATGTTTCTGTGATAATTTGGGTTATATAGCAGGAATAATTCAGCTCCTGGATGACTGCTGAGGAGCTATTGGTGTGAGATGGAGAGTGGTGCCCTGTTGGTACAACTTGGCTTCAAAAATGTGAGAATCTCCTTCCACATGTCCTTGGCACGGTAGATGAAAAAGAGCTTTTTGTGGATTGCTCAAACTGCCTGATTCAATATTCAAAAATAAGCAAGCAAATCAGACAAAAATGGCATTTTTGGCCCTCACTAGCAGCAGGCCCCCCTTGGCAGCTCCATTTGTGCACAGGAGGTACAGCCATCATGGACTAGTATTGATTTGGAGAACTACCCTCAAGTCTGATGCGGCGACAAAAATTCTTTCCAAAAAGAGGAAAACGGTAACAGTGAGTGCCCCTTCTTGCAGACGAAGTAAGTTATCCAGAGACCAAAATAATGGCTTTAACAGAACCAGCACCCTCTGTCCCCTCGCCTGTCTCCTCCCTCCTTTCCTCCCTCGCGCAGTAGCAGAAGTCATTTGCCTTCTAGGAACCGAAAGCGTCACGGCAGACCCGGCTCAAAGGTGTGGGATCTCAGAGATCCTTCTTGGAGCATCTCTCCAGCATACTGGGCTGCCATCCAAGGCTCTAAGCTCCTTTCAAATATATCAGTTTTTAGTTGCAAAAAGAGGTTATAGAGCTAAATTGACTATTGCAGAATTAAGGCAAATTGGATTGGAGACAGAATTGGTCTTGATTGAGGGGGGGAAAAAACCCCACACCCTAAAACTTTTAAAAAGTATTTCAAAACCATTAAAATTATGAGGATTATAATCCTCATTTTTAATAAGAAATTTACTTCTCATTCTGAATAAAATCTCTGTATTGTGTAGGATGAGATAAAAATGTTGAATCTCTAGTGTGATACATAAAAGCAAAATTTTTTTTATTGTAAGCTGATAATGCATGTATCTGTGTGCATGTGAGTGGCTGCAGATATTTATTTTATTTATTTCTAAATTTGAATGCAGAGATGAAAAATAATCTACCTAGATGCTGAAAGTGTTAGTAGATGCATGTGATTAATTAAAAAAAAAATATTTAGAAAAAATGAAAATAATCAGAGTTCCAGCACATCCCTGAATAGATATAAAATGATATAAAAGCTGATGTGGAGCAGGGTGTTTGCTGAGCAGTTGTACTGATATGTGTGTTTATATTAGGTCAATAAAGATGCTCTGTTGGCTGCATCTGCAGATCCAGTAGCCAATTGATCTAATGCAGTTTCTAAAGGCTTTCTATACAGGTGATGTCATCCTTTTAGCTCCGTTCCCCTCCCACTCTCTTTCCTCCTTATTAGATATTTCATCTTGCTGCGGAGCATCCAATCGATGGGAGCTTCTCCTGAGGGAGCTGCTGAGAAGCAAGCAAAGATAGTGGGAATTAGGACTCCAGCAGTCAGCCTTGCTGTAGCTATGGACGTCCTGTTTTGTTTGGCATTACAGAAATGTTTTAATTGGAAAAGCTAGGCGTGGATTAGTCGTGCTATCTGACTGATGCATTAGAATACTAAGCGACACTGCAGAGTTGTAAACGGCATTAAAAAAAAAAAGAAGGAGGGGGGGAAAAAGAGAAAAGGGTTTGTATTGCAGAGGCTTTTAATACATTCCACAGTGCAAACCTGTTAGAGCATATATCCTGGAGCTACAGTCCGGATGCGAATTCAATTTCTGCAGTTATGATGGACGTGAGTATAAAGAAGAAACTTTAATATCCCGAGGTGTGGGATTCCTGGATCGCCTAAGATGCTGAAGAGCCTTTGCAAAATTTCATCTACAATATTAGTATGAAGTTTCTGAAAAGTGGACCCGAAGATAAGCCACTTGTAAATGCATTTTAGAAGAGAAAAAAGAAATCTGAAGAATTCATACCTTGCTTTTTAATGTATTGTTGCTTTAACCTGCAGTTCTAATCCATTTCTGAATTAATTCAATTTAAGCAGCACTTTTTGGGTGCATGCCTCTTGCCTGGAGGAACGTATGGATATTTGTATTTGAGAAGCTAGGAAACATTTTGATTTGAATTTATGTGCTTGTTAAAACTGGAACATTTTTGTAGGAATTGCTGCTGCTGCTGCTAACTCCCTGCAATACTGAAAACTCCTCAGATCTAGTGGAAGCTGTAATCAAATTCAGTGTGAAATCCAAGCCTGAGAAGTTGCATATATGCACATTGCTGCTTTATGATTTTTAAAGAGAAAGCAGAAGGGATTTTTCTCATTTTTTCCCCCTGTGGCTTTTATTTGAGAAAGGAAACTTTTTTCCCCAGCTTAAGAAATGGCTTTTCTTGTTCGATGTTACGCCAACTGCCTACAGCCCTGGGCCTCCAAAGTAAGTAAGATTTTTGTCTGTGCTGCATTTCTGTGACATGTATTGACAGCCCTGGTGCTAGCTGAACATTCCCTTCTCATCCCAGCAGCATGCTAGGTTGAGGGTACTGGAATCCTGGCCGTGCATGAACTATTCTTGTAGAATCATTTCTAAACAGGAAGGGGGGACCTAGAAATCATGGAATTGTTTTAGATACCAATAGCTTAAAAATTACCAGGAAGTATAAAAAAAATGCTGTTTGCTTATGAAATGTGTTAAGCTTGTTTTTTAGCTTATGAAGTGTATATGAAGTGTATATGAAGTGTATATGAAACCTATAAATATTATTGAAGTGTAACATTTATTTAACTGCTGGCATATTTTTCTAACTTAAAAATACTGGTATCCAAACCCACTGATGTTTTAATTTTCAAGCTGTGTGGAGCTGTACTGCTTGTTTCCTTTGTGCAGCAGCATGGAATTGGTTAATTATTTAGCTGAACTATGTAATTACAATTAGCTAAAAGGACACATTATTTTTTGTGTCTGAGAATGCAGTATTTCTGTGAAACTGGGGAGGGAAGGGTGTTTCTTTTAAATGGCATAATGAAAGCTAGAACGTTCGAGCAAACCCACCTTTGAGATAAAAGCCTTTAAAGAAATTAAAAATACAATATTTATGAGACTCTTACTGTTTGTTATGCTCAGTCAGAAAATTAGCTGAGTTTCTGGTATTTTATTAAGACTGCTACCAAGAAGTAGTCACCTAAGACACAGGAATTGCCTTATAAATCTGGGGCCAGGCATATATTCATTATTATTTCTTTATTATAATTTTGTATTTACTGGGTAGGAAAAAGACTGTGCAACTTTCTGGCGTTTGGAGGCAGTGAGCAAAAGCCTTGTGCTCATGGCAGTGTGAGATACAGCATTGACTTTGGAGCAGGAGATTGCTCTTGACTTTGGTCCCAAAAAGTTTAGAGTCTCAACGACACAATGGTGTGTAAAGGCACAGGGAGAAGCCAGCTGGGTGTGTGCACTCCCTGCCTGGGCTGATTCTCCCTGTTTGGTTTTTATGTGTGGTGCAATGTAAAGGGGAGCTCGTGGTGTATGGGGGTGAAAGCCCTGGGCAGTGAGGTTTCCCTGTGTGGATGCCAAAACCAGTGTGGAAATGTGTGGGTGGATGTGTGGCTGAATTCTGGCTGTTCCATGTGTGCTGAGTCCACCCCATCATCAGGTGGAGTGGAGCTGCAGGTGCTGATGGTCTTGGAGGGTGGCTGGGCACTGTGTGCTCAGTCAGGTAATTGCAGCTCCTCACCTTGGAGCTCCTGCTGGCAAATCCTGGCCTGTTTCTATTATCATCCATGCCCCAATGTACATGTAAACTCTTTCTTCCCTTTCTACTCTGCAGACATTAATTATGAAAGGCTGAGTTTACCTAAGCTTGACTTACCTGCACTGTCCTTATTAAGAAGGTTTGAATGTTGTAATACTGCTTGAAAACTGGAAATGCTTTAGTCACCTTGGTACTTCAGCTGGGATTGTGCTCTCCACAGAGTTTGGGCTGAAGTGGGAAACCACAAAAAAGCCTGTGCTCAAATAAGGGCTTCACAAGGGTAAAATAATACGATAAAAAGAAGTTTTTTGATGCCATGTCAGCTTTGTGAACAGTATCCAGTGGATTGCTGCTCTGCCAGCCAAGCCATTTATTCACTCAGTTACTATTCATAAATGCAATGGTATAAAATGCTAGGAAGGGGCAAGTTTAGTTTATTTTATTTTTAATGGCTTATGAGAACCCTTAAAGAGGTTTTGCATGCCAATCCATAGCTAACAGTTCTCTACCTTTAAAGCCACAAAAGATAAAGCACTTTTGTTCCTTTCTGAAAAACCTACAAACCCCCCAAAACTTCTACAGGCCCCCTCAAACTTTTGAAGGGATCTGTTCATGTTGTTCAGTAACTCTGAGGAGAAGTGTACATGGGATTAAGCAAACTGATGAGCTGAATCAGATCTGAGTTTGTTCCATTTTGGTTTTAGCTGAGCTTTGTACTAAAAATCCGTTTCTATGACAAATATTTTATAATAATACATAATACAGCAAAATAAGTCATATCGGACTTCTAAATATGTAAGCTTACAATTTGAAAATGTCAAATATTTTGCCATACTGTTTTGAAACTGGAACTTAGGTTTATGTAGATCTGTGCCAGAATTGTTTTAATCAGTTGCTTTTAAACTGGTATAGGACAGTAGTCTGAAAATGGGCTGTTGACTCAGTTGTAATTACAGCTGTTCTGGATGTGACTGTGTGATGATCTGTGGATTGAATCAGAGCAAGATGAAGTCATATTTCTTATGACTAATCATAAAGGTAGGCTTTTGTGAAGGTAGGACACTTCTGAAGGTTAACCTTGGCCTAGGGAGGTTAATTGGTGTGGCTGTGGAGGAGCAGAAGCCGGCTTTGGGAGCTCTGCCAGCCCCTGGAAGGCGTTCTCCAAGCACAAGGTGTCTCCGAGTTCTGGTGTCCACAGCAGTTCCCAGAGCACACCCTGGTTAGTGCTCATCCTCCAGAGACTCCATGGCTCTTGGCTTCCAAAAGTCAAGGTGCAGAGTAGACTTGTGTAAAGCAATCAGTGCTTTCTGTTTCCCTGCACCAAGAGCTGTAAAAGGAGGATTAAGAGGGGGAGGGAACAGTGAACGTGTTTCTGCAGTGCCCTTTCAGCCAGGTTCTTGTGGAGGTCAGCGTATTTCTGAGGACTGCTGATAACTGGAAACGTGTCCAAGAGGGATCACCCTCTCCTTGGCAGGAGGAGGTGATGGCTGTTCTGTTGGTTGCATCTGGAGGAACCAGGAGAGGGGCAGAACTGCACATTGGAAAGGGTGGTCTCTACCCTGGGGACTGTGTCCTTTCTGGAATGATAGACTGTGGAAGATGAGATAAATAGATGCAGGCATTTGTAGGGAAGCATGGTGAGGATGATAAGCAGTGAGGAGTGTGGTGAACAGTGATCAAAGCCGTGCCAGCTGTCAAACCACTGTGGCTCTGGAAGAGGATGAGGGATGATAGAGGAGCTTGTGGAGATCTGTTTCCACAGGCTGGTGGTGTTGGCAAGGACAAGAGACGTTCAACCTACATTAAACAAAACTCCTGTGATGCCAGTGCAGTATTTTAAAGCAAAAAAAAAAATAGTTCACAAGTATCTCAGCAAGGTTTTGGTTGTCTTTGTAATTCTGGTAGAACTTTCTCTGTTTAGTTGTCTGTAATGCACTTTGTGGTTTTGGACTCTTAACTGTGACTGTGCTATGAAGTCATTATGAAGGAGAGCTCTAAACTTAACAATTTAGATGTAGAGGGTTCTTCTATAATAGAAATTTTCTGCACATCTTAAGAATTTTCCAAGCCTGGAATGCACCCACAGTTACTGTGTTTGTGAAGTATGAGAGTCTGATGGGGGGAGTAAGGAGTGGTTGGATAATGTTTCTATAGAGGATATTTAAAAGGGATGCTTTTTGAGATAATGTACTTTTTATAGAAAAGAAGAGGTTTTGAATTAACATTTGAGCATTTAATTTTTTTTTCCTGAAGCAAAATAGTTTAATTCAAGATCCCAGGTGCATGTGAAACTTATCTTATGGCAGTAGACAGTAATTTATTTTCTCTAGGCTTCTGTGCTCTTCTCTTTCTGCTGTTTAGATAAAAATCTAATAATGTGAAGCTTAATAATGATACATTTTCTCTGTAAAAGTTTGTGTTTGGGTTAGAGCAGAAGACTTGGAGTAATTTTTCAGTCCCATTCCCGTTTCTGATATCATCTCAGAGGGATGTGATACAATTTTTGGTTATTCATAACTAAAATCAGTGTAGCCTCATCTTTTGATTCCAAAGGGCATCAGTTTGATCTCCAGGATCTTGAATTGAAACCTTCATGCAATTAAAGATTTAATTTCAGTTCCTTAGAAGAAAAACAGAGCTTTGATAGTGTGTCCTTGATTTGAATCGATGTCATCCTTATCTTTGCTAACGAGCTTACATGGAAAGTAGCTCCAGCAGGATGAATTTTAAATGTTTTCAGAGCAAATAGAGTAACTGATCCTTTGCTTTGTTTTTTCAGTCAGTTTTGATAAGGTCTGTCTCTTCCCCTTGGTCCTGCCTCTCCCACCAGTCTCTCTGTCTGTGCCTGTAGCTTCCAGCCCAGCCTTCAGCACTGCAGAGCTGGGCTCTGTCATCCCTTGGTGTGATTGCTCTCTGAGCTCCTCTCCTGGCTCCTCATGGTTCTCCTCCCTCCTGGGAACTTTGTGTTGCATGGTTAAGCCCTCTTTGGAATTTTTGGAATTTCAGCCAGCTCCTCAGAATATTCATGGTCTCTCCTACCCTGATTTTCTGATCCTCTTTCTCTTCATCAGAAGGATTTCTTTGATTCTCCATGTTATTTGTAGGAGCACAGCCTCTTGGTTCTTCAGTACTGTGATCCCTGAGCACTTGGAGAGCAAGGACTTGGACTGACAAATGACAATTTTTCTTACACTTAGATACAAGTTTTAACTCTTGTTTTCTGTAACCACTTGCAGGATACTTTTTGTAAAACTTCTTAAATGCATTTTTTTTGCTTGAATGTTTAAGATAAAAATGGTTTAGTATGAGCTATGTGACCATTTAGTCCAGAAAACTTAGATTTTCTTATACTCTGACGTGTAACATGTTAAAGTTAAGTGCAAGTACACATTGTGCTACTTTTCAACAGAAAAAAAACCTTTTCCTGGAAGCTATTGTTTTTCTGGAGAATTGGCTCTTAATATGCTGATAAACACCTATCTGTTAATTTCTTTCCTCGTAGACTTTGGCTTAAACCTGCTTTGTTAGAATTCTCCTTACATCTACAGCCTAGGTCGGGACCACCCTATTTACCCCTCTTGCTTCCATTTCTTGAGGAATACAGAAGGAAAACGTGGAAGCAGCAGTGGGAGATTTGTGCTCCTTTGGTCTTTTTGCAGGTGCAGTATCCGAGGGCCCCCTTGCCCAGGTGCTGGCTCAGAGGTCAGGCTGGCAGTGTTGGTGTGTCCTTGGAGCCCTGCTCGGTGCTTCCCCGGAGCTGATGGTCACTGCATGGCCCTGCTGTGACCGGGGGTTGGAGCAGCCTGAGGATGTGTAAAGAGGGATTGTCATGAGTTGATAAATTATTTAGTCGATGAAGCTCGATGTAGATGTGGAATTTTATGTGCCCTGCAGTTCTGGCTTAGGGTGAGAGCTCCCAAACATCAGGCTGCTGGTGGCTGCTGGAGTTCCTTGCAGAGCTCAGAGCATCACTAGTCCCTATCATGCTTTGTTCTCTACTGTAATTATTAAGACAAGGCACTTTTTACTATTGTACTAATTTTCAGTGGCGAGAATAAAGAGTAAAATTTGAACTCTGGCACTGAAAATAAGTATTTTTGAACGTTCTTGTTCCGTATTCAAAATAACAGAAACACAAGTCTTGACATTTAAAAAAATGTTACTTTGTGAATGGACCAGCGAAGCATTGATCTTAATAAGTTACATTTTTTTAAACCATCATTTATATTTATTTCCTGAATATTCCCTTTATAATGAAGCTCCCATCAATACTGGTAGTTTTTTGTGGGTGAGTTTTCAGACCCACTTCTCCAAAGCTGAGATGTTTGCGTGTCAGACACTTAAGCATTATCGTGAGTTAAGGCATAGTAGTAATCTATAATTTAGACATATGAAAACCAAATTAAAATTGCATTACATGTGTGGTTTAAGGCAACACCAGAATTTAGTTTGAAATTCTGTCCTCATGTCACCTTATTGTAACTAAGGAAATGTAACACTTCAGAGAATTTGAATTTCTATGGGCTATAGGAGCCACAAACACCAAAAACCTCTTGGCTACCAGAGGCATAGAACAGCCTCTAGGGATTATTCATTCTTCTAGATGTTTTTTTGTGTGTTATGTGTGCTTTTTTTACCTTATTGTAAGACTGGAGATATTTTAGGAAGGCTTCAGGAATAGTTTTTGAGGCACTGCAAGGCTTTCATGAATGATGTCGACTTGGTCCTTATTTCTTTGAGATTAATGTGTTTAGTACTGATAAAACCAGGAATAGATACTATAGATAGTGAATTGAAAGATGTTTTGAAATAAATATTGTCATGAAGTTTGTGTAGTTGAATAGGCCCTGAGTTTTTTTGCATGATATTAAAGGGCACAGGATATTATCTGGACCTCTTGGGGAAAAAGCTTGAGCCATCACTTGGCTTTAAAAACAACAAAAAACTCAGCCCTCAGACATCATTGGTGCTTTTAAAAAAGCTGAATAAATCTGGTTTTGTGCCACTGATGAACCATCTGTGGTCTTTAAGGAGGAAATGTTTTTGTTTGCATTAAGTCTGAGGACTGATGTCAGCATGGGTAATTCAGCTGGGCTCATCTTATCCTCTCTGTGGACACCTAAGTGCCCTCTCTTTATATCTCAGAGAAACAACTTTCTCCTCTCCCATTAACACAGCTCTAAGTGTATTTTGAACTGGAAGAGAATTGTAGCTTGTATGTAAAAGGTTAATATAAAGCAGAGTTAATTTATACAAATACTTGTGAAAAAGGTTACTGAAAATTCTACAGAATAACTTCAGAGAAGTCGTGGGTTTTAGTGGTTTCTTGTTGATTTACTGGCAGGATATATGAGATGATTAAAATAATTTACTGATGCCAAGAAAAAACATCCAAGAGGTTTGTTCCTCTTTCATTTCTTAGATGAAATGAATGGGATGTGAAGGAGAGCAAAAAGTGGGACATAGGAAGGATTGCAGCTGAGAGACTGTTGTCAGTGGGAGTGAGCAGTGCTGCTCCTGTTTCAGTAGGCTGTAGAAATGAAAAATAGAACAAATTAAATAAATTAGTTATCTTGTGTAAATGAACAAGCTGACGATGGAAACATAAGCACGTAGTGAGACCATCAGAGCAACTTGCAAATAAGATGGTGGGATGTAGAACTTGCTGAAGAACTAGTTCAATATTAAAGGTATGAAAGGTGCTGAATCAGGGGTAGCAAAGAGAAAATGGCATTTGAAGGGACTGGAAGGATGTGGTCACTGAAAGGGGAGAGATGGGAGCTGAAGTCCTGTTTCAGAGGGCTGGAGTCCTGTTCAGCTCTTTGATCGTGTGGTCTTTTTAGTTTGGCGTTTGGTTTAATTTTCAAGACTTAAGGCAAACATATTTGTTTTTTTTTTTAACTGGCTTCTTGTGACAGTCCAGGCTTTCTGTGTCATCTGAGAAAGGGAAATTGCTGTCCTTAAACCACTTGGGTATGATGGAGGCTGAGCAGGAGTGTTTCCTAAGGCTCAGAGGTTACCCAGTGTCATCACAGTTAATGCTCCGAGTGTGTGTTAATGGGTTCCAGCTTAAAACAGTGAAAACCTCTTAATGGAAAACCTCGATAAACAATAAACAGAATGCTCAATAAATGTGCCTTAAAGTTGGGGCTGTTTGTCTCGTAGAGCTGATTTCCCAGTGAGGTGGCTGAGTCGGGGGTTTCACAGTGCCCCAGCAGCCCCACGTGTGCCCTGACACCGCCGGGCCGCGCCCGTCCTCGGCTCTTTTACGGAAAAGAAATCCCGTGGTGTTTCTGAATATTGGTCTTGCTGGCAACATTTCAGGGAACTTCAGAAAAGCAAATAAGGTATAAGGTTACAATCTGTAAAACCAAGGACAGAAAATTTGCTTATACAGCCTGGAAAAGGACAGACTGTTCTCTCAGAGGCTGATGCTTCTGCTGTGTCCAGACTGCATCGATTGGTTGTAAACATCCATATGGGCTCCTAGAAAAACTGATAAAAAACCTTTGCTATCAAGGAGTGTTAAAGAAAGGGGCAAACCTTTTGATTCTTAGTTGCCCATTTTCTTTCCATTAATTTGAATTTGGAATGGACCAGAAGAGTTCAGTGGGTTGTGCTTCCTTTATTTGTTTTTTTCCTCATGATGAGTCCTTTGGCCACTGTCCTTATTGTGGGATCTTTCTGAATATGTTTAGTAAAGATACAATTTACTACAGGTTAAAACAGAGTGGTAAAGCTTCTTCAGCACATAGAATAATATAATTCATAGGTCTTGTGTCCCTCTGTCAAGACTGTTTTGCAAGTTCATTCTGCCTGTGCCTTTTCAGCATGTGTTTTTTTGGTTATCCCAAGTGTAACAGTAGACACTGATACTTATTTTCAAAACTTGTAGCACAAAGACACAGATGTGGCTTTTCCTTAGGGCAAAGATACCAGCAAATCCTAAAGTAAATCACTATGGAAATAAAGGATGAAGAGCATGGTCTCTGCCAAAATAGGTTCTACTGATTCCTTTCCATGAAAGAAAATAGGAGATAGAAAAGAAAAATGTCTCAGTTTGGCCAGTCTGTGACAAAACTTAACTTCTGACTTCTGTGGTTGCCTTTCTCTCTATTTAAACTCTGCAATGACTTTCTATAGCCTTTATTTTTAGCAGACCCTTCATAGGGAGCACATGAAGGGCGGTTGTCCTCAGGCTGACCATCACTTTTAGTGTCCTTTTCAGATGAGTTGATGGGCAGTCATCTCCTCAAAGGTCATGTCATTTGCTCTGTTGGACAGAGCATGTGCTATCTTGAAAGTCTGTTATAGCAGAATTAGGTTTTAATTTAATTCCCAAGTATTCTGTGTGACTTCACTGCTGAGAGTAAATGGTGTTTACGTGGGAAGTAAATGTCACTGCAGACGCACTGTCCTTGGTCTGCTGGCCCGTGAGTTGTGCCATGGATCAGAGCTTATACTCCAATTAATTTCAAAATTACAGACATGAGACTTGATGCAGATATACAACCTTGTACTCACCTTTGTTAAACTTTATACCATTCTTGCTGGAGAACAGTGGGAAACCTCAGCAGCCTCGGGGAGAAACCATTACATCATTATTCTGCTCTTGTTACCAAACTACTTTTAGAAAGTCAGTAATTCTGTATAAAATCAAGATGTCCTGATGTCTGCTAAAAAACCAACCAAACAAAAATAATCAAATAAAATACTCCTTTTAAGTAAACTTTGTATTGTGTAATGGGAGAAAGGATAAGTTTGGGACTTGCAGAGGTTTTTGGAGTTTCTCTGGTTTGGCAGCAGAAGTGCTGCTGCCCCTTGCATTGGTGCTACGTGGCTGCACACATGAAATTGATGGAAAAAGCCAAACTCCTGATGGATCTTTAGACTCTTCACTTCAGGTTTTCAAGGCTGCTGTGGGCTGTGGGGAGAGTTTAGTATTTTGTGCATGTCATTTTTTATTAAGTGTTACTCAGTGCTGGCTTTTACACACCCATGTCCTTTCGCCCCCACGTCCTCTCTTTCCTGGCTGAGGTGACTGGCCGTGGCTGTGTCCTGGCAAAAGAGATGGGATTAGCCTGTGAACCCTCTTCCAAAATTTCAAATTCCTTTAATGAAAACAAGTTCAGGCTGCTGGTGCTTATGGGTTTGTGTGGCATGGCAGGCTGATGCTACCATTAGGATGAGCTTCTGAAGGATTTAGTCTTTTTTTCTCTCCTTTTTCCTCTTGCATTTGCAATGTTGCTCTAAAAATTCCTTGTTGATCCAGGATTTTTTGGTGTAATCACCAACGGTGTTTTCCTGACTCAGTGGGGCTGCAGAGCTGTAGGTGGCAGTGCTGATGATAACTTCTATTTTCTTAACTTTCTTTCTGGTACAGTTCTGAATTTCAGCGTGGCATTTCAACGGGGGGTTTGTTCCTAAATATCCCTTTGTTGGGAAAGGTCAGTCACAAGGATGTGCTGGCACTCATGCAGGGACAGGCTGTGCCAGCATGTCAGATGCACTCATATTACAATTCCAGATTATCCCTTATTGTGAAAAAATGAAATTAGTGTGGTTTAAAGTGGCAACTAAGTAGTCTGTTGGAGGGTTTATCAGAATGTTGTGGATGTTTGGGGTTTTCCTGTCTGGGGATGCTGGGGCACACAGCCAGAAGATATTGCAGATATAAACATCTGCACCCAAAAGCATCTAATATGGGCATAGCTGAACATTGCTATGTGGACCTTGTTTCCCAACACAGGAATTTTCGAGATACTGATGCTGTTGTAACAAGAGTTTCTAAGTTTCAGAAAAAAAAGTCACCAATAGTTAAGACAATTTTATGTCACCTTCAGCAACTTCCCTGCCACAACCAGCAAGAGCTCCCCGTGTCCGCTGTCATGTTGGTACAGAAACATCCTCTCTGTACCTTGCTGCCTAGTGAGCTCTGCAAGAAAGAACAATCACTTTGGGTAATAAGAATGACATACAAAAGACAGAAGCTGTGATTTATTTTGGGAGATCGAGTAGAGTGGCAAGCAGTACTTTAAAGGTCACTTGTCTCAAATAAACCTTATCTCTCTCTCAAATTTAAAGAGATATTGCGATGTTTCCTTGCATCTAACTTGCATTAAATGTCTTTTGCAAGAATATATTGCAGAGTACAGCAAGAATGTCGTACATACCCATGTGCTTTATAGGTGATGGAAGCGAAGGGGAGTGCTGGCAGGGGGATTGAAGAGCAGTTTTGATGCATTAGTTGTTTAGAAATACTCCTTTGGGAAGGCTGGCAGTGTTTTGAGTTGGTCATCAGTGGGTTTTTGTGAAAATGACACACAAAATATATGCACAACCTGTTTATTTTTGAGAGCCATGTCTTATTCCATCAGTACTTAGAATTACAGAATCACAGAATGGTTTGTGTTGAGAGGGACCTAAAAGCTCATCTTGTCCTAAGCCCCTGCCATGGGTAGGGACACCTTCCACTAGACCAGGTGGAGCCCCCCTTCTGTCTAGGTACAGAAAACAGTGTACAGATTCATCACAAGAATCTTAAAATCTCAAATAAATTAGAGAAGACAAGCTATATGTGGCAGTGTGTATGTGTGGGTGCTGGGATGTCCTTGAGCCAGAACAGGCTTTAACAGCACCAGTTGTTGGTAAGGAGCAGCACCTGTCCTTGTTCTCCTGGGAAATCCTGCAGAATTGGTTCTACTCTTGGTTCTGCCCAATGGTTTACTGAAGCTGTTTTGAAGGTTGGAGAATCTGGATAGAAGGGAGCTTAAATTAGATTTCCTTGTGTCTGTGTTACCACAGTCTGCATGGGATTTGATCATGGACAAGAAGATTGAAGCTGAAGTTGGAGCTGTTTGTTGGAATAGGGAGGCCATAAAGGTGGGGACAGGCTGAAGAGTTTACAGCAAACCTGTGATCTTTAAGCTAGAGGCAGTGAATCTGTGTGGGTTGATCTGTTCTGTAATTTCCTAAAACTCCAGGACGTTTCAGTTCCACTGACCTTCAGCATTCCAGCCACTGCCAGCTGCCTTGCCCTGTCCATGTGCCAGTGAGTGCCACAGTGATGCTGGACGTGACCTCCCTGGGACGTGATGCTGTGCCCTTGTTGGGTTGTGGCTCTGGGAGCACTGCAGGGTGCTCCAGGAGCACAGGAACATCCTCCATCCACAGCACAGGGGTCATTGGGGAGATGTCAGGGCCTGAACCCACGTCCAGGTGACCGAGGCTTTGGGGAGGAGAATGTGCTGCTTCCTGCCTCGTGCCCCTTGGATGTGGAGCCTGGAGAGTGCTCTCCTGTGTGTGGCACAGAAATGGGTTCTGTAGGCAGTGTGCCAGTTGGATTCTGAAAGTAACCAGCTAGTGCTCCAGACCAGAATTAAATCAGAATCAAATCTCAGCTTGACTATTGCACATTTGGTTGGAGTTGAGAGGTCACATCTTGGTGTATGTCAGCTCTTCCCCATGTGCTGACAGAGAGATTGCCTGTTGGCCACTGGATTGAATTTTGTCACCTGAGTGCTTTGACCTTTTTGCTGTTCTCAAATCTTGAAAATAGGTATTTTCAGCCTGTAAAACTTTTTCTGGTGGCTAAACAAAGACTTTAAAGTGTTATGTTTCCTTTGCATTTAGATCAAGTTCACTGCAACTTAAGTTCCCTAACCCTCATTCTGCTGACTCCCTTTCTTCCCCCTACTGCTTGGATGGGGGTTTTTGTATGATTTTTGGGAGTTTAGCAACCTTTTGCTTTTCAGACTTTCTCCATTTCATGTGACCATAGATAGGAATTTACAGATGGGATATTTTATACTTTTTTTGTTAGGGAAAAAAAAAAAGCTAGAAGAAGGCAAAAATTAGGATAGTGAGGAAAAGTAATGATTTCTGTCATAGCCCATATGGATTGTTGTGTTTGAGTAGTGATTGCCAAGGAGAATGTCACTGGGCATTGCAAGAGACACAAGATCCCCCATGGTCCTTATCACAATTTTGATAGTCAAATTATGTTACATTTGTCAGAGGGTCTCAACATTCTTTTTCCTGGGCATGGGGAAGGTTTGGCAAGACCCATGGTGCCACCTATGCTTTCAGAAAATATGTGAACTGGTATTTGGTGAAGTACTTCTCTTGTGTGCTCTTCAGATAATGGACATGGAATTGTGATGCTAAATCAAAACCTGTGTATCACTTCTCTTAAGTTTAGTCAGTATTTATAACATTGATACCAGCTCAAGAGTATTTTCCAGTATTTTCAGGGCTGAATATTTAGTAGCTGACATTATTGCATGGAATTTGGTTTGTTTTGCAGAATAAATCTTTTTGTTTTGATGAGAACAGTTGATGCTGTCAGAGTAGTTTTGGACTTTTTCTGCATCAGAACTTTTTTTTTTTAAAGAAATAGTTTATAACTTGTATAACTGAAAAATTACAAACGCAAATAGAGAATCTATGATTCCTTGATACAATGTGCTTTTCATATAGTTGAGTATAATATTTTAAAATTTTAATATTTTACAAAAAAGTATATATGAAAGAAAAATTAACAAGCTGATGAATTAAAGGGCTGTTTATTAGACAGTATCCCAAGCAGCTCTGAGTCTTTAAAAGCTACTGCTTTTTTTTCAGTAGAAAGAATATGTTTGTGAACTTCAGTTATGCACTAAAATTTAGATATTTGCATGTATGTTCATTTACAGATAGATTTATAAAATAGGGGTGCTGTTTTACATAGCTGTAGCCAAAATGCATAATATTCTTTCTGTGTACTCATTTCTTTAAAAAAAAGTCAAAGCCCTTTATAGACCAAATGTTTGGTTTAGATTACATTACATTTTGTTCTACATTGATATTTTCTAAAGGTTATTCCTGAACTAAGGTGCATAAATTGAACTGATAAAGAGGAATCCTGCTTCTTGATAATGGATTGCAACATCAAATAAGGTTAAATACTGTGGGCTGTTTGGCCAGCATCATATATTTGTCATCTTGGGGTATGTCACTTAGCTGTAAATATCCCAGACTTTTGTTTTATAGAAAGGTGCATTGTTTTCCATCAGTTTTATGAAATGTGAAGTGTGATTGGGTCAGCTTAGTCTAAACTAACTTTTTCTCAAAATGTATGTCAAGTTACAGGTTCAAATTCTGTCTGATTTTGGTGCAATAATTCAGCAATTCAAATACAAATTTAAATATGTAACCAAAGTTTTATGAAAAACTTTGTCTTCACATCAGACTTACACATCTCGTTTGTCTTTCTTTTTCCTGCCTTTCCCCAAATTCATTTGATTTACAGCTCCCAGCTGACCTTACCAAGATGCATCTCACCGACAATCCTCATCCTCAGGTGACCCACGTCCCTTCCAGCCAGTCAGGGTGTAGCATTGCCAGTGACTCTGGGAGCAGCAGCCTGTCTGATATTTATCAGGTAAGACTGCTTTGGTTTCATAGTTTTCCTTCCTTGATGTTAAAACTCTCCCATAAACAGGAAGAGTGATGGTTTATCCAAGACTGGGTAAAACCCTCTTGGATGCTTCCACCTATCCCTGTGCTGCCCATGGCACTCAGCACTCCCACAGACAAAAGCTGCTTGTAAGGCTCTTTTTGTTGCTTTTCACATCTTTCTGTACCACCAAGTATGCTGTGGCTTTTAAAAGTAATGTTTGTTGATTCATTAGATCATTTTCCTTTCTGAAATTGAACAAATCTCTTGAAATCAGCCTGGTGTTTCCAATACCATCCTTGATTATTTGTATTTTTCGCTAATAGCAGATGTTCAGTTCTGCAAACAAAAGTGTGGTAATAAACCCACTTTGCACTAATTGACTGTGGAAATTCTAGTGTGGCTTCCTGAGAGTTGAAGTTGGCTGAAAACCAGAGATAGCTTCATTTGTTTACTGATAATACACTTAATAAGTTACCTGTCTCGTGTGAAATCACAGAGCTCATTTCATGGGTGTTTATGTTCATGGTTGATGAGGGGGCTCAGCTTGGGTTTCTGTTGATCAGTAATTTCACAGCTTTTCCACTTCCAACTTGCAAGCTGACCACAATAGAGTGTACAGCAGTTGTTGAGCATGGTGTAGGTGTAACTTGATTTTAGACACCTGTTCCTTTTCCTTAGGTGCTGCCTGGATATTATTTCTATACTGGAAACAGATTAATGATCTCTATTTAAAGCAATATATTGCATAAGGAACTTGAAAAATAAGACATTAAAGCAAAAATTACTTTAGAATGCCAGAAGTGTCCCTGAATTTTTGTCCTATTTAATCTACAACCTCGCTGCTTCTTCAGATTTGCTTGCTGCCAGTTAGATCAGGATGCTCCATGAATTCTCTTGTTTCTGAGGGGTTGTGCTGGAAGACGGTGTTTTGTATCTTGATTATTTTTACTGTCTTATTTTCTGCATCAAAACTACATCAGAATTGATGTTAGGTTAGGGTTAGGATTGAGAGAGTCAAAGAGCCTACATCTCCAGGAGCAGTGGGGCTGGAAAAGATCTGCCAGGGAGATCATTGCAGGTCCCCAACATTGCTGCTCCTAAATCCTTCTGATCTGGACCAGCTGTGGTGCTGAGGTTGGGGTTGGGCTTGAGAGTGAAAGAGCTGACAGCTCCAGGGACACTGGCACCTGGAATGTATTGCAAGGGCATCCCAGCTGAGTGCCATCATTGCCAGCTCCACACTTTGCAATCAGTGCCACCTCTGGCCCAGTGCTAAGCTGCACTTGGGGTTGGGGTTTGGGTTGAGAGAGTCAAAGAGCCTACAGCTCCAGGAACACTGGGATTGGAGTAGGTATGCCAGGGCAATCCTGGCAGGGCCCCAGCATTGCTGCTCCTCCATCTTTCTGATCTGAAAAACCCATAAGACTTGGTTTGGGTAAGGGCTAGGATTAGGATTGGTGTTCTGGTTGGGGATGAGAGAGTCAAAGAGCTCCAGGAGCACTGGGGCTGGAAGAGGCCTGCCCAGGCCTCAGCATTGCTGCTCCTCCATCTTTCTGGTGTGGCCCAGCCGTGGTGCTGGGGACCTCAGCCCCAGTGACCAGCAGTGACCAGCTGCCATTGGGGCTGGGGTTGGGGTTGGGAGTGTCACAGGTCCTACAGCTGCATGGACACTGGCACTTGAGAAGGCATTGCAAGGCCATCACTGCAGGCTGCTTGAGTTGCCTGCCTGTGTAGTTTGGAGAGGTTGCTCTAAGTGAAAAGCAAGCACTTAAAATATATTATTGATAACTAAGATATCACTCTAGCAGTGATACCTTGTAATAAGTGAATACTCTTTATCATGTCTGGGTAATTTTCTTATGTCTGCTCATCCGTAAATTACAAAAGAGCATGATTACTAAACAAATAAAAACTAAATAAGTAAAAGAAATGATGGAGTAACATATTTATATGCACTGTAGCAAATAAACCGTGGTTCTAGGTATTTTGTACACTAAGGGATAATTAATGTGAAAATGACGGCAGATTTTATATTTATTTTTAGGAGTTAGGACTTTTCAGGTAAGAATTTCCTTTTCAGTGACATTCACCTGTTTGGTTTTGCATCCTGAAGGAAATGAGGACATCTGTTAGAGAATTCCTGGCTGGCCAGGTTGATGCTGGGATGGGTTGCCACTGTCAGACTTGAGTGAGATCTTGGAAGATCAGAATTTTACAGCCGTGTATGATCAGAGCTACAGTGACATTAACTGTGAAAGATAGCATTAGAGAATCAAGCATTAGATAAGTTGTGAAGAGAAGATATGCTACAAACATGTCACGAGGGGGCAAAATCCTCCACACACAGTGATTTTCTCCCCCTTATTTTTTTAGTGAATTTTTAGTATCTCGTTCCCATATGCCTAATGTGCAAATAGTAACCTGTTAAAAGATGTATTTTATGTGCATCTATCTATTTTATGGGTTTTATTGCAGTAGCTGTAACAGCTAGTGTTAGAGAATTCTCTTACTGTTTGTCACAAATCTATAAGTGATTACTAGATATTGCTTAGTAATAGATAGATGCTGTGTAATAATGCCATTGCACAATATTTAACACAGCATTATATTGCAGCAACAATCAATATAGACAGATTTTGAAATCACAAAAGGGAAAAGTGATTTTCCCCAATATTCATCATATTATGAAGGTAGGGTGTATCTTTGATGTGTAATAAACCTACATTTTGAGTGTGATGTATTGACTCAATAATTGAAAGCATTTCTGGTACAACAAAATACAGCTTTTTATAAAGTATCTGGAAAGTGATGCCTGACTTTTGCAGTCAGCTTCATATGTGTCATGCCAAGCTTCTCATGCCAAACTCTTTAGGAATATCATTAGTGTCACTAATATTCTGAATAATTTTGATTAATTTAGCCTTAATATGATGTTTTGAATTAATAATATCTTAACATTAATTTTTGCAGTAAGTTGTACAAACATCATTCCAGAATAAGAAAACATGGTTAGAATGGTAGATCCAATGAATGAAACAATGTTATATTAAGATATGTAAGATTTGTTTTTCATTTGTGTATGCTACATTCATGGATAGTGTTGAAATGAGATTTCACTTGTTCCTGCTGCCTCTCAGTCCAGAATAAAGCCCATTTCCAGTTAAACAGGAAATGATGAACATAAAGCGTAAGTTGAGATCAGCAGAAGATTCCTGCCTGAATCTGCTTTGGAGGCATTGTGTTAAATTCTGAATTAGTCACAAAAAGTGGTGGA
Organism: Polioptila caerulea; assembly: GCA_013397295.1. Classification (NCBI taxonomy): domain Eukaryota; kingdom Metazoa; phylum Chordata; class Aves; order Passeriformes; family Certhiidae; genus Polioptila; species Polioptila caerulea. The sequence continues at coordinate 136,283 of VYXF01001499.1, forward strand.
AATTTGTTTTTCTCTCTTGTCCTGTACTGTTGTTATTCTCTGTTGGAAATTTCAGTGTTTTGGTGTCCAAAACATGGGCACCAAAATGTCCAAATGTGTGTATTGTAAAGTCCAGCTTGCTTGGAACACTGCAGAGCAGTTGTCTTTCTGTTGCACTGCAGACCTTTTTTAATCATAGAAAGTAAGATATTCCCTACAATTTTTAAAGTAACTTCTTGCTTGAAGGGGATTTAAAATTTTTTTTTCTTTCAGTCCCTTTCTGAAAGTATGTTCAGAACTGTGGTTTTCAGCTGGAAGTAGGGGAAGCTGTTTGGTTATGCATGCAGCAGGCTTGCACAGCTACTTTGACCTGTTACAGGGGTCCTTGGGGAGAAAGAATTCAACAGGTATTACACAGGGAAAACATCCTTCTTTGCCCTTTTATGGGACAGGGTTTAAGATGCCCAGCCAGAGTCACACAGGGCATCCAAATTGTCTCTCTAGATGTGGTTGGACAGAGTCTCCCTCTACTCTCAGAAATCAGTTTCTTGTATCAATGGCAATCATCTTCTCTTAGTGACCAACCAGTTTGCATCAATCTTTTCCTACCTGTTTTTTCTCTGTCAGTACTGTGCTGAAAGTTTCTCTCTCCTTTCACTTCTTTCAAAATCCTCCGTTTATCACTTTGGGTGTTTGTACTCTTTGTGGGCAGCAACATCATTGTCCAGCAATAATTCCAGTTGTGATTAAGGCTTTGGTATTAAAATAGATCATCTATAAAATATTTATCAAGGATGTGTATTTCAGTAGATACCCTTGTGTCACAGACCCGATCCTGGAAATCCATATTTGTGTGAGATTTGAGGATTCCAGCTTCTGGTTTCACTTTGTACATCAGTAGTTCATAAATGTTTGTATTAGGAACGATTTTTATATTTGATAATGGAAACAGCTGGAGCATCGTGGTTGGGAAGAGCAGCTACTTCTGCAGATGGCTTTATGAGCAAAATCCTTCCTGTTCCTTCCAGCACTGCCTGACCTGCCAGCATTCTGTCAACCATCTGCACAGAATCTTTGAAACACAGTTGGAGGACCCGCTCCTGTTTCATAGTTTGATAAAAACGTAACTTATTTATCAGGAAAGGAGTTGATTTGTCTATTTTCCTATATAGGATATAAAAATTTTGTAGAAGCTGTAGCCTCAGTTTTTCTGGTTTAGCATTGGCATATCAAAATGAGGATTGGTGCTGCTGTTTGTCTTAGCATGGAGAAGTTGTATAAATTGTGGCTATTTAGATGAAGAAATGCTAGAAAAGTCCTTGAATAAAACACTGTACTGATCATGTGCTGCTGAGACTCTCCAAGTACAATTTGCACTTGGGCTTAATTCCAAAACTGTTAATGTGAGCTACAGAAGCCAGTAAAGTGATGTAATGTAAAACAGATTTAACCCTCTCTACATTGTTACCCTCCTCTGAAAGAAATATATATTTTTTAATTGTTTAAGCTTTATTTCTTAGGCTTGCTGGCTAATTACCAAAATGAGGACAAACTCCAAGGCCCAAGGTTATATCTAAACCTCAGTATTTTTTTTCTGGTGTAGGAAGACAAAGCTGTTCCTCTGTGCAGGTATCGGGGCTCACATCAGCATGGAGTGTGTAGGGAGATGGAGACAGTGCAGTCTGATGTGATTAAATCACTTAAAATGAATATTGGTTTATGTGAGGCCATAAGAGCAGGAGAGCAGTGACCAAGTAAGGACCTTCTGGTCAAAGTGGAGCAGGAGGAGGAGATGGATACAGTGGAATCAGGGACATGTGTCCAGGGAGGAATAGAGGAACACTGCCCTGTTGTGTAGGGTTGGGATCAGGAACAGTAGGGCTTAGTTGGAGCTGGATTTGGCAAGGGATGTGACAAAAGCCAGAAGGGCTTCTACAGGTACATTGGTCAGAAAAAAAAAAAACCAAAAATAAAAAGCCAGATAGAAATGTTGCTTCATTCCCCCACTAAATAAGGCAGGAGAACTGATGACATGGAGAAGGCTGAGGCACTCAGCAATTTTTGTCTCAATTTTCACAGGTTGCTCTTCCCACATCTCTCCACTCCCTGAACATCAAGGCAGGGACTGGGGGAATGAAGTCCTTCCCATGGGAGGAGAAGGTTGTGTTTGAGACCCCCTGGGGATCTGAACATGTCCAAGTCCATGGGACCCGAGGCAATGCATCACAGGGTCCCGAGGGACTTGGCAGAGGCACTCTCCAGCAGGCAGTCGTGGCAGGCATGTGAACCCCCAGGGGCTGGAGAACAGGGAATGAGGCCTCAGGGATACCTTTTTGTACCCTGTCAGTACGTAAAGCAGATTTATTAGAAAGACTTTTTACCATATCCTGTAGTGACAAGGACAAAGGAGAGCAGTTTTAAACTGAAAATGGTAGATTTAACTTTTAAATATAGGGATATAGGGAGGAAAATCTTGCCTGTGAGGGTTTTGAGACACTAGTACAGGTTGTCCAGAGAAGCTATTCTTTGCCCCATTAGAGTGTTCAAATTCATCCTTTATTTTGGATGTTTTGTGAACATGCAGGGTACTTGATTCCTTAGTTCAGTGTTTTTGTAAAATCTCAAGGATTTCTTCAAAGTGAAAGTGAGTGTTGTAAATCTGCTAATTTAAAAACAAATTCTATTTTCTGCAAGTTTCTATATAATTGCCTTATACTTTTCACTGACACATCTTGTTGTTCAAATTTCTGAATTTAAACAGAAAAATGATTTGCATTCTGGCTTAAGCTTTAAAAAAAGTGACTGAGCTTTTTCTACTCTGTAGAAACTGAGAATTTGAAACTACTTTTCCCCCCCCTTCCATCTGTTTGGAAATTTATTTTCATGCCATTACATCATTTAAACTGTACAGAAGGAATTAGTACAAATGATTCCTATGTGATTCTGCTTTTTTTTTTGCTGGTGTTTTGTTCTCTTTCACTGTTGTCTTGTGTGTCTGCTCAGTGTGATGTCTGTGTTGCCATCTATTGCTGACAGTAGAAATGTGTCCACAGGCATTGGGTAACCAATGGTATTACTAAAGTGTATTATTATTTTGTTCATACCATTGACTAAAATTGTGAAAAAAAACCAATCTCACATGAATTCACATTAATTCATAAGGAAGAGAAAATAAATGCTGTGAAATGAGAATCCAGTAGATTTCAGCATAACATGTTTTCCTCAGTGTTCAGAAAGGGAGCTGTTAGGGATTGTAATTAGGCTTGTTGGTTACAGAATTTAATTTTTTTTTCATTAGTTACCTCTGACCATAAATCATTGAACTGAGGACACTGAGCTCTCTGTGTGATTGGTGTTTTCTTTGTAGGCTACAGAAAGTGAGATAGGAGATGTTGATTTAACGGGTCTTCCGGAAGCACCTGTGGACTCTGAAGATGAGGAAGAGGAGGAGGATGAAGATATTGACAGAACTTCTGATCCACTTCTAGGGCGAGATGTTGTCCGAGAGTGCCTTGAGAAAGAGCCTGCAGATAAAACTGATGATGACATTGGTGAGGAGGAAAAATACAGTAGTAAAATTTACATAAGGCTACTTCATATAACATCTGTAAGAGAAGCAGAACTGAAAGCTGTTTAAAGAGTTAATGTTCAATGTATATCTTCAGAATTGAATGATGTCTCAATTTGCTCTATTGATACTCCTAATTGAATGATGTCTTCTCCTGCTGAGGCAGTATTTGTTCTGAGAATCCAAGTTGTTTGAACAACAGTCTCTGTGATGCTCAAGATGTGAGGTTTTAAAGTTATTGTATGTGTTGATGTAATGGGACAGGTAGCGAGGTAATTTTGACTGCCTGAAACTGTTGAAGAAGTTATTAAATAGCAAAGAGAACATACTGTTACTGAATATAGGTACACTTAACTGTAAACTGCAAAACAGTTCAAATGAAGATAATTTACTGCAGTGTTTAACTAGAAATTGGCATGAATTTCAGTAGTCAAATTTGCTTTCTGCTGTACTTCAGATTGCATCTCTGAACACTGGAAAATCATTTCATGCGCCTGTCTAGCTTATAATTACTGTACCTAGGGGTATTTTTAATTTTTCTAAATGTTTGAAGCTGAAGTGCTTTTACTCTTAGCTAGACTGCTGCCCTGAGAGTCAATCAGAACTCCAGCAAGGCTGTGGAGCTGAGTTCTGGCTGTTGATGACAAAGTGCACACTGGGCTCTTTTAACCACAGGCACTAATGGGAAGTGTAACACCACTGAACAATTTTCAAATGAATTTAACTGGAGTTTACTATACTTGTGGAGAGTAAGGAATCCAAGGAAAGCCTAGGCCTTGCAATCATCTTACCAATGTTTCTTTTGTCCAACAGAGCAATTATTGGAATTCATGCATCAACTCCCTGCCTTTGCAAACATGACCATGTCTGTGAGGAGAGAACTGTGCTCAGTGATGATATTTGAAGTTGTGGAGCAAGCAGGAGCCATCATACTTGAAGATGGCCAGGAGGTAAGTCACTGCTTCCAGAAGAGGTGGTAAATCAGTCAGTAGTCAGGCTCCCAGCACTGGTGCCCTGAGTCATTATCTTGAAATCTCTCTTCCTGCTTGGATCAAGACATCTGGAATGGTATTTGCTGTTCATCCCTCCAAGAAGGGGGGAGGTAGGCTCATCTCTGGTAGTGACTAAATGGCTACCCAGGGAAAGAATGTTCATTCTCACTAAATGGTACAAATATACCACAGCAATTAGCCTACTTATTAAGAAAGCAATCTATTCATCAGCATTTCTCCCTCCAGAATCAGTTTTGAAGTGAATGGAGAAAGCTGAAAAGCATTCCTGTTTCAGTCTCCATCTCCTGCCTAGCAGTGCAGTTTTGGTGAATTGAGTGTTGCAGAGGGGTGGTGACAACAAACTGGAGGCTACAAGAATGAGCCTTTCTGAGATAAGAGCTTACAAAAGTTGTTGAATTAGCTTCACCTTTTAATTTTTTTTTTTTTTGCTTTCTCTAGCTTGATTCTTGGTATGTTATTTTAAATGGCACAGTAGAAATCAGCTATCCTGATGGGAAGAGTGAGAGTCTCTGTATGGGAAATAGTTTTGGGATTACTCCCTCTCTGGAAAAACAGTACATGAATGGAGTGGTCAGAACCAAAGTAGATGATTGTCAGGTAAGGCTGCAATTCTGTATGACTATCTCTTACTTTTAAGCATTTAATACAAGAAAACAGGTTGGTCCAGAGAAGGTAACAAAGGTGTTCTGAGAGCTGGAGCCCCTCTGCTGTGGAGGCAGTCTGGGAAAGTTGGGGTTGTTCAACCTGGAGATGGGGATACATTCATATTTTAGATACTTTTAATCACTATTGTTGTCTTTGGGGACAGTTCGTGTGTATAGCCCAGCAAGACTACTGGAGGATTCTGAATCATGTGGAAAAAAACACTCATAAAGTGGAGGAAGAAGGAGAAATTGTGATGGTAAAGGAGCACAGGGAGCTGGATCGCAGTGGAACCAGGAAAGGACACATTGTTATCAAGGTGAGTCTCTTTCTATATAATAATCTATTAAACTTTTATTTATTAGTAAATAAATACCATTTCAGGTTGAATCTAGTATGCATACTCAGTTTTGTCTGTGTCAACTCAAAAAACTTGATTGAAAGGAATGTGTGTTATATTCCAAATTTACTTCCATTTCCCTTTAAAGTTACATACAGTGTAACCTGTTCAACACATACGTTGAGTTTTGTATTGGGAGCACCTTTTGGGGTCTTTATGACCTTTTTTTTTTTTGTAATCTGAAAGAAAAACTGCTTACTAAAAAATAAAATTAAGGGAAGTTGCTAATTGTTTTAGCCAAGTGTTAGCTATGCAAAAGGTTGGGGCTGAGAGAAGCAGGAGGATTTGATTTAAACATGTTGCTGCATTTTCTCCTGAGTTGGCCATAACTGAACTTTCTAAAGGGCTCATACTGTTCACGTGGGTCTGTGTTGAATTACTCTTTAGGGAGAGGTAGTGATGAGAGATACCAGTTATTTTTTCATTTGCTTTTTTAAGGCAACACCCGAGAGACTCATCATGCACTTAATAGAGGAACATTCTATTGTGGATCCAACCTACATCGAAGATTTTCTTTTAACATACAGAACATTTCTAACAAGTCCCTTGGAAGTTGGAAATAAACTCTTGGAATGGTTCACAGTGGACAGCCTCAGGGATAAGGTTGGTTGGAATCTTAAGAGATTCATATTTCTGGTGAAAATATATTAAAATTGATGCCTTTTTGTATTGCTGATAAACTAGGATTAATAAACCCAGGTTCCACTCTATCTAACTTCGTGCACATTCATGAAAATCCTTGATAGTCTGGAATTTATATCATACCAATTTGTTGATTCTTAGCCAATGTTTTTGTGTGTTGTAGCCTTGAGCTGAGGAAGCCCATCATACTGTCAAAACACTAGATGTTTTCTATAGGAAGTTGTGCAGGATCTGCTGTGGTTACTGCTTCTCTTCTTACCTCTTTCTATGCTTTTCATTTTGGCAACTACTGATTTTTAATAAAAGGAAAGATAAAGAGAAGTGTGTCATCAAACAAAAGCAGAAATTGTAAAATTTTACAAGAGAAACTTCTATAGGCCTTATTTTGTTATATGAGTGGATAATATTGTTGTCAGACTGACTTTATCATGAATGTTACTGACTCTGTTGCACCTACAGAAGTAATCTGAAGATTTAACTAAAATTTCTAAGAAAGCTTTTTGTTATCACAACTAGAACTTCCTTTAAAGAAATCATTAGGATGATTTAAAAGGTGATTTTCATGAGAAGTGTCAGGAAGCTTTAGCTGAAGATGGATCTATGCACCAGTAGGTAGTGGGTGATGCAGCCAGTATTTTTTAGCTATAAAAATACTTGAGTTTTTAAAATTTTTCATTTGCTTCCACAAATAAAGGGAAAGAGAAGACGATTTCAAGAGTAAACATCTTTTTCCTATCAGATATAGTAATTTGCTGTATGTTCTCCTGCCACGTCCAAGTATTCCTCTGTGTTTATAATGAGAGTTTAGGAGAATTGTAGGTACTTATATATATATATGTATATGTATATATATACATAATTTATTTTGTTTTTCCAGGTTACCAGAGTAGTATTACTGTGGGTAAACAATCATTTTAATGACTTTGAAGGTGATCCTGCCATGACTCGATTCCTGGAAGAATTTGAAAAGAACTTGGAAGATACGGTAGGAGCAAAAAAGAACAAGTGTCACATTTTCTAGGACTACATGTTTCAATTTTCAAGTGTTGCCTGTGCCTAACAGCTGTAGTCTCTAAGTGTAACTGTTAATGGGTGGCTTTGAACATTGGACATATTTGTTCTTAAGTATAAGTTAGATATAAAGGCCATATAAAGTAACACTTATGGCACTCACTTGGGAGATTTTGCATTTCTGCAAAAGAGGATGAGGTTTATTTAGTAAGATCTGAAAATCTGGCATCAAAAATCTATTTTCTGGCACTTGGGGTATTTTTCATAATTCTTTTTTCATTTCTGATAAAAGAAACATTGCGCTGCATTTTGTGTCTTCTGTGTTACAGAAAATGAAAGGCCATCTCAGATTGCTGAATATTGCCTGTGCTGCTAAAGCAAAATGGAGACAAATCACCCTGCAAAAACCTTCCAGAGATTCTCCCCTGTTTTTCAGCCTTCTTGGAGGCAGTGACAAGGGGTTTGGTATTTTTGTAGAGACTGTGGAGATAGGCAGTAAAGCAGCAGAAGCTGGACTTAAGCGTGGTGATCAGGTAAAAAGAATTATGTTAATTTAAAATATTCTGCTTCACCCACCTCTTGGTTGTTCTCAATAGAAATGTTATGCTGTGTACTAAAACCAAACCATGGGCAAGTGTGGGAATGCCACAGCTCAGCTTCCATTTATATCTGTTAAATAATTTTCAAAATATGTAAAATACTTAAATATTCCAAAAACAGAATGGGAAAAGAAACCAAGTTATGGTTATTTTTTTAAACTTTCTGATTTGAGATATGGTTACATTGAAACCATCAAGTTGTTTTGTGGGATTGATTCTCACCTGATGTGTTTGATCCCAACTCACTGAGGCAGGTGGAACAGTGATGGGTCACACTCAGTGAAAATCCAGCTTTTGAAGTGATATTAATTCTGTGGTTCATGATCCACCATTTTGATTAATTGCAAGAAGGTGATATTATCATAGAAAATAAACTTATTTAAAGCATTTTTCAAGTAAAGATGTAAGTCTTGACTTATTTACAGGATATAACTTCTCTGACATGATGAATGTAGTTATTTTGCATGGAATGTTTTCATTCTGTAGCTGCTGTAAAGATGATGTGGTAATTTCTGGGAAGTTCTTACTGTGCCTGTATTATCACCTTTGTATTTGTGAGTCTGTCAGACAGATGTTCTCCTAATAGTCTGATTTTTATTTCTTAAAGATAATGGAAGTAAATGGACAGAATTTTGAGAACATTACCTATGTAAAAGCTCTGGAAATCTTAAAGAATAACACACATCTCTCCATTACTGTAAAAACAAACATTTTTGGTGAGTAGACTTTATATGATACATTTTTATGTGTGAAGGAAAATCTCTGCTCTATAAGTGCAGTAGGGTTCCACCTTCTTTTTCTAAGTTGCTCTTGAGGTGAGAAGTTGTGCAGAAGTCCCCTCATTGTGCCTCTGTTTGCTTGGATAAGTTTTCCTATGCCAAGGGCTGCGTGTTGAGTGGCACAGAGCCAGCATAGGCAGCTCTTCAACTCCCTGAGAAATCCTCAGATGACTGTTTAGGCTGATTTAGTGTCCCTCCATGCAGTAGGGCTGAAACAAAGTCAAGGGATCTGGACCAAAATATTTTTGCCAAGAAACAGCAAAAATGTGAGACTAGGATTTTGTTAAACTTTGTTTGATGGCTGTAAGAATGAGAGGATAAACTGCTTTTATAATTGAAAAGGGGATATAAAAAGTGGTAGGGCATATAAATGTTGACTTTTCATTGTCATCATGAATATAAACAGCTAAATACTTCTTTAAAATCTCAGTCAGATCATCTGTTCTTTTTCCATAATCTTGTTCAGGCAACAGAATAACAAGAGTTACAGAAAGGAGACTGTGACAGGATAGCTCCTTCCTCCATAGTTGTGTCCATCTCTTCTGATGGTTCTCTTTTCCTATTTCCTTCCTCCAGTTACCTGCCCTTGCTCACTATTGGTTTTCTTTTCAGTTATTACACTGTGTTTATCACTGTGAAGCTAAAAAGGTTCAAGCCCTCAGCAGTTGCTTATTGGCATAATACAAAAAGCTTGGAACAACCAGAGTCACCACTGGTCCAGACTAATGTGAAATAATGTGAAATGAAGCATCACTATGACTGAGACAGTGATAGGTTGCTCATTTGTATTATAAATGTGAGCAACATATATTTGCAAGTGGCTTCTGAACTCCTCTTGCGAGTTGATAGAATTTCAAGGAGATTTCTCTGATAAATTTTAATAAATGAATATCTTGATGCTTTTTTCAACAGTGATACTTACTATCCTGACTTTAATTGAGTGTTAAGTGTCTGGTACTGACTATGAGCAGTTCCTGTTGTTCTATTCAAATCTGTACTGGGAAAGCTTGTAGTCTTAGCTTTTATTATACAACAGAAATGCACCATTTAATTGGACTTTCTGTGCAGAAAATCTTGGTTGCCTTGCTCATAGGGACAATCTGAGTAATTTGCTTTGTTTTCAGTTCTGCATTCTTCCAGTATCACCATATTTTCAACTTAAAATACTGAATTTCTGACTTGAAAGATTTTCAAAATATTTTTGAAGTATCTTTAAAGAAATAATTGATGTTGACATGACAATTTGAACTTTTTTTTTTTCACCTTATATATGTGGAAAGAAACAGAACAAAACCCCTATAATTCCCATGGAATTCTAGCTTTGATAATGTCAATGTGGGTTATAGACCAGCTTAGTTTCATAAATGCAATAGGAAATTTGATGCAGCTTCTGTTCAGTGGTTTTAGTAGAAGCAAACAGAGACAGTGTGGGAAAATATCACTCTGTGTTGCAGTTACTCCTGAAGAAGTGTGTGCACTCCATTACCTAAGAGATGCACACAGAAAATCCAATAAATGCATAGTGCTTATTGCCCTGAATGCAGTGGTTCCTTATTCTCTCTTTGGGGTGTGGGGAGCAAAAGTTTTGAGGGGGAAAAAAAGAATTTATTGTGAAGTTCTGAGTGTGCAAAGGTTACTCACAACAACTGTATCTTCTTTTACAGTGTTTAAGGAGCTGCTCTGCAGGATAGGACAGGAGAAGAATGGAATTCCACATATTCCAAAAATTGCAGAAAAGAAAAACAACCGTTATTCTATCCCAGATATGCCTGGAGATGTGGAACAGATGTTTCCTCGTGAAAAAGGAAACAAGAAAATGAAAGCAAACACTGTATCTGGTGGAAGAAATAGAATCAGGAAAATTTTAGACAAGACTCGTTTCAGCATCTTGCCTCCAAAACTGTTCAGGTTTGTCAGACTCTTTTGTCAAAACGTAATGGTTCTTTATTAGGTGATATTTTAATCATAGAATGATTGGAAGGGGATTGGGCTGAGAGGAAACTTCAAGATCTTAAATACTATCCCATTCCAATCCCTCCCCTGGGCAGGGGCAACTTGTCTACACCAGGTTGCTCCAAGCCCCATCTAGCCTGGCCTTGGACTCTTCCAGGGATGGGGCAGCCACAGCTCCTCTGGGCACCCTGTGCCAGGGCCCCACCACCCTCACAGGGAGGAATTTCTCCCTAACATCTACCTAAAACCTACCCTCCTTCAGCCTCAGGCCATTAAGAGATACCAATTGCTTAGTATTTCTAGTCACTATGTCCATGTTGCTTAAGTTTTCTAAAAAATCATGACATCTGCTCCATGAATGCAGAACAAGACCAAAATATCTTTTCTCTCCCGATGAACATTTTCAAATCTTTTTCCCCATCCTTGTTTTGAAAGTCTATCTACAGTGTAATTAAAACAGCTGAACACCATTGGTTTTCTTAGTTCCATTCATGCCAAGATGCATAGGAGGAGTTCAGTGCAGATAATTGAAGCAGACCTGTTTTGCAGCGATGGCAGCGTGAGCCAGTCTCAGGATGACAGCATCGTGGGGACCCGGCAGTGCCGCCACAGCCTGGCCATCATGCCCATTCCAGGCACCCTCTCGTCGAGTAGCCCTGACCTGCTGCAGCCCACAACCAGCATTCTGGATTTCTCTAACCCTTCAGGTAAAGTGGCAGCTTGAGGTGGATTTACAGGATGGTTAGCAAGGCAGCTGGGTCAGGGGGAAATTGCAGCTGTGGACTAGCATCACTAGTGCCTGTGCATCCTGTGGGCCTGGCAGGGCCAAACTGGAGATGTACTGAAAATCCACACTGCCTGAACCTCTCTTGCCTACCTTTTTTGTGTGGGATCTTTTACAAAGAAGTGTATTTTGCCACTTCTGAGAGCCTTTAATTTACTGGCATAAATTTGCTCTGGTGGAAGGAGATTGTTTGCCCCGTTCTCCTTTCTCTTCTCTCCTTGATGCTTTGACTTGTCCATCCTTTTATCTGTCAGTATATATTTCAATATATTTCAAAGTATTGTGGATAGAATAGGACTGCTAAAATACCAGCACAGTGATGTTCATGTTTCATGTTTTACAAACATGTATATTCAATGGTATGTCTAAAATCCTAAAAAATGTTTTGAGATATGTGGTCTGGGCTTTCATTGCTTTTGCTGTAGGAATCCAGTTTATGGGGTGGCTGCAGGAGGCATTTGTTGCAATATGCAGCTGCCTGTAAACATGTCTAGTCAGAATCCTTTTTCCCTATTTTAAGTGTAAGTTCTGTACATAATGACATATTCTGTAAAGTGTTTTGTGACTGTGACTTATGTTTACATAAACTTGCAGATTTCTCCTTTAAGGATGTGCAAAGATATATCCTATCAAGTGCATAAATACCCAGAGCAAAAAAAGCTCCTTTTTGCTGCAATTCCAGATCCTTGCTGTCTGCATGAGAGCTACACAATTTTCTTAAAAAAAAAAATAAAAAATCTTCATTTAATACTATACAAGTTGCTGCTTAATCCAAAGTGGTGGTAACTGGTTAATGTTGGACAGAATCACAAAATGATTTGGGTTGGAAAGGACCTTTAATGGTCATCTATTCCAACCTCCCTGCCATGGGCTTTACTTTAAGCTTGCTATAGCAAATATGCTGCCATGTTTGAATGTCAGAGAAAACTTGATAAGTTTTGTAAGCATCTCAATCTTGATTTGGTGTTGATACAGATTTTTTTCTTTTTCTCCTATCTGCAGCTGTTGGTTTTTACTGTAAGTATCCTCATGTAAAGCATCCTGTAGACCTTAATATTGCATGGCTTGCTTGCCTGTAAATTTAACACTATCAGACGTTGCACTGACATAATTATTACTGTAGGACATTGGATACCCTGTGCTCTGTAATTTTCCTTAAAACAAATGCACAGTTCCTATGCAGACACAGTGCTGTGCTGAGGCTAAGACCTGCATTTTATTCCCATTTCTGCCCCCAGCACACTGAATGACCTCTGGCAGGTTCCTCTGCTTCTCTGTGGCCTTGCTGTAAGGGGATGAATTTGCTTATATCTCTTTCATAGAACTGAAGTTTCAGAGGATAACAGTTTGAGATTTATTTAGTTCTTATGTTGTATTTCATAACTAAAATTCTGTGCTTGCCAACTTGAAATGTGCTTTGTATTGTCAAAATGAGCTGAATAATGCATAAAAAATTAATTTAATAATTTATATTTGCCTGCTTTAAAGCAAAGACCATGAAGACAGAGATGTGCTTGTATTTTGTTTCTCTTATCTGTCACAAGTTACATTGTTTGGATTGCATGATTCTTTACCTTTTTTTATTTTTTACTGTTTCTTTTTTTTCTCCCCAATTAAATTTCAGTTTTCAGTTTTACACCTTGAGTGTGTTCTGGTTTTTAGGTATGTTGGTACCAAAGTATAGCTGTTTCCTTTCTTTATTATCACTTCTAGGAGTGCAGGCACTTTAATTATTCAATGTGTCATTTTCACCACTTTCGCTCTGAAATAAAGTATAATTATTTTTATTTTATTATTTATATTGCCCCTATTCACATATATATTGAACTTCTCAGATTCAGCTAGAACCCAGCTTCTGGTGAGAATATTCTGATAATGTGTTAATCATAATCATGAAACTTACAGAAATTAGCTTTCAATTAGAATTTTTTTAACCCATGTTTTCTTCCATCTTAAAATTTATTTACAACTGATGTTGAGCCTTTATTTTTTCCAATGGGTGGAACCTTTAGTGCTGGATCATAGATTACCTGCTTAGTTTTGCCTTGAAATTCCTTCTACTTATGCCCATAACACCTTTAAGTCCTGATGCAAGAAAAAGTAACCCCGAGGTCTTGGCCCCTGAAGATCTTTGTTGCCTCCTTAAGCAGTGGGTTTTGATAGAGGAAAATCAGAGTAGAGGCAGTGGGGTGAGCAGCATGTAAAGCAGTGCTCAGAGAGCTGCTGCTGAGAGTGCAGCACCTGAAGGACCTGGCTCTGTGCCCAGCAGGGTGATTCCCTGGGGCTCCCCTTGGGCAGATGCACTCCAGGGCAGGTCACCTGTCTCAGTGCAGTGAGGGGAGGGAAGGGCTGGTTGGGAGGCTTTGCTTTATGACAGCCCTTCCCTTGCCTCACTGGGGATCTCTGATGTAGGGGGCACATCTGCCTCTGGTGTGGTTTTGCAGAGCTTCAGACTCTGAAGCCTTGGCTGAAGGCTCAGCAACAGCCTCCCACCTTCTCAGAAAAGATCTGCAGAAAAGTTGTGAAGTTTTAGTCTTCAGACTTTAGGGAAAGGAAAAACTGGGCTTCCCTGTACTGTGCATTTTGACCCTTGGCATTTTTTTAAAAATCAGTTTTATTTTGAAAATCAAACTTTCTGTAATAGCTAATAGAGCAAATTATTTGCAGTCATCAAGCTGTGAATTAAACACATTTCTGTAGATATTTATTTCCTGCTGTAGGCTGCCTCAGATAAAGCTGTTCTCTAATGCGTTTATAATACATAAAATGTGCTATAAATAAGTACACCAGCCAAAGAATTAACTTGCTGGCAGCAGCTTAATTCCTTCAGGGGAGAGAGTGAGTGTAAAAGCTCACAGCTAGTTCTGGGAACGACCAAATCTCCTTTCCTCTTCATATCCTCCCATCCCAAGCCCATCCATCCATACTCAGTGGCTTCCCATCCCTGGGAAGCATGCCCTGGCATGCCTGTGGATCTGGCTCTCACAGACACAAGAGAGCCAAAGAAGGAATGATGCTGCCAAGGATTTTAGGACACACTGTGAAGGAACAGTGCACAGTCTAGTTACATACCTGGATGTCTTATACTTCAGCTGGGGTCATGGGATGGTAGAGTAACTGAGTTGTAGAAGAGCAGAGAGGAGAAGAGTCTTCTTTTTTTTCTTACAAAGATGAAGAAAAACACAGAGTATTTTAAATATTTTTCAAGTCCAGCATAGTTTTTTTCCCCAGAAGCTGGTTGTTTTTGTTTCCTGATGACCAAATGGGGCAGTAAATCATAGAATCACAGAATGATTTGGCTTGCAATGGTCCTTAAAGATCATGTAATTCCTCCCCCTATCTTCCACTAGACCAGATGCTCCAAGCCCCATCCAGCCTGGTGTTGAACACCTCCAGGGGTGGAGAGTCCACAACCTCTCTGGGTAATCTGTGCCAGGGCCTCACCCCCCTCACAGGGAAGAATTAATCCCTAATATCCAATTAAACCTGCCCTCCTTCAGCTTAATCCAGTTCCCCCTTGGTTCTATCACTTGCCCTTATGAAATATCTCTCCAAGTGACCTTGTGTCTTTCTTTCCAAGGGAAAAGTAACTTCACACATTAAAGGTGTCCTGCTCTTTTTTTAGATATTCCAGATCAAGTGATACGAGTTTTCAAAGCGGATCAGCAGAGCTGTTACATCATCATCAGCAAAGACACTACAGCAAAGGAGGTGGTGAGCCACGCTGTGCATGAGTTCAACCTGACAGGAGCCCCAGAGACCTATTCCCTGTGTGAGGTGTCTGTCAGCCCCGAGGGGGTCATCAAACAGCGCAGGCTCCCGGACCAGTTCTCCAAGCTGGCTGACAGGATTCAGCTCAATGGACGGTAAATACACCTTTTTTGGTTGGGTTTTATTTGGATTTCAGGATTGAAACATTGCACGTTGGAAAAGACCTCCACGGTGATAAAGCCCAACATCAGGGAGAGGTGTTTTAATTAAAGTAGACGGTGTCTGTTGGAAGCAGAAACAAGTAAATGCCAGTAATTTACACTCCCCTCTCTTCTTTGGATCACCTTCCTCTTCTGCACCCAAAAATCCCTCCATAAATCTACAGCCAACTTGCTTGATGACAGCTAAATTTAGCAGATCAGGATAATGTACATAGTGGTTTACACTTAGAGAAAAAGTTTATATTTGTTTTGACACTTCCCACATGTACTTGAGGATTAAAGTATACGATTAATTTCTTTTTCAGTGTCATGCTGCAATGAACTGATACTAACCTGAGATAAATTCTTCCATTTTTAAGTAAACTGTTCTGAATGTTCCTGAAATGTTAAGTGCTTTGGTTCTATCTGATGACCTGATCCATGCCAGAAGCAAGTTTATTAAAGTAAAATATTCTGTAGTTGTCTTTGCTAGGCAACAGAGGGAATTTATGAGTAATAAACTTTTGTGTATCTGAAAGTGATTTACCTGGGACCATGGAATTAATTTTCTAGATATATTTTCATTTCCTGAATACTCTATGCCTCATGCAAATACTAGTATGCCACACTAAATTTATGGGAAAAAACCCACTAAATTTGTGTAAGAAATGTAGAAATACTTTAACAGGAGATTTCTCAGGACTAATGTGTTTTTAAAATGCCATTTTCACTGCTGAATTTGCAAATGGAAAAGTAATGGACCTTTCTGAACAGTACAGCATTTTACAGAGCACAGTGTAAAAATATTAACAAAGAGCTTTTGAAATGTTTGTTTGCTTAAGTAATAGTGTTATTTTACATTAACTGAAGTACAAGGTTATGTTGTCCCTTCTTGTCTCTGTGATGCTCACAGTGATTGGTATAGTTCATTGTCTTTGTGTTCACAAACCGTCTGAAGAGCATCTCTAATGTGTTGTTGTTACTCAATTATTCTTCAGGTATTATCTGAAAAACAATATGGAAACAGAAACCTTATGCTCAGATGAAGATGCTCAAGAGCTACTCCGAGAGAGCCAAATTTCCCTCCTCCAGCTGAGCACCATTGAGGTGGCCACTCAGCTTTCCATGAGGGACTTTGAATTGTTCCGCAACATTGAGCCCACAGAATACATCGATGACCTTTACAAGCTGGACTCCAAAACAGGGAATGCTCACCTGAAACAGTTTGAGGATGTTATAAATCAAGAGACTTTCTGGGTTGCCATGGAAATTTTAGCAGAGCCCAACCAACTCAAAAGAATGAAGATTATTAAGCATTTCATTAAAATTGCTCTCCACTGTCGAGAATGCAAGAACTTCAATTCCATGTTTGCGGTGATAAGGTAAAATACTTCCCTTTTCTCAGCTCTGATTGGTGCTGCTGCAAGGCAGTTCTGGTGATCCAAACGGGAAGGAAAGAGATGGGAATATCCTGAGCAGACTGCTCAGTTGGGGCTGGGTGGTGTTCCCAAGGGAGGCTGCTCAGAGGTGGATTGTCACTGCAGCCTCTGCGCTGCCCTCAGCACTGCAGTCCTGTTGCTGTGCTAGGTGGGACAGCTTTTCTCACTAGTACCTCACAGGAAAAGAGAAGATGGGTACAAAGCCCTGTTTGATTGATGAACTGCAGAAACCTGCCTGAGCATTGTGTCATTTTCTGTGACTTTGGCACCCAATTTCCCTTCTTTTTGTCAGTCATTGTTACTTTTCCAGGGTGCACAGAGTCATTTATGTGATGATGAGATTACTTTATTTCTTCCTTCCATTGTACTTCCTCAAATCAGTCTTGTTTTGGCTTCATTTTCCTTCTCATTCTTTCCTGTCATCTGCTTGCTTCTCTATTTTATTTTTTCCCTCTTCAATTGCACATTTGAGCTTTCTCTTCTGAGATTTATACTGAATGCTGCTGCTTTAACAGCATGAGTTCAGCATTTCCTGTATTTGCAATTATCTTACACCCAGCCTTTACTGTAGGAAAAAAGAGGCACTCTGATTCATTAGACAAAGATCTGGATTTGTGCTGTATCCCAGAAGCATTGTTGAAAACACTGTTTTAAAATATTTTCTCCCATATCTAACCAGTTCATCAAATGTATTGGCTTGTGGTTAGTCATTAAATAATTCATGATTTTTTCTGAAGAGTACTGGACAGTCATTGAGACTGTGGCTGCTCATTATGTGGGAATACACACATGGATACTGATTCTGATTTTTATATTATGCTCCCTAATTTTTTATGGTTTATTGTAGGTAAGAAAATTGCTCTTTCTGCTTCTCAGTTAAGTCCAATCAGGCCATGACTGAAGTGGTCTTTTGTCCAAAAAAAAAAAAAAAAGGCAAATAAGTTAGTTTTTGTTTTACTCTTATTTCCAGAAGATGTTCATAAATGTGCCATATGCTGTTTTTAGCATATGGCACAGGGGTTTTCTTTCTTGCCTTGTCCTGCACAGCAGTTTGGTGCCATATGTCTCATGAAATAGGAAGATAACCATCCTAATGTTGAGTGGAAAAGGAGCTGTGGCTGGCCTATGTTTGATTTTTTTCATGACAAAGAAAGCTCTGTTTGGAATAGCATGGAGAGAAATTTGTCTAAAAAATAAAACCAAATATAAAATAAGTTTCTGAAATAAAATAAAATCCAGGAATAGCAAATTCAGTGATAGTGTGGCTTTGGATTTGCTAAGCAATGCTGGAGCACATCCCTTTCCAGTTCTGCAAAGATGAGGGCTTTGCAATTATTGCAGAATTTCTTGAGCATAAGAGGTGACAAATTATGATAGGGAGGATGGTTTTAATTAATTTAATGTTTATATTTAATGGGGTTTTTTTGCATCAAAATAGTTCTGGGTATATTTTTACCTAGTGGGAATGAGGGCACAGTGACAAGTTTTAGCGTATCTTCTGCTTCCATTTCTCAGTCTGTTGCTCATTAACAAATGCTCTTGTCTGAAGCTCTGAAGTCAGAGAATCACAGAATGGTTTGGGTCAGAAGGGACCTTACAAATAATCTCATTCCAACCCCCTGCTATGGGCTGGGATATCTTCCACTGCACCAAGTTGCTCCAAGCCCCATCCAGTCTGTCCTTGAACACTTCAGGGACAGAGCATCATGTTACCTCTCTGTGCTGGGGCCTCCCCACCCTCAGGAAGGGAAGGAAGAATTTCTTTCTAAAGTCTTGCCACTACTGCTTGGGATGAGCTCTGCACTGTTCTCATTTTCTGCAATCATTGGCTCACCTCATGCATTTTTTTACCGTTTTTGTTCTTCCATGGAATACATTTTTATGGAGAGAAGTGGTTCTTAAATAGATGCCAGTCTTGTGTTACAGAGATATTATTTTGGCACTAATTTGAAATTTATACCTTGAGCAGTCATGATTTTTACAGTCCTGTTTAAACAACAGAGGGTTATTGTGATGAACTTGGAGTCTGCTGTTCACCCAGCTTCACAGTTAACCTTGGCAAAGCTATCTTTGATCCTTAAAACGACCCCCCAGCCCTTCACTTCCTTCTGAAAGGTGACAATTCCATTTACAGCTAATAATGAAACGTTTCTGCCTTGCAGTGGGTTAAATCTTGCACCAGTAGCTCGTCTCAGAGGCACTTGGGAAAAGTTACCCAGCAAGTATGAAAAGCACCTCAGAGACCTTCAAGATCTTTTTGATCCATCGCGAAACATGGCAAAATATCGCAACATCCTCAGCAGCCAGAGCATGCAGCCTCCAATTATCCCACTTTTCCCTGTTGTCAAGAAAGATATCACATTTCTGCATGAAGGTAATGTCAAACAGAGAGAAAATAAATGAAGCATTGAATGTACTTCAGCCCTTTCTTCAGTGCTCGGTGTGTCAACAGGAGTCTAACGAGGCTGCCACCAGTAGAATGCTTTTGGGAGATCCTTAGTAGGAGTAGAATAAAATAGAACTGGGAATGCCTAATGGAAGAGACTGGTCCTAGACAAAAATTAAAAATAAACCACATATTTTAATATTTTTAAAGCAATGCTATAATCCTTCTCAGCTGTTCTAAGGTTTAGGGTGGGAGCATAGGTGAGTGTGCTGTCTGGTAGCTACACTACTGATGTTTTCTCTTACAAAAAAGTTGTTGCTGTGATGTTTCCAGGTTTTCATTCCATGTTGTGGCATGTACACAGCTCCAGTGATACACCTCCTACTCTTGCTTTCAACATTTTCTAGAGATTTTGTTTAAGTGTTTCCATTTTGTTGCCTTTATACAAAGTCCTGCTCACAACTGGTTGAGGCATTTCCAAATATGCTTAATTCTTGGTTGTGATGGTTCAGAAGTATCAGAACTATTTGAATTTCTTTCCTAATGTGAATGTTGTTAATGTCAGTTCTGTATTTATATTATTTTAACATTAGGCAAGTGAATTTGGGCATAGTTCACTTATTCCTTGTTCCTCCTACTAATACCTATTACTTTAGAAATAGATTAACAAAGGAATATAGGCTAGTCAGGTGGGTTTGATTCCATTGGTGTTTTGCAAGAGCATCTTGTTTTCCTGATACTTTGTTTTAAAAAATTGTGTTGCTTGGGGCACAGGGAGGGGAAAAGGGTAATAAGGAAAGAACCAGAAGCACAGTGGCTGTTCAGAAATATTTATTACTCTTTTTTTTTTTCCTTATGTGTGTGTTTCCATTATGCAGGCAATGATTCTAAAGTGGATGGCCTGGTAAATTTCGAGAAGCTCCGGATGATTGCCAAAGAAATTCGCCAAGTTGTCCGCATGACCTCGGCAAACATGGATCCAGCTGTGATGTTCAGACAAAGGTGTGCAGTGGGCAGGGCAGGGGCACTGAAGGGCTCTCAGTGTGGGGGATCTGTGTCTCTGTGTGCATCAGCACGTTTATATTTCGTTGTGTACCTCAGCATTGACATCTGCCATCACACCACAGCCTTTATCAAATTATGGCAAAACAGTTGATGCTTCCCAGGCCTGCTTTGAATGACTAATAAACCAATTTATTGCCTTTTAAAAACACAGAAGAATAATTTTAATGATACATATTCTGCCAAATAAAATGTTAGTGTCAGTAGAGTTTTGAGAGAGGTATAATATTACAGGGTAATATTTAGATATGACAGAGAGATAAAAAACACCTAAATCACTGATGTATAGATCTGAAATGTTTCAGAACAAAACCCCGCTGATAACATATTAAATTCAAACTAAATATTTTCCATTTGTTCTAAGCACAGCTTGTTCCACCTACATAATGTTTGATATGTTCAGGCTTCAGCAGGTGGAGGGTGTTTTCTTGGCTTATTTTTCTTATATTTTTCTTTTTATCTTGATGCTGAATATCACCAGGCTTGGTGTTAACAAAGTGCAGAATAAAAGCAACATAACTTCTAATCTGTTGCTGATTAGCTCCTGATTTTATTTAGTGGAAATGAATTATTTCCTGCATCTGTTTTGTTCTCACTGGCTGAACTAACAGCATCAGTGGCTCTGTTGTGTCCATACAGGGTCCTGGTGCTGTTGGTGTCCATGGAGTGAGTGTCTGCCTCAAGCTGATGGGCCAGACAAGACCCCTCAGGGTGCATTTTGGGGAGGGGAGCTGGGTCATGTCTGGTGCTGAATGCCACATGGCTCTGACTTCAGAAAATGACAAAATACTCCCTTGAGCTGCCCATACCTGTGTGCACCCCAGCAGAGGAGAGCTCTCTAAAGACCCTGGAGAGAGTAGTGCAAGTAGGAGACACAGGGGACAGTTTTTGGGTGAAGTGTGCTTCATCCACCTGAAATTCCAGTCATCTGTGCAGTTGGAATTCTCTCTGATGTGTGAGTTCAGTTACATCTGTGGAGTGGAAGGGCATAGGGCATGCAAGGATAGGGAGCATTTATGAGAGCATAGAGATTTGGTTCCCTGTGGTATTCCAGAGGTTGGGATTCACAGAGGATCATCATTTCTGTCTGGTTTTTGTTTGCAAGGCTGGTCATCAGGAAAGATTTTTTTTTTTTTTTTAAATACAGGCATTTAAAGCCAGCTTGGATTGGGCTCTGAGCAGTCTGCTCTAGTGGAAGGTGTCCCTGCCCATGGTAGGGGCTGGAAGGGGATGAACTGTAAGGTCCCTCCCCACACAAACAGTTCTGTGATTCTGTGACTCTAAAAATGGCCCAGTCTGAGCCAAAAATAACAGATCCTTGTTAATGTTATTTAAAGATGGATTTGTTTCACAGTGGAGATTCACCTTTATACAGTTGGGTTTGAATTAGCAAGATTTCATTTTTAGCATAAAATTATAAAGTCAGTTACTGAGAAGTTGTGATTGCTTTTCAGAAACTTTGGTGTTCACAGCTGAAATTAGTCTATAAATAATTTTCCCTGATGGCCCATGCACTTCCTAAGACCTCATGAAGTCTAATCATTAAATAAATTTAATAGTAAACAGTTACCTTTAGTATGTTTTTCAGAATTACAGAACATATTTTAATGACTGTAATTTAAATTATGCACCCTGCCATAAACTGCTTAGACATCTAATATTAGAGATAGTACCAAAGATTAAAAGAAAAGAATTCCATGTTTTCATGTCATTTATATTAATTTTCATTGGCTCTCGTGTTTGATCTATCAGTTTGTGTTATGAAGCACCAAATAAATACTTTTGAAGATGACAAATCAGCAAGAAAGGATGTGTATTAGTGGTAACATGAGATTTGCTCACAAGTTCATGACCAATTATAGAGAGCATCTAGGCTTTCAAGGTGTATTTGGCAACTGACTTGTTTTCCACCCAACAGTCAAGAGAAAACAATGTCATAAACTTGAATATTGATAGTGATGATGTCTCATACACTTTCAGCAGGCCTACTGCAAAGAATAAATTATTTTAATCCCATTTTCTGCTATATGACTGAGTCACACTCCATCAAATTTGAATTTGACTTTGAGAAAATAAAAGAAATTAATGCAGATTTGGTTTTTTTTCAATTCATAGGTTAAACAAAAAACTGATAGATATTAAAGTATTTGTCAAGTCTTGCCCTTGCATTTCATGAAAACATTGTGTTACTGTTTGAGAAGAATTTGGCTGTATAGAGATTTTTCTTTTCTGTTCTTTCCTGTCTACATCTTTCTTCCTGACTCTCAACTGTTTTATTTTTTTCCTGTGCTTTTCTGTTCAAATACATGCTTCAATGTATATGGCTCTTGCTTACAGGAAGAAGAGGTGGAGAAGTTTGGGGTAAGTGTAGAGCTGAATGCAACTAAGATAAATAAAGATTATGCAACTCTTAACATACTGCATCCTCCTTGTTAGTGCATGCATCTGAAATACAGCATGCATTTTATTAACCCTGCAATACATGTTTTTTTGAAAACAGAAGTAAGAGGTTACAGCCAACATTTTACTGCAGCTATAAGAATTCTGAGTTGCTTTTGTGTAGTAGATAAATTGTTTGAGTTTCGGCTTTGTGCATTAAAAAAACCTCTGCTGTGCAGTTATATTGGAAGGCAAACTATTTTGGGAAGTAAATGAAATAAGTAACTTGCCTTTTAACATGTTATGGAGAAGTTGAAGCCATTCTGCATTTTCAGCTTTAAGGACACTTTGAATTGTGGTAATGGTGTAATAATTTCCTCCCTGAGGTTTGTGTTCAGGCAACCTTCAAAGTATTTCTTTTTAGTATATGTTTAAAATGTATCTCACATTTCCTGCACCAAAATCCTCACTGATACCACTGGGAATGTTGGTTATGTGAGGTCTGGATCATGGAATGACTAAAGATTAGAGTTCTGATGTTGGACAGGGAAGTTCCTGCCTGGCCCAGGGCAGTGATTTTAAGACTTGCCATTGTAGCCATATTTTATGTGTTATGTGTATTCTGCCCATGAAGTGTTACCTGTGTGCATAGCAGTGATGGGGACAGTGCCAGGACTGGGCTGGTCATACTGGGTGAGCAGGTTTGGATACTGGTCCCTGATACTGGTGTGGATGCCCTTGGCTGGCAGCATTTGGTGCTCAGTAATCAACTGCTCACAAGGCAGCTCATGGGGAGCAGTAGCTAACAGGACCCATGGAGCCACTGTAACTTCTAACCCTTGGAATTACTGTGAACACAAGGGAAAAAGGAAAAATAATTGTTAAAGGAAATAGAATTAAATTGCCTTAAAAAGTCAAATACAGACTTGAAAGAAGAAAAAAACCAGTGTGTACATAAACAATAAAATATTTCTATCATTAAAAATAAACATGATTTCCTGATCATTGTAGGAGAGCTTTGTCCTTATCCATCAAGAGACAGGAGCATCCCCTTGGTTTGATTAGCTGTGAACATTCCATCATGCCTTTTGCTGCTCCTTGTCTCCAATAACATTACTTTTGTATTTCATTAAGCTTTACATTGCTGACAATTTTTAAGTTTATTCTTTTCTCTCAGAATGATTTATTTAACATATTTGGAAATTTTGCAATCAGCTGTTTTCCAGCATTTATTTTCTAAGCTCAGTGTACTTGATTCCTTGGATTTTCTCTGACAACAGTGTTTCATTCTGACTCCTTTGGCCATTGTGGCTCTTCTGTGCTTGATGTTGTTTATTCTGCCACTTGTACTTCTGTAAACAAACAAGATCTTGATAAATGTCTTCATGTAGTTTTAAAAATATTCATCTGAATATTTAAAAATCCCCACACAAACCCAGCTTTGAACA
The DNA here is from genome assembly GCA_013397295.1 of Polioptila caerulea. Taxonomy (NCBI): domain Eukaryota; kingdom Metazoa; phylum Chordata; class Aves; order Passeriformes; family Certhiidae; genus Polioptila; species Polioptila caerulea. The sequence continues at coordinate 160,278 of VYXF01001499.1, forward strand.
ACTCTGACATTTTCCATTAGAATTTATGTGTGACTTATACTGTGATCTTCATTTATTTCAAAATACATCAGAACTGGTGTGCCTGTAGGACTTTTGGCAGTGGAAGCAGGGGTGGCTGTGTTTAAACCATACCCAGATCAGTTGTGTGGTCACACTTCCAGTGTGAATAGGAGTGACTGTCAGGGAGAGTAACTCACATTCTTTAACATTACAGTTTTATTTACTTTTGTTTCAGTTACTGGTAGATTTGATAGCTCAAAACTAGGAGTACTGAGGAGCATCCTCTTTCTTAGATGCAAGTCTGTACAAGTCTGGGTATATGTATATCATCACTGCCTTCCTCACCTTTTTTGGGATACATTTTTTTAATGAGCTGCTCTTCTGTCAGTGTTTTTAGTTAATTGAAGAAAGAAGTTAAGTGTGTAATCGAATGCACTTTGTACATTTAATATAATTTGCCCCTTGTTTAACCATTGTGAGAAGCTCAGTTTTCTAAGAGGTCACTCCTGTGCTCAGCTAAGTGCAAGCAATTTGTAACTGCTAAGTGTGTAAGCCCGATGCACAGAGTGGGTATCCAGTTCTTTAAACCCACAAAGTTACCAAGTTTGTCCACTTTTAGAATCTACAGTTGAATTCATAGAGCTGTTAAGGTTGGAAAACACCTCTGAGATCATGAAATCCAGACATCAACCCAACACCACCACCATGTTGACCACTAAACCATGTCCTCAAGTGCCTTCAACGCGTGTTTTTGGAACACTTCCAGGGATGCTGACCCCACCACTGCCCTGAGCAGGCTGTTCCAGGTCTTGACAACCCTTTCCATGAAGAAGTTTTTCCTAATGTCCAATTTAAACCTCTCCTGGCACAACTTGAGGCCATTTCTTGTCAGCTGCAGGTCTTGCAGCACCAGCCTGCAGTTCGTGAGTGGAGCTGAATGAGTTCCACGTGCAGCACTGCCCCTTGTTCTTCCCAGTTTCACATCTCCATGTGCAGTCCTGTTCTAGGCTCAAATTGCTGCTCTCAATTTACCCAGATACTTTAAGACAAGTGTTGTTTTAATGCTGTTCATCTTTTTTAACTCATTTGCATCAGCATGCACTAGCCCTAACTGAAGATTATTGGTATTAATCTGCTTTGGCCTGTGCTACTGTAGCTCTTTGTAGCTGTTGAGAACTGAACCTTTACTGCTTGGATCTTCTCTCTTGCAGGTCTCTGAGCCAGGGCAGCATGAACTCGAACATGCTGGACGTGCAGGGAGGTGCTCACAAGAAGCGTGCCCGCCGCAGCTCGCTCCTGAATGCCAAGAAGCTCTATGAGGATGCACAGATGGCCAGGAAGGTGAAGCAGTACCTGTCCAACCTCAGTGTGGAGACAGACGAGGAAAAGATCCAAATATTGTCACTTCAGTGTGAGCCTGCATACAGCACTTGTAAGTACAGTGAGCTAGAGCAGCAGCACCATCTATGGCATCTGTAAAAAATATTGTTTCTTCTCTAGAAATGCTCTTTTATTTTACTCCAAGAAGAAAACATTGTAGTGTTGCTTTGTCAGTTCACGTACTGAGAGCTTCAGCATGACAGCATGTCTGTATTCATGTTTTCAAAAAACTTCTGTGATATTTTTTATTTTGACCTTTAGTTCCTAAAGCTGTGTGTCTTCCCGTCAGTCTGGCAGGAAATTCAATAGCACATCAGCTCTGTTGGTGCCCTGCTGTCCTTGCACAGAATTAGGAAGGATAAAAGTAGTGTTTACCATATGAACAGCAAGAAATCAAAAGAGACAAAATCAATATAGAAACTGCAATGGATTACACCTTAGAATAAATGAAGATTGTTGAGAAGAAGTTAGGTCAATATTGACTGATGAGTTTGACATGGCTTGACAGTCACAAATTGAGGACTACAGCAGGACAGCTCACATAATTTGAGCTCTTGTCAAACAAACTGTTGTCTGACCTGCTGTCTTACACAGCTCAGTAAGTTCTTATTTATGAGAAATTATAATTGCATTTTATTTAGATATTCTAGCAGTTTTCACTTTCTTGAAAGGCGGATTTGTTTCAAAATAGGTGAGTAACAACTGTGCTGAACAAAATAATGTTCCCTGCTTGTCTTTCTTCCAAATATAGCATTTTAAGGCTTTTTTTGTCTTCAAATATTATTTTGTCTTTGATGAGGTAAGTTCAAAGCATAACTAGGAGATGGCATCTTGAAGATAAAATTTTAAGTCCTTGCCGTTATCCAGTATTAAGAATGCAAATCCTTTTTATTCCCTAAGATGCCGTCTTATGCAAATTTTCTTTTGGCATTTACTTTCAAATAGCACTGAAGCAGGAAACCTGGAAATGGCCATATTTAACTCCCTTTAAAAAAATGTTAAATCCTTTGTTTGAACCCTTGATAGATGATCTATGTGCGGTTGTAACAGGCACCAGGCCCAAGAGAAAAACAAATGTTAACATATTGCTTTTTATTTGTTTAAAAAAAATAAATTAAAATTTTATTTGCACAGTGCTAGCCGTAGACATTTGGAGGTAAAAACAGGGAATATATACTGACTGTTCCTGACTGTTCTACTTCATGTAGTCAAGCAAATTAAGTCCATATTTTCTTAACATCAGAAAGGAAAATGACGTTTAAGTGGATTTACAAATAAATGTACAGTAGATTGGCGTATTATTTAAAGTACCATTTTTAAAAACTAGGGAAATAGCCCCAAACCCCCAAACCCACAGGCAGTAGATCCAGTTGAGATGATACTTGTTACAGAGCTGGGAGAAAGAATAGAGGAGTGATGTGTGGCAGGAGGGAGCTGCCAGCCCCTCATGGTTTTGAATCTGGTGGAGTGAGCACTGACCTGTCCCAGGGACCTCTCTCCCCACCCGGTTGGATTACCCACATGCAGGGGTTCAGCTCCCCCATTTCTTACCTCAGTAATGAGCTTCTGGCCTTGCTTGTGGTAGGAATGAGCAGCAGTGACACTGCAATCCAGAGTTTTCCAACAGAATATAAGGAGAAATCAGATGGCCTTAGCTTCAGTCTGTGAATTGCTGTGTGATTAAAGCAGAAGCTGAAGCAGTGCCCTGTGCTGTAAATCACTTGTGCCACCTAGTGAAACATTTGATGCCAGTTGCAAAACCATCTGATTTTGAAGGAGGTGCTGCTATGCAATTGCACCTTGCATGCAAACATTTAAAATACAGACTTGTAGTAGAGATAAACAAAATTTTTTGACCTTTTGATTAAGTACCTCTATGGCACTTTAAAGAATTTAGGGCTTTTTTCTAAAGCTCTTTCAAACATCATCTTCAGTGTGATGAGATCATTGGACTAAAAATGGTTTAAAACACAGTTTATCTTCTTTATACAGTGGTTCCTTTGTCTGGACAGTTGTACTGCAATAATCCTGCAATTGAAAGTGCTGGATATTTATATGCAGTTTTTCCCTAACAGTGACAAAGAATTTAAGTGAGAGAAGAGGAGGGAAATCTTCTGAAATGTCTCCAGTGCCCATGAGATCAATTGGCCAAACCACAAAAGCCCATCAGCATCAACAAAACCGAATGAGTCAAGTTCTTCAGGTCCCAACTGTGAATTTGTACCCCAGCAGGAAAAAGGGACTGACAAAGGATCATGTCACATTCAGTGAGTATCTTCAGTTCACCTGGCTGGGGAGGTTTAAAGATGTAAGTGAACAGGAGGGAGGAGCTCTTTTGTAGCTGGGTGCTCTATGTGAGATACCCTTGTGCTTCCTTTAATTAATTCATTTTAAAACAGCTGGTGCATATTGCTGTGTTTTAAGAGAGCATGCTTAGTCATTTGCACAGTCTTTTATTACCTTCCTTAAAACAGTTAATGCTGAGGTGCTGTCTCCAAATACACTGTTGCTTCATGAAGTCTAAAATATTTGGGTGATATCATTGAAACAAATCACAGACATACAACATTTCAACCTCTGGGACACCATTTTAACAACATTATGGTCAAATAGAGCAACATATATTATTAGTTGCTTCTAGTGAACATAATTTTTTTGTCTCTAAATTTGCTAGTTGTGAAGCAGTATATTCTTTGTTAAAAAGCTTTTGTCCTGTTTACATAACTGTTGTATCATTTGAAAGCTGCAGTTGCAGGTTATTAAATTAAGTTAGCTGCAGTCAATAACTGATATGAAATTATTTTATAGTGTATTGGGCATCAACATAATTTAAAATAGCTTCAGAAAACAGTATGTTACAGCTTATAAAATACTTAAAATACTTATATAAAATACTGTTTCCCGTTAGTATTTATTTCAGTTCTCCTCTGAAAAGGCTGTGCAGTTTGATAAGTTCCAGAAATTTTTCTCAGAGGTGTTTCTTCATTCATGTGTGGTGGTCCATGCTATTGGGGACTTGAAATAACTCCTCAGCACTGAGTCCTCTGCAGGATGGTCTAATAGTGAGTAAGAAACACCAAACCATGTGTGGGCCACTGGTTTTGTTAAACCAGCCAAGCTGTGGATAGTGCCCATGAGTGTTGATTTGAGAACTCCTCCTTGTGAAGATCTTCAACTGACCTGGTGGCTCTGACACACATGGTTTTTAACACAGTTACAACAATGCCATGGGCAAGGATTTCCTCCAAGGTTTATACTGCACACAGTTGTTTTGTTTTTTTTTAAATCATCCTTTGCCAAAACCACAACAAATGTATCCATTGCAGTGGTTCCTGTTGAGATATGGGTGTTTCAACACAGTGCAGATGAGCAGCCAGTAGCAGTGGCCACAGCTGATCTGATCTAAATTTAAATGGAGACTGCCTCCACATGCAGAATTCTCTGAGCATCTGCTCCTCTCTTTGCTGAATATTCTGATTGTTCAACATGGTACTTATTTGTAGTTTAAACAGAAATCAGTAATTCAAAAGAAGAAAAATATTCAGTAACTGATCCCATTGTTTTCATAGGTACAGGCTCTCCACAGAAGTCATTAAGCTTGTCTGAGGAAGTAAGTAGTAAGAAACAAACAGATGACACTATGTCCATGGCATCTTCTTTGCACTCCAGCCCACCTGCTTCTCCTCAGGGCTCCCCACGCAAAGGTACGTGTGTGGCAGCATCAGTCCCAGCAGCTGCAGCCTAAACCAGGGAGGGCAGTGGCAGGAATATTTGTTGGTAATGACCTGTAAGAGAAATAGTAGTTTAGAGTATTCGTGTCAAGAACAGAATTACCTCTTTCTATGAATAGACATGATTTTCCAATGTATTTGTGTATTTTGGACTTAATATTTAAAGTCACTTAATATTTAAAAAAAGGGAACAGTTTTCTCAAAATACTGCTGAAGTGCTTTTGGCAGAATTCCCAACAGATTTGAAGTGCTGAGACCTGCCATCATGCCAGTTCAGATTTAGGTGGCCACTTAAATAAATGGGATTCACAAACCTGGGGATTTCTTGAAGATGGCAGTGTTGGACAGAAACTGCAGCTATTTAGACAGCTTTTGGTCTTGCTCAAGGTAGCTGGAATACCAGGTGATTAAACAGAGCTGGAGAGGGAATGGTGTCATAGTTCTTCAGGACAGATGGTTTAGGTTGCTGCAGAAGTAGTGGATCCATCTAAATCCTCGAGTCGCTGTTCATATTTTTTGTTCTTGTGCACAGGGCTTTGTATACATCCCTGTCTCTCATGATGAATCCCTTTATTTTTGATGTCTTCATCTTAAAAGACCTGCATCTCTTCATCATTAGTCAACCTTGGATGGAAATTCATTTGAAATCTCTTAACCCCACTCAGTAGCCGGCCGGGGTGGTTGGTGTTGGATGGTGTAAGGCCTCTCTCCCTCCCTCCCTTCTGTGCTACTTTGACTCACTGAGCCCAAAGCCACAGCCTTGGCATGGCATGGCACAGTGACCTGCTGCATCTCCTCACCCTTCTCAGTGGGAGATCAGCCTGGTCCATCCACTTCTGCCCTCACAAGATCCTGTTTCCTTTAGGAGAATGCCACTTATTTTACTTAAACACAGCATATGTATAAAAAGCTTAAATTCTTGAGTTGCCAAATCTTGCTCCACTGAGCATTGCTTATAAATATGTTGTTTTTGTTAACTTCTACCTGGTTCTTTGAAAATAATGTTTTGTTTCTTAAGGGATTGTTTCATTAATTCAACTTGCTTTCAGCACTGATCTCATTTGATTGAGGTGATCTGTACTTTGTTGTATGTGTTGTGCTAACAGCTCATTGATCTAAAATTAGGTGCTTCACAGACAGCTGAAAGACATAATTTTAGGCATGAACACATTCCACTTAATCTTAGATTTTATTTTCTTTTGAGCTATGCCCAAGTGACATAGGATTGAAGAAAAAAGGATTTTCAATTAGGATGTTATTTTTGTTGTTATTTATCTCATCATCTGTCAACATCTGTCTGTGTCTACTTCATTGTAGTTGGCAACATCCAAAGGTCGGATAACTGCAGTCAGATGAATCTCTCTGGCTCTTCCTCATCACTGGCCAGTGAAACCAGCAACAAGAACAGTGGACAGCGCAGCTATGGAATAGGTGGGGCTTATTTACAAAAGCAAATTCGGAAGATTTGCCAAGCTGGAGAGAGTTCTGAGAAAAATGCAAAGGTGGACAGAGAGAAAGAGAGTAGAAAGGCAGAAGCTGAGCATGAACCTACAAAAATAAAGGGATTCCCGTTTAGAAGACTTAGGGAAAGAAGCTTCTCCAGGGAAAGAAAAGCTTTTACTGCAAAAAGGGAAGCAGAGCCCACTGAAGCCTTAGAAAGCAGTGGAAACCAAAAGGACAAGGACATTGATACTCTGAGTACAGCAAGTATCTGTAGCAACAGCAGTGTATACACATCCTACTGCCTATGCACAAGGCCTAGAAGAAGGAGAAAGACTATATAATGTATTTTTAGAAGGAAGAGTGATGTCCATGTTGTCTGATATCCTGAGTTCATCTAAGTTATATCAGCGTTACCCATTTACATGTTTAAGATGTTTAATGTGCTTCCCTTCCAGATGTTTGTGTCAGTTCTTTATAGCTAATCACCCTTACAGTGCAGTGAAGACAATAATGTGAAGTTTAGAAAATCAAGGAACAGGTACAGTGTCAGTTCAGTTACTTAGTGTGTCACAAATGCCAGTGAAACAGTAAGTTCTGCAACATTTGTTAATTAAACAGTCCCTGATACAGTGTCAATGGAATGCACATTTCCAGCATTAGTGTGTATTCCATTGGTCACATCTGCTCTCCTTTTCATCTCAGTAAATACTTAAATTTAGTCTGTTCATACACATGTAGCCCCTTTGTTCTCCAGATAGTTGGGACACTGTGAGGACTTTTCTTACTGCAGTACAGTTGTGTCAATTTAAAGAGTCCCTTAAAAAATGTAAAGCATACGAAATATTAGTTATTGCCAAATGAAAGGAAACTGAAATTTAATCTTAAAAAGGCTGCTCTTAAGTACATTTTCAGGTTCAGTTCTAAAATTGGATAATATTGATATTTACTGCTCATATTTGCTCTTAAAATCTTATAGCACTAATCCAAGTGAAGCTTTGAAATCTCAAATGAGCTTTATGCACAGTGGCTGTGTGCCAGTGTCTCCATGTGCCATACTGTATCATCTCTGTATTGTTTATGCACTTCAGGGCATTGGTCTTCTGTGTTAGGTTGTGTGTATCACTGGCTTTTCCACTGCCTTGTCATTTCACTTCTTCACCTAATCAATGTAAATATGTGGCAGTCCCACTAAAAGGCACATGTGCAGAAATTAAGGAAAAAAAAGCTTGGCTGAGGTGTTAGATATATAGGGGTGTATACCTTATTTGTGTCTGAAAGAAGTTATTTGGGGGTAAGCCAAGCAGAAAAAAGTGTGCATTATACATTTTGCTCTTTATCTGGTGGGGTCTTCAGTTGTTCCTCTTCCATGGGAACAGCACTGGAGTCTGGTCCAGCTCCTGCCAAGGTTGTACTTCCTGCCATTGCTTCCTTCTCTGTTAGTTTTGGAGCAGATGATAAAACTGAAATGGATCATGTGGTTAATCCCTGAGTGCTAATAGCTGTCTTTTACCTTAGTCAGCACCTCCTCCTCCACTGCCAGAATCTTTTTTTGAGTCTTGCATGGCAGTATGGCAGAGGGATAGTGGGAAGTGTGTTGCATTTTTGCTGAAGGAGTCAGCACTTGCAGAATTGGAAAGACCTGATCTGCCCACCCAGTACTGATGCAGTTGGCTGCTGATTCTGGTTGTGTGGGTTAAAGCTGCTGCTCTGGAGAGTAGTGGAGTTGCAGGAGGTTTTTGGTGTCCCTGGACTTGCATTAGTAAATCAGTGCTAGATGCTGATAGAAACAAAAAGCTTTAGTACCCTAAAGTCCTCAGTGGACTAATTGTATGCAAACAAGGTTTGGTTGGTTTTCTTCTAAATATCCTCATAGTGTGTGTGTCACTACTCTGTTGTTGTATGTTGATCAAGACATTCTCCTCTCCCCTGCTGTACCTAGGCTATGCCCTCATACCCTCTGCCAAATCCGACAACTTCTCGGACTCCAGTCACAGTGAGATTTCATCCCGGTCCAGCATCGTGAGCAACTGCTCTGTGGACTCCATGTCAGCAGCACTGCAGGACGAGAGGAGTTTGTCCCAGTCCCTCATTGTGGTGGATTCAGGCGGGACAGAGAGAAAGGAGCATCCTCAGGCACTGACAGATTATGGCCAGCCCTGCCCAGGGTAAGGTGCAGCTGGTTCTGGGGGGACTCGGTGCTGCGGTGTCAGAAGGGGTAAGGCAGCTTAGGCCAGGGCTAATTTCTGCACTCCACGGTGGTTATTAAGTTTTTGCTGGAAGCTGGAGCACTGGCTGCTCTGTGTGAGCCTGTTTCCATAAGAAGCTTACAGTATTACTTGGGGTGACAACAGCTTGTTCCCATTGGTGGGGTTTAGCTGGATATTTCTTGCAGGAGACTGGAAGCTTGTTAAAAGCCAGGATGATGCTTAGCAAATTAGTGCTATGGTGAGAGACAGCAGAACAACAGGATATGATCAATTCTCTCTGAGTCAGCAGTGCCAGTCACTTAACATGCTCTAATGTGATTTGTAAGGATTTTTCTAATTATCATTTGTTGCTTAGGCCAACTGGCAGCTTTCTGCCACTGTCTTTCTGACAGTTTCCACACAAGAGCTCTTGTTACTTCAGTGCAATGAGAATTTGTGCTGAAATGATGGTTTGAACTGGAAGTTTTTGGATTTTTTTTGATGTAGCACCTTAATCCATAGGATGCAGTATCTCCTAATATATCTTGGGGATAGCATTGTCTGTCCTCAGTTGTCCTGGATTCAGCTAAATGGGAGATGCTCCTTACATTTCTAATTTCCCCAGCACGTGGAATTATAGAATGCTTTGGGTTGCAATGGGCCTTAAAGATCATCTTGATCCAACTCCCCTTCTCTGGGCAGGGATCATCCAGCCTGGCCTTGAACACTTCCAGGGGTAAAAAGAAATGAGTAATTCAGTTTATTTCATAAGATTAAAATGGGAATTTAAAGATGTGCTTCATCAAAGAAAATAATTCCCTTTCTAGAAGGCATAATACACACTGAGTTCATGTTTTGTAGTTGTTATTTATTCCTTAGTTTCAATGGGTTGTGAGGGAGGAAAGTGGATTTTATCCTAGGACTTAACAAAATAGAAAAGGAAGGAAATAAAACCCCTTGTTTGCACATACCTAAGAAACATTCCTTGATTTCACAACTTGTCAGTAAACTGCTGAGGGAGGGTGTTGAGTTTTTATGTTGTGCTGCTCATGCATTTGTTAACACATTCAGAAATAGTTGGGAGACTGGAACAATGTCTAGCAATCCTTCTTGTATTCTAAATTCATACAAATCTGGCTTTATTTTTTCCCCCTTAATTATGCATTTAGAGTGATTAGAGCTTTCAGCAGATATTTCTTTAAAAAAGAATTTTTTGACTTGGCTTTTCAGAATCCGTCCCTCCATATTGTTCCCACAAATATTACTTATGCCCAGTATTTCCAAATGTTCTTGAAATTCAGCTGCTTCCATGCTTTCTAAACAACTTGATGTTGCTGCCAGTTAAGGGGTTGGATTTTATTTTAAATATTTATTTTTGTTTTAGTTTATAAATGTAAAGAAAAAGGTGGTAGTAAAGTAAATGGAAGAGGGAATTTACTCCTCTGCTTTCTGTCCAGCACTGTTGCTATGATTGGTAGAGAAGAGCTTCTGTGGGCCAGACTTGGGGATTTGGGGTGCAGCCTGGAAATGCATGTTGCAAACTTGTTATTCCCTCGGGAATAACCTCCTTGCTGCTGGCTGCAATAATGATTTGGGAGTAACAGTGTCTCTTGTCAGTGCTCCCTTGTTCCTTGATCTTGCTGCTCACCTGATCCAAACCCAGAGCTGGCTCTGAGTACCTTGCTCTTATTGTAAAAGCTTACAAGTGTTTCTTTCCCAATGTCTGTTGTTTTCCAACGTAGCTGGTCCATCACTAGGCCTGCTCTGATCAGAGGGATGGCATTCACATCTTCCATGAGCAGCGAGGAGATCTCCCACGAGCACATCACGGTAGAGGCAGCCGACAGCGGCCGGGGGAGCTGGACTTCATGCTCAAGTAGTTCTCATGACAATTTCCAGAATATCCCAAACCAGAAGAGCTGGGATCTCCTCAGTTCTTACCGTCACACCCAGCTGGACGGACCTATAGCTGAAGTGGATCCCACAAACTGTTACTCTGAGGAGGGTTATTTGTATTCCGAAGCCTTTTCCAAAGCCAACAGGCAGTCGAAAGCCAGCGTGGAGCTCGATCAGTCCCGGCAGAGCTGGGCATCCTCCAGCTCCCTGTCAGACACTTACGAGACAAACTATGGGACAATTAAGCGGAGGGGGCTGGAGAACTCCACGGCGGAGCAGGCGGAGGGTTTGGACTCTAAACCAGGCGCTGATACAACTTACAAAACTGTTACTTCGAGTACAGAAAAAGGCCTGATAGGTAAGCCCAGCCTACAGCTCGTGGAAGCTGCTACATCTGTTTTTCATTTTGATACTAAGTTGTTAGGAAATTACATGAACGGGTCTGGGGCTGCCTGGCATGTTGAATTCAGCTTCACACCTGGCTGTAATCAGAGCACTACACAGTGTGTTTTCAAATCCCCTTCTTTTGCATTAGGAATATCAAGATAATAAACGAGTGCCCCTCCCCATCACTTCATGGGTCTGCAGGAAAACTCTCTTCAGGAAAGTGTCAGGCAGCTCTTTTCTGTGGAATGCTATTTTGCTTTTTTCAGTGATTTTGGAGGTGTACTCATCACTGTAGATGTTCTTCTGACAAGCATCAATGCTCCCATACTCCTGGTAGGAACTCAGAGAGGAAGCATAACTGCAGAGTGGTGTGGAGCTCACTTGCCTCTCTGGAGCTGGGGCACCTTTCATCCACAAGGCTTTGGGCTATGAAAGCTCAAGGACAAAGCAGATTCCTTTCCTGTCTTGCTATTTTAAGGTGCCATTTATTTGATTTTACAGCTGCAGCTTGGCTACTTATGAAAGGAGGAAAAAATTTTTAAAAATCTTTGAAATATGCATAGTTTTATCAAGTGAGATGTTCTTCCCCCATCCTAATGAGTTCAGTAGTCAAAATTAAAGCAGCTGGGTTAGTAGCAAGATAAAACATGGAATGCAAAGCTTTCTAAGACTGTGAGGCAAGGGTGCAGCTGAAATGCAATTTAATTACTGAATGGATTGCTGGAGGGGTTTTTTATCAAAGGTAATTGCCTGAATAAACATTGCACGTAGGGCGGAGGTCTTGGATTGTGTTCCTCCTTCTTGGCTTTGGAAAAGAAATCATGGTGGAGCCTTGCAGAAACTTTGCTCCCAGCTCATAGCTGTGCCTGTGCTCTGCCCTGGCAGCCTTTCAGAGCTGTTCATGAGTGTCTGAGCTGTATTAGGAGATGGCAGGCTCACTGTTCAGTACATGCTGTCTTTGCTGACAGCACTTGCCCTTCCGTTTAATTCTTTTTCTGCACCATATAGCTGTGAGGAGCAATCACAAAGTGCTGGAGTAGGGCATGAGTATGTCTGCTCTGGGAAAGATCTGATATGGGTGGATATAATTACAGGTTAGTAAAGAACCCATTAGCTGTTTGCTATCACACAATATGCCAAAGATATCTTCACTTTATTTCACTGTTTGTGAAATAATGTGAATTGGAACTTGACAAAGGGACACATTATACTTGCATTACTACAGCAGACTAAAGGTTAGCTCTAGGGAGCCTGAAGCTTTCTCCTTTGAAGGAGAACATACCCACCCTTGTCATTCCTCCTGCAAATCCAGCCAGACTGAAGGTGAAGTGAGGACCCAGCCCTTCCCTACCCCTCCAGGCAAGAGCAGATCCTCTTCACTTCCCCTGCTTTTTCACAGACTTCATTCAGTGCTAGTTAAATGAAAATAAATCCTGTAATTCAGTAGTATAAATCTCTGCCTGGACCCATGTGTATCTGCTAAACCTCAGACTGGGTTTGGTTTTGGTTGTTTTACTGTCAGTCCAAGCATGAGCTGAGGCCATAAAGGATGAACCAGCTTGTGTTCCTGATTCCAAAACATGGAATCTCACAGTCTACAACACAAAAAGAAATACTCCTTTATTTTCCATCCCTTCACATTCTTCTAAGATAAGAAACTATTACATTTGCTGAAATAAATGAAACTAATGAACATGCACTGTTTAAAATAGATCCAGAGGAAGAATGCAAATCCATTTAACTAAGAGATTTAAAAAATTACCCTGGCTTTGAAACTCTCCTGTTGCAACTTGTCTATGGAAAAAAGCCCAATTTAACATGCACATAAGCCCCAGACCTGGGGTGGGAGGGAGGGGAGGCAACCTAAGAAGAGTTAAATTTTGGATTGAAAGCCTCTGTGATTTGAACTAATGCTGAACAGGGCAGGAAGGGAGAAGATGCATTATGAGGCATGGACATTGCAAATGAATAATATTGATTGTAGCCTTTTCATGACTGCAAAAGGTGTAATGCAGCCCTTCCAGAGGCTGTTCCAATAACTGATCCTGGTTTTTTCTCACTTGTAAACAGAGAACATAGTTTAAGATAAGAGTATAAAAGAAAACAAAACAAAAACCAAGGGAAAAAAAGTATGAAATCAAAAGTATGGGTGTGATAAGCCATTATTCACTCAGTGAAAATGTGAAATAATTAATGCAGGCTTCATATACAGTCTGCCTCATAGGATCAATTTTAAGTGATGCTATTTTTTTTTCCTCCCTATGGCATAGCTGGATGGTTTCATGTCTTTATACACATCAGCTGATATGGTGATATTTTATTATAATGAGTTTATGCTAAGGGACTGACCTCTTTTGGGTGATGAAATGGATGTTGGAAGTCAACCAGCAGTTCTTGCTGTCAAACACCAGCATGCTGCATGGAGTAACTCTGGGCTGGTTGCCTTAATTCCTTCTGTTTCAGTTTCCCAGCCTGTAAAGTGGCAGCAGACTTGGCTGTGCTGGCTCTCCATCCTGCCAGAGAGCTCCAGAGCATCCCCTGGTGCAGCAGGGGCACAGGAGCAGGGACTGTAATAAAAGGTGTTAATTGCAGTCTGAATGTAGACAAGCTTAGAGTCCTCTTTCCACTCAATTGACATCTCACCTTAGGAGTTCATGGATTCTCTTGCTACTCTGACTTCTTAAAATAAATAGAAAACAGAAATGAAGGCATAAATCCCTGCTGCTGTCGTTATAACCAGTGTTTCTGCATTTGCATTTTGTTATCAGTTTCTGTTTTGCCATTGTAACATTTCATGATTTTTTAACGTTTTGTTTCCTTTCTTTTTCTTCTTTAACATTTCCATTGCTTATTTCTTGTGCCCAGTGTACTGTGTCACCTCACCTAAGAAGGACGATAGGTATAGGGAGCCACCGCCCACCCCTCCGGGATATATGGGGATTTCTTTAGCGGACATAAAAGAAGGATCGCCCCACCACCCACACCTCAAACCTCCAGACTATAGTGTGGCAGTGCAGAGGTCAAAGATGCTGCACAGTGACCTCTCTAGACTTCCACCAGCTGCTCTGGGCAGTGAGCCCGTGGCCTGTGTCTCCTCGAGGACGCCTCCGTGGCACGGCCGGCAGCCGTCCAGCCCCAGAGTAGCAGAGTTGGCTGACGCAGATAGTGAAGAGGATGGTAGGTGAACACCTGGCTCGGGAGTGGGGCTCTGCAGGGTGCACTTCACAGCAGTCTTCTGGGCTTTCTCTGGGGTCATTCTTGGAGATTAAAAGCGGGTTAATCTCTAAACACACAGTTGTATTTGTGTGGCTGTGTGTGTCATGCAGAACTGTGTGCATGTGCATACACGTCTCAAGCAAAGAAGAATGCCTTCCCCTTAGAAAAAGCATGCTGGCACCAAACAAACTCAAAGTATATGTAAACAAATAAATATACAAAAATAAACATAGAAGATCTCCTAAAGTACAGCTGAGACACTTGAGAGCATGTAGATACTGTTTTATTTTATTTTTTTTTTCCTTGAAAATCAGTCCCCTCTTAAACAATGATGGGACACTGACAGGCTACATGTGGAAAAACTCTGGCTTCCCTGGGTTGATTAACTGGTGTCCCAGTGGTGGCATCAGGGTGATGGTCTAAATTGAGTGATCTGGATTTGGTGGAGTGAACTTGTGTCATTTGTATTCGGGTGTGCTGGCATTGAGCTGCCTTATGCCTCAGAAGATGTTTTTGGAGATTGAGTTTCAAAATATTGAACAAAATAATAGTGCACTTTTGTTCTTCTGGAGAGTGCATTTGATGAAATCTGTGTTCTCTGCCTAACTTGGCCTGACAGTGTCTCTTCCAGTTCATTTTTCATGATCTTGTTTGAAGCAACAGCCAGTGCTGCCAAGCATGGCATTTGTGGAGTGACCAAAATGTGAGAGTATTTTTTGATAAAGACTGCTCTTATATTGTGTCAAAGCAAACTGCAGGTCAGGGGAATTTCTACTTAATTGTTTATCTGCTGATTTGCTTTTAATTTCTGTGCACCAATGTGATCTTCTGTTTCTTTTGCTGGTGAACTCATTTTTTATTAGAATGTTGTGTTTATTTCCTTCCATTTCAGTCTGCTTTTAAATGAGCCTGTATTTAGATTAAAACAATTTCTGATGCAAAATTATTGTATCTTGGCCCTTTGAAATGTGTAAGCAGTAGTTAACATATATATTAGTACTGCAGTTCAAACTTATAGTAAACATTAAATTGTCTGGCATTAATTCTGTTGTGCTTTTGATGTAAAAATAAGGAAGTCATTGCTTCAAACATTTTTAATCAAAATTTTTCTAAGCTAAATTTAACTGTACACTTTTAGAGGCACCTATTTTACTATTTTTTAAGTGCTTGGTTAATTTTATTTGGGATAAAATGCTCACTGCATGGAAACTTGCTGGCTTTTTTTCCCCAAATCCATAGCTTTTGGCATACTGGGAGCTGCATGGTGATAATTTTTGGAGGATCTGGGATTTTCTGTTTTGCAACATGTCTTTATCGTGTGACCATCATACCTCAGAATGCAGAAGCTCATCCCTGGAAGTGCACAAGTCCAGGCTGGATGGGGCTTGGAGCAGCCTGGATGGTGTCCCTGCCTATGGTGTGGAGTTGGAATGGGATTCTTTATAAGATCCCTTCCAACCCAAACCATTCTGTGATTGCCTGAGGATCTGATAGATGGTGATATGGAATGTGTAGTGATCAATGATAAAGACAGTGAAAACATGCTGCTGGAGGGGTGAAGTTGTCATAGCCTCACTGTTATCACCTCACTGGGTGCTGCTCTGTGCCCTCTGTGCCCGAGGTGGGGACTGGTGGAATAACTACCTGTTTCTTTATCTTGTTTTGCAGAAGAGGAACAAGTATCAGCAGTTTAACCCTTGGGCTATTTATATAAACCACTCACAACACAAGGGATGTGGGAGAAGGTCTCATGGTTCTGTTAGTGACTGCTGGCAACTTGCTGCTACTGACCTCAGACCTTGCCCTGTCACAGGCAAGATGGAACGGGTTGGATCACCTCTTACACCTTCCTTCACTCTGCCACCACCACCTGAGAAGCTCTTCCTGCCTCTGAAATTGAAAATCCTGTTCAAGGAATGTGCTGACTGTCTGGATACCAACATGGGTACCCAGAGATGGACCGAGCTTCGTGCACGGGGGAGGACCAGTTGTCACCACCACTTGAAACTTGGGAGCATTTTTCTGTATGATACCATATAATCCTTTGGTAGTTTCCATTGTTGTTATTTTCTACATCAGCGTTAGAAGTCTGAGAGTGTTATTTTATGAACTTCAAAAAAAAAATTTATCAAAATGTCAGCAAAAGCAAAGGATGTTGCTGAAGTATCTGAAAATAATTTATTAATTTAATATTTTTTAAGGGGAGTTTCCTTTATGTGCGTTGGGAGTGCTCTGGTTGGCTAATATAAATGTTTAGTCAATGTGACAGTAAATCAGCTACACGTCAACTGTTGTGCTCTCAAAATAAACACAGAAAAGTAGAAACGGGTGCAGAAATGTCTAGATTTTAGAGTGGGTTTAGATTTAATATGAATTGAGCCCAATGCCCTGCAGAGCAGCATCTGCCAAGCCAGCACTCCTGCTGTTCCCCTCCCACAAGGACACAGCAGAAATCTCCTGTCCAAGGATTTTCAGAAAGTTTTTTTAGCTGCCAGCCAACTAAGGCAACAGTTGCTGCTCTCCTCCCCTGCTAAGGAATGTTTGAAATGTGGAAGCCGTAGCTTATGGGGAGCATCTGGGGAGATCTGAAGCTTTCCCAAAAGAGTTTTAACCAGGTTTTGCCCTGCAGAGTTCAACATGCAAAGCATGTTCTAAAATTCAAAACTCAGCTGTGTGTTGTGGGTTTTAAGATCATCTCACGTGTCCTGGCCTTTTCCCAGAGTTGCACAGGGTTTAAGTACAGAGGTTATCTTTGAAAAAAATAATAAATGAATTGGAAATCACCTGCATTTCACAATAAAATTTGTGAAACTGAATAATAAATGACACAGTGCTTATAGAAGAGCATAATGCATTTTATGATGAGTTAAAAAACCATGTGGTGCTTATCTGAAAAATACAGATGATCACAAACCATTTTTTTTAAATCCTAGTTAAAAATCCTGGCAATGTTGATGTCAATTAGAGTTTTGACTTACAGCCAGCCAGTATTAACCCATACTATGGTCAAAAGAATTGCTTCTTTGATTTTACTTTTAGCCAGCCAGAGTGCAGAGGGGTAGAACTGGAATTGCCTGCAGGTTCTTTTCTTTTTCCTTTCTTCCATACATGACACCCCATTCTAGTGTTAAAATCAGACATGAATGTGTGAATATGTATTTAAACATTTAATTGTAAATCTTTGTTGTGATGTTTACAGCCTAAGCTAGAAAGATGATGTTTGTCATTTTTACAGTGCCTCAAAACTGATTTCTATATCCATAGTTGTGAAGAGCTTTAAGAGTTTTTTTTTTTACCTATATATGTGTGCAGGGGTGCAAGGTGAATGCAACATTTTT
The DNA here is from genome assembly GCA_013397295.1 of Polioptila caerulea. Lineage (NCBI taxonomy): Eukaryota > Metazoa > Chordata > Aves > Passeriformes > Certhiidae > Polioptila > Polioptila caerulea. Next base: position 177,855 of record VYXF01001499.1, read on the forward strand.
GGAAAATGCCACAAAAGTACCAAAAACAACCCAAAGCCTTTGATGTGCTTTCTCCATAGCAGCTAGGGGCTGATGCAGCCAGGTGGATGTAAATGACCCAGCCCATGTCTGCCTTCAGAGCAGTTCCAGGTTCAACATTGCCTGGAATGTACCTGTCATGATTGGAATTGGGAAGGTGTAAATGAACAGAGGTGCTGAAGAAGAGGATGCCTAATATATAACTCACTGGTTGGCTGTATGAATTTTTGGCACAAGTATCAGAGAAGTAAATGGTTGAAAAAATAGATTAAAATCCACTTGAGGTATGGCATAATAAATGCATTTTGCTTCCTCAAGGCCTTAATGCTTATAATGAACCTGCACAGGCCTTAATGACTAAAGATTAATGTGTCAGAGCAGTGCAGGGCAGAGTGAGTGTTTTCAGCACATGCAATATTGATAATAGAACTCTTGAACTGATATTCCTGTGGGATGTAAATCCAGGTCCTGCCATCCCACTGTCAGCTTTAGTTGCTTGTTAACTTCTACATGGAAAAACAGGCTTTGAGTTCCATCAGAAATCATCTGCATTGTGCCAGGTGAATGAAAACATACTGTTCCTTGGCCTTGGGGGGGGAAGCTGCAGCTTATTCCAGCCTGTTGAACAAAAGTATAGGGGATGGGGGTTACTAAAGTGGCTTTCTTTTACCCCAAAACCCAATAGTGCTGCCTTTGAGGACGCAGGGAAGCCTCTGTGGGGAGCAGGGTCGGGGTCTCCTGGCAGTCAGCAAGAGCAGCTGAATAAATCACCCATCCAAACATGGTGTTTGATGGTGTTTGCACATCAACAGCATCCGTCTGTTCCACAGGGCTTGGCAGAGACTGAAAAGTTCTGGAATGAGCGAAAGTCTCGCTAAGAATATTCTCCTAATAGCCAACACAGCTGGTGTACATAAATCCTGCAGAAATGATGGACAGATGAGCTACTCCTGCTACTCCTGCCTCGCACAGTGTGGCTTCTCTGCTGCTCCTTGCTGGGGTTTTTGTTTGTTTGTTTGTTTGTTTGTTTGTTTTTAACTCAACCGATCACATTGATTGGGGCCAATAGCCAAATGTAGAGTGTCTGGTGTGGGTTTGAAGAGACATTATCCCTTTTTTTGGTAATTCAGACAGAAGCAATATGGTGGTTAGTACCTGTTGTACACTGCTTTGTTGAAGTGATGTCTTCTGGACCTCAGATCCCTGACTCTGTACCTCTACTAGGTTCTTCTAACTCGGGCTCTGATGCTGATAAACAGTTAAGGTGCCTCACATCATGTTCTTCCACTGCCATACCTGGGTTTGCTCACTTCCTGCTCGTTATTTCCTCCTGACTTGATGGAGAAAGATGCATTTCAGATTTCTATGATTTAAGCACACAGTGTTTTGTTATTAACCTTAAACTTCCATGGAATTCCTGAGAAAGCAGTGTAGTTTGGTAAAATTGAGTTGGCCTCTCTGGTTGCAGAAAGCGGAAAATGAGATCACTGGGCCTGTGAACATCAGGTTCATCTCCCAAGTACACAAAAGAATGGAAAGACAATGGCTGTGGATGTTTACAGTTCACGTTTTTGCAATGTGGACAGATTTTAAGTGTTTGCCAACAATGGGCAGTGTGGAGCTTTCCTGGCTGCTTCCTTTTGCCTTTTCTCAGATAAGTTTGTAGATGCGGCCTCACCTTGAGTCCTGTGGTGATTTTTGGGCACCATGATGTGAAAAAGACATGAGGCTGTAAGAGAGCATCCAGAGGAGGCCACAAGGATGGGGAAGGGTCTGGAGAGGGGAAGCCTTACGAGAAGTGGCTGAGGGCACTTGGTCTGTTCAGCATGGAGGAGACTGAAGGGAGAGAGACCTCTTTGCAATCTACAACATCCTCCTGAGGGGCAGCGCTGATCTCTTCACTCTCATGACCAGTGACAGGTCACGAGGGAATGGCCTGAAGCTGTGTCAGGGGAGGTTTAGGTTGAGTATGAGGAAAAGGGAGTATTAGGCACTGGAGCAGCTCCCCAGGGCAGTGGTCAGAGCAGCAGCCTGGCAGAGCTCAGGGAGTGTTTGGACAATGCTCTCAGGCCCAGGGTGGGGTTGTTGGGGATGGTGCCGTGCAGGGCCAGGGGTTGGACTCAGATCCTGACGGGTCCCTTCCAGCTCAGCAGGTGCTGTGGTGCCAGGTGAGTGATGCTTCACTGGAAGGTGCTCAGAGCCCACGGCTTGGGCTGGGGAGCTGGGGGCTGTCTGCACAGCCTGTCCCCAGGGCCTGAACGTGTCCCAGTGATGCCACTTGCAGAGGGGCCTGTCGGGTGTCAGGGGTGTTCCAAAACCTCTTTCATCACATCCCGAGTAATTTTACTGCAGGCAACAGTGGAAATACAACCCTGTCATTTAAGTTTTTATAAAACATTAGAATTTTTGAAGGATAAACTTACCACTGCCTTTGCAAAAAGAAAAGAAAAAAGGGATACTCTCTCTTTAGAAAAGCTTTACACATTATATTTTAGAATGCTTGTATAGAGGGTAATCTATCTTGAATTCCCAACCCAGCTTTTGCTTCTGTTGTGCTTTTTATTGTTTTATCTTTATTTCTGATATACCTGGAATGCAGTTTAGCTTGGTATTAATTAAATTCTAATATGTGAGCATATTGGCAAAACTGCACAGATGTAATGATATTCCAATAGCAATTGTACTGCACAAGTCAGTGATTGTAAAGTATTCTGTAACAAGCAATGTTTGTCTCCTATTTTTTGATACCTCTTACACTTATGTCTTTTAGAAAGACAGTGCCTCTGTATGCTTTTTGTATTTTTACTGAGTGATTGTAAATATTTGTTATATTTTTGGTTAAGAGAATGTTTAAAGTACTGTTTATTATCCAATCTATTAATATGTTGGAATCAATAAACAATCAACACGTATTAATTGTTTTCAGCAGCTGTTTTCTGGCAGCCAGCAGAGGATGGAGCTGAGGTGGTACAGAGCTGGGGAGAGCCTGGTGGGAATGATGCTCACCCTGGGATCAGAGAGGAGCCACCACTGAGTGATTGTGTTGCCTTCACAGTGGGAACAATACGGACATGTGATGTTCAGAGGCCTGGGGCACCTTTTCTGTGAAATGGGCTCAGACAGGTGGAGTTGCTGAGGAAGAGAAGGATCTGTGGAGACCTTCGAGGCCCTTTCAGTGTCTAAAAGTGCTCCAAGAGAACTTAAGAGGGACTCTGGAAAGGGGGAATTGCTTTAATCTTAAGGAGGGCAGGACTGGTTTCGATTTTAGGAAGAAATTCTTGTCTATGAGGGTACTGAGGCCCTGGCACAGGTTGCCCAGAGAAGCTCTGGCTGCCCCATCCATGGAACTGCTCAAGGCTAGATTGGACAGGGCTTGGAGCAACCTGGGATAGTGGAAGGAGGAGTGGGGGCGTTGGGCTAGATGACCTTGAAAGGTCCCTTCCCACCCAGACCATTCTGTAATTCTGTGATCCTTCCCCGGGTCCTGTGGCTGCTGCCTCAGCACCAACTCCGAGAGACCAGAGAGAGCCTGAGGCCCTTGGTGGTGTCTCCCAGACCTACTCCCTGTGCAACACACACTGATGGGGGTGTGTGCTGGCACTGAGGGTGGAACCACAGGGTGGAAAACACTTCTTTTTGCCCCCTTATATTTGCAGAGGGCCTGTGGCCCTCAGCCACCCCAGTGTGGTGCTGAAGTTGGGGTGGGCAAGGGGAGCAGGAGCTGTGCTGGGTCCCCCTGCCCTGGCTGGCACGGCCACTTGTGACTGCATTTTCCCTCCATTCGTGTGCTGGTAATACAAAAGCTAAGCTATGTGGGAGCTTTATGAGAAAGGACATTTTTTTTCAGGGACGGGACACTTGTGTAATGGGTTCTTTGCTGGCAGGCAGAGTCTGCAGCTTCTTGTCGTTTGCTCTCCCAGTACAAATGGTGTTTTCCTCCCTGTACAGCCCCTGTCCCTGTGCTCTACATGGGCATGTGGCTGCACCTGTGCTGCAGGTCAGGTAAGAGCTGAGTTTTATCTTCATCTTCCTGGCCTCAGTGGGACTTTTCAGTTTTAGAGTCACGGGGTCACAGAGTCAGAGAATTGTTTATGTGGGAAGGGACCTTAACCCTCACCCAAATTTCTGCCATGGGCAAGGACGCCTTCCACCAGCCAGGCTGATCAGAGCCCTGTTCAGCCCCACCTTGTTCTCAGAACCTTATTCAAAGCCAGCCTGGTTCTGTTCCCGGGAATCTTTGAATTTCAGCAGTTTCTGGGAGGTGGTAAGGTTTTAACTTATGAAAACTGCCGTTCTTTTTAAAGAAGGCAGAGGAGCGGAGCTGCCACAAGAGGCCAGCATTGCCTCTGGTTTCGCGAGTGCCTGTGCGGGCTGTGCAGGGGCCGTGCCCGCTGGGGCTGCGATGCTCAGCCAGCACCCAGCACCCTGGCGGGTGGCTCTGGGGACATCCTGGGCTCTGGGGACATCCTGGGCTCTGGGGACACCCTGGGCTCGGGGGACATCCTGGGCTCGGGGGACATCCTGGCCTTCACCTGTTGCTCTCCAGCCGTGGGCTGCCCTGACCCCTTGGCAATGTCTGCAGGGACAATGTGGAGCTATTGGTGCAGGAGGACGTGGGTCTCAGCAGGTCGCTTTGCATTTAGGATTTTCAAAGCTGTCTGGTACCTGGTCCCGGTGTCTCCTTCATGTGCCTGGATGATTGCTTTTCATCTGTGATTGTTATCCTGCCTTGGGCAAACCGTGTCCTTTTCTCCACTGCTCTCCATCCAGTACACCAGAGGGAGGCTGTGGAGTACCTCTTCCCATGGCAGAAGCAGCAGCAGCTGGTAGGACAGTGTGGGCATGCAGCAAGTAGCTCTCAGATTGTGTTGGGAGGTGTAGTGCCAGGATGGCCTGACTGCAGCCAGCAATTCCTTGTGTAAAATCAAACGGAGGAGAAGCAAGCAGTGTCATTAGGGAGCTATCCACTTAATGAGTTACTTGGATTTTGGGCTTCTCTTTCACCTTCTCTTTCCAGGTGGTGGAAACCTGGCACATGATGTGAGCATCCCTTCCCATCCTCACATTCCATGTCCAAGCATTTGGCTTAGACCTGGCGCTGTTGGAGTGGTGGGAGCTTCTTGCTTTGATGGAGCTTCTTATTCCCTGTGCTCGAGGGCTTCTGAAGCTGCACTCAGAATGACCTAAACTTGAGTGTATTCCCTGGGGGCACTCAGCCAAGGCTTTTTCTGATTTTCTGCTGGAGAGTCAGTATCAATCTGATCTTATTTGGAAGAGTTAACAATTGCTTGTAAGACTGCAGTAGTGCTGTGTGTTATTTGCTCGTGGAGAAGTTGAGAATTGTCCCTCCAAAGTAAATATGAAAAGAGAGATGAATTCTCTCTCCCTGCACAGAAGATTGCTTGCCCAGCAGATGCTGCCTGCTGGAAATATGCTTTCTTTTTGCCATAAGGAACAAAGCAAGAACAGCACTGGCAGCAGCAGGGTCACAGCCTGAGGTGTCCCCACCACCTGGGGACTTGCCAGGGGACCTCTGCAGTCAGTGCTTTCAGCCACTCATCATTTATTAAGAGGGTAAAATGTGCTGATTTGAGCACCAGGAGGACTAAAACCTGTCCCTGCACCATTCTTCCTTCTGGGTTGAATTCCTGCACTTTGGAGGATGGAGTAAATGCATTTCTCCTCATCCAACCTTAATTCAGGAGGAGCACTTCAAGTCTGTGGTGTTTGTGCTATGTGCTTTCAGGCTGTGGCATCAGCTGTTGTGGTTTGACCCAGAATTTGCAGTATTTTTAGCTTTCCTGAAGATCCAGGTCCTGGAGGCCCGTGACAACATGAACTGATGACATTTTGGTGGAGGGGGGTTACGTAAAGCAGCTTTTGTTGCTACAAAAATCTTGAAAACACAAACTACAAAAAGAATTCTTCAAAAAAAAAAAAAGTGTGAAGGAAATGAAGACCCATATTCATTTAACCTGCCCCTGGCTCTCATCAGCACTGAGCTGCTGGCTCCTGATGCTGAATTCCCACAACCCATCAACAGAAAAGCACAATGTCTTTCCCCAAGGTACTGCCCTGAAGACTTATCTGAGAGAGCCAACACTCCTGAAAATGAAGGAAGAACCAAATTGTTTGTACAAGATGAATGTTAAATGGACTTCACAAAGATTTCTGTTCATTCCCCTGAATTTGTGAGAGGAGGAGAATAACTACCAGTGTCATAGTGCTGCAAGTCATTCTTGATTTGGGAGAGAGGGAGAAATATAGTAATAAGTGAAGTTCTAATGTAGATATAGTTGCATTTAACACTTAGGAGTAGCAATAAAGATGAAGGTTGTAATTGTATGTGCAATTTCAAAGCTCACAACATAATTTTATATCCTCAAACATCTGTTTTAGGATCAGAGCAGAGTGTCACATAACTGGCTTATTTTTATATCTATCAATTAGGCACCATCAAGTTTATTATAAATTCAAACTCATTTATGTAAACACGACTTGGGTTGAACAACTCCACAGAGCGGTGATCCCGGGCACAGTGAGTTTGGAGCAGCAGAACTCCAGCTGGTTGCTCAGCAGGATGCTACTACATGGCAAAACTCATGGCTGCAGAGGGAGATGGTCCTTGCAGGAAGATGACAGCGTTTTACTTAGGGAAAAACTATTCCAGGATATCAAGGGCTGATGGAAGCTTTCATGACCTGCTTGCCCAGGATTGTGAGCACACCTTGTCTTCAACTCAGTATGTTGTATTTTTGGGTAAATACAGCACTAATGTTTGGCTGCAGTATGATGCAATGCTCCTTTCTCTCTTTTTATTTTCAGTGTTAGTAGTGAAGCTGGTGGAGGGGAAGGTCTCGTGGTAGGCTTCTGCTTGGAGGACCAAAGGAATGATGATGGACCTGGTATTAGGAAGGAATTCTTCCCTGTGAGGGTGGTGAGGCCCTGGCACAGGTTGCCAGAGAAGCTGTGGCTGCCTCATCTCTGGAAGTGTCCAAGACCAGGTTGGATGGGGCTTGGAGCAACCTGGGATTGTGGAAGGTGTCCCTGCCCATGGCAAGGGGTAGAATAAGATGAATTTTATGAGCTGGTGCAGGTGCCATCCAGTGTGGGTCTTCCAGGCTGTTCCTGCAGGCAAAGAAGGTTTCAGAGGTTTGGGGGAGCAGCAGCTCCCCCTGCTCCTGGTGGGTGCTGTTTGGGTGGATTTGTTTTTGGTTTCCCAGCTATCTCATGGTGGGATGCTGAGAACTCTTCCTGTCTCTGCAGCTTTGTGTCAGGCTATGGTGTCTGGGCAGGCTTTGTGCTCCCTGCACAGGTTGTCATCTCCCACAGGATCCTTTCTCTTGCCTGCATCATCATGCCCTGACTGTGCCTCTTAGCAGCCAGCCTGGGAGACACCTTGGCCATTTGCCTTCACTGTCTGCAGAGGGGAGTAATTAAACTTAGTAGAAGTCACCATCCATTTTACAGTGATAGTAATTAAATGTAATTGGAGGTGTGACTTCTAAACAAGGCCTTATGGTTTTCTTCAATGAGACATTTCACATTGAGAGAAACAAATAAATAACCAAGGGCATGCAAAAGTGATGTGTGATATGAACCTGTGACCTTACCTGGCCTCCCTGGTGTGTCCATTACCAGGGACACACCTCTGCCCTGGCTTAGTTGAACAACGCTGCCACTAATGGATGGGAGGAATCTGCTGGTGCTCAAGAACCTTGTTTCATCAGCAAAGGAAGGTTTTAGAAATGAAAGCAGCAGCAGAAGCTGGGGAAGTTGTTGGATTCCTGTTGCCTTGTCTCTGGAGGAGGCTTAACCACTGCAGATCTCCTCACAGTGGGATGAGGAGGATGGTGCTTCACCTCCTGATTTTGCTGTAAACCTTTGCTATGCTGAAGAGACCTTCCTGACTAAAGCAGCCATTAAAAGTAACTTAATTGTCAGGAAATTATACAGTTTAAAGGCCAGACCTTTGGTGGGGTTTTCAGAGGTGCAGAAACATGGTCAGTTGGAAATTACCAATCAAAAGGACTCAATTTGGTCATGGCTCTTCTCCTCCAGCCTAGGGAAAATATGAGCCAAGAGATTCTGTAGCTGATGCTTGTTACCTGTGCCCTTCCCTGCCACGTGGAAATGTCACCTGTGGCCAGGGGGAGTTGTCCTGTGCTGATGAGAGCCCTGGGAAGAGGGATGGCAGCATTGGCACATGTGCTTGGGTGCCTTGGGTTGTTTGCATGCATGTCACCCTGGAAGGTGTGAGCTGGACCCTCATGGGGCATTAAACGTGCAGCCCTGGAGCTGTAGGGTGTGTTTTATTTGCAGGATTTATTATTCCATAGGAAGGGAATGCTGTGTGGCACCATGCCAATCCACAAGGGACAGTGACACTGCTGGAGAACCCGGTGCTGACCAGTAAAGGTGGGGCAGACTAGAAATGTGCTGGGTTAATTTTTAAAAATCTGACTTATTATTTCACAGATGGCTGAACTGGCAGATCAAGGAGTTCAGTGCTGTGGTTTGTGTGCCAGTGGTTTGGCACCAGGTGTTTACACAAGTAATGCAAGCACAAATGACTCGGAGGTGTCATTATATGTTTCATCTAGTCCTGTCAAACAAGCAAAGTGACTGCAGGGGACACCCCACAGAGCCTGTTAACCAAGATCTGCCTGTGGTTCTGCCCACTGACTTGGGTTTTGGGTTGGTTCTGCCCTGTGAGCAGCGGTGGCCGGGCAGGGGTTCTGCTCTGTCACTGCTGGCTGCCAGGACTGCGTGTGGGGAGTGTCAATAGCCAGCCAGGCTTTTCACTGGGCAAATGATGTGTGGCCAGCTTGAATTCTTCAGATCAATAACTCAGTGACAGGCAGCTCGAGTGCTTGGAAATAGCATTAAGCCTGACACCGCTGTTTTGTGTATTGCAAGGGATCGAAGAACACCAGGGCCTGAATTGCAGAGCTCCATCACTGTGTCAGGGCCATAGGCGTGAATGTAAAGTGCTGTGGAAGAATGTGTGGCCTCTTTGAAAGGTGAAAAGGAAATGCTGAACAGTTGGACTCGCCAGCTGCTGGGGAGTGGACATGGGAGCTGGGACCAATTTCCACCGAAGTGCCGTATCTGGTCACTTTGCCCATCCAACAGCTGGGGGAAGGACAGGAATATGGAATGGTTTGGGCTGGAAGGGACCTTGCAGGTCACCAACTTCCAACCACCTGCCATGCACAGGGACACTTCCAGTCCAATAGGAATTGAGGTTCCTAAAAGAAGCCCTGGGTAAAGGATGCAATCCTTGTACATTGCAGTGTTTGTTGTGAGCAGCAGGGAATTTGCTTGTCTTATGGCCAGGATCTACAGGAAACTCCTTTTCTACTTAGGCTGATAATATTTGCTATGCAACAGAATACTGTTTAATCTCTATCTGGGATTTTTTTGATCCCCCAAAAGAAACACCTTTTTAGCTCATGTTCCTGAAATCCATATGCGTGGTGAGTCAAGCACAAAAATCACGTGGCAAAAAGCTGATTTGCATTTAATCCAGTGTAACTGGTTCTAAAATGCTACCTCTTCTGAAAGATATTTAAAGAAACATACATTTTGAGCATATTCTCTTCAAAGAACAAATAAAACTGCTGTACCTGGAGTGGTTAAATTACTGTTGCAGCCTAGGGTTCCTCTCCTTCCTTTTGCATTTTAGTTACTCTGATTGCTGCTCTTTTAAAAACTACCAATGTTTTAAAGCATCAAAATTTTGTCTTTGGGAAGCAAATACCTGGGGAGAAATTTTAATATTGCTTTTGCTAATTGCTGGGAAGGGAAAGTTAAGCAAGATAATCAGGCATTGAGTAGAGCTGGCAGATGACAGTCATTACAGACAGGAAAGTCTGTCGTCACTTGTGAGAGGGTTTAGTGCAGCAGTAGTAAAACCAGCACAATGTCATTAGAGTCTTTATAGGAAAAACATTTCAGAAGCTGGCTCTGAATCCCAGTGAAGTCTGTGCAAACACTCCTGCTCACTTTTAAAGCCTGAATAAAATCCGAGATGATTGCTAAGCTACTCGTAATGTCTCCAAGGTCAGAGGAAACTCCCTGTATGGGCTTATCTGTGTAAAAGGAATAAGAAAACACTCAACCAAAAAGCCAAACTAACCCTGATGCCTGAAGAAACAGCATAATAAAAGCCTGCATAAAAAGGGAAGTTTGGGTAGTGAAATTGTGATGGAACCTGTCTGTTTTCCCCATGGAATGTGAGCGTCTGTACCGACCTCAGCAGTTGAAATTACTCTATTGGGTACAAGTTGTGTCCTTGTTGTTTTGTCTGCAAGCTCTATCTAAATGTATATCTCTATAATTCAATACATATGTATTTGGTTGACATCCTGCAGCCTTTTAATAGATGTCATTTTCCTGTGAACAAAGGTTTTCCCCATCCCTGCCATCAGCAGCCTTTGCTGACTAATCAAGATGTAGCCTTGTCCCGCTCTCATAGCCAGAGGGGGTTTGTGCAGCTCTGGGGGGTTTTGTCATTCATTTGGATGCTTTGCCAGTGTGTTGTGCACCTGTACAATGTCAAATACATATTGCCCACAACAGCATTTAATAGACTTCCTGATGTCAGTGGAAAGTCAATAACTCGAGATCTTAATTGCAGGACATGTCTGGGTCCTGGCTCACGGATGATATTTTCTGTGTCAAATAACTTCAGATATTTGGAGCAAAACTAGAATATTGTTTTCTCTATGGCCCTAGGAAAGAAAAATAACATTTTGAGATGCAGTGGTATAGAGTAATGTTCATTTTTTTCTGGAGAAAGAGCTGCAAGTCCTTTTCTCAGCACAATGAAGCATTTACCAAATTGTTCCAGTAAGTCAGTTTTTTAGAATAAAAGGGAAAATATTAGAGAATTCTCATTTGTGAGATCAGAAAGGAAAAGGTGATGTATAGACAAACATACTGATTAAAAGCTACATTCATCCTTATGAGAGGAATGCAAAGTATCCTGGTGTGGCATGTTGTGTGAGGGAGTGTAACCCTTTTATATAGTTGATTATTGAGCTAATACTATCCTTAATCAGTCTACAACTGAATGTAGAACTAGCTGAGGCTCAAATTCTCTCTCCTAATTTTCACAGCCCTGCACTAGAATTAATCCTGGCAATTTGTCAAACCAGGGCTGAAAATCAGCATTTTTAAATCCCCAAAGCTATCTCCTTGTATGGAGGAAGGAGGGGCAGGAGCACTGATGGCATCTGCCCTTTTGGTTTATTTCTGGAATCTCAGTTAAGTGAGACCCCAGGGCAAAACTGTAAGTCTAAGGTGTAAGTATGGATGCAGCTGGGCATGGCAGGAACAACAAATAGCAGAGCCCTGACCTCCAGGATAAACATTCTTTCCTTTGCATATGTACTAAATCCAGAATTTATTGTGGTTTTAAGAAAAAATAAGACTTTCAGAGACAATAAATCCGGCTGTTGATGTGACCAGTGGTTTTGGGCTCTTGACCCTCAGCCATGATGCTGGCAGAGCTGCTCAGACCAAAAGATGGCACTATTTTTCTATTTCACTGCAAAGGAAATTCCTCTCTAAATCAGATTCATTCACTGTCCAGCCTCTCTCAAAAACACTATTTTTCTGAGGCTTTACATACAGCAAAGTCCATTATTGTGAAGGCCAAATTGCTGCCAAAAAAAAGTCTTCAGTTAAAAAATATATATCTATAAACTAATAACACATCATCCTGATGAAAGATAACACAGGGGAGGACTTTTTCTCAATTATTAATGGCCAGTGTTTGTTATATTGTTGTGTTTAGTCCAAGAAGCCTTGATAGAGAGAGGCAGCTTTTCAACATGAATGGTACTTCAACCAGCATTTTATAAATTTTACCAAAAAAAAAAAAATATCCCTGGGATATTTAAACTCGCTGTTAATATTAAAGAAGGGAAGCTGCAGGCTGTGGGAGAGGGTTCAGACGTGGGATCAGGTGGCACTGCTGCCATCCCCGAGGACAGGAGAGCAAAGCTCAGGGTGCATTCAGGGGCTCCCTCAGGTGGGAGCACCCCCAGCACAGCCCTGGGAGTCCTCAGCTTAAAGCAATTCAGATATTAGCCAAGACAGACTCCAGGTCTTGCTGCAGGTGAAGGTTCCTGATCCTCAGGTCATGATAAAAGGTTCCTTCCTCTCAGCAAAGGGCAGGAGTCTGTCCTAGAGCTGAGCACGGGTCCCACAGCACCTCACCTCTGGTTACCCAGCTGGATGAATGATTTAGGGTCAGCACAGGATTTCCCCACTCGATCATGGAGTGTTACTTGTTACTTTGGCTGTCCTTCTTCTTCCCAGGGAAAGCACCACGACATGGTATCTGTGCTCTCTGAGTGTCTGGGGGGCACTGGGATGTTCTGTTTGCCTGGATTCCCTGGAGAAGCCTCCGTGAGGTAGCATGGGTTTCCTCAGCATGGCTGGGATAACCAATGGCAGCATTTCTGTCTCACATAAAGTCCCTATAACTGCCTGATGCAGCCCAAGAGATGAAAATTTAAAGCAGAAGGAGTAGCAATACTGGGTTGAGTGATCTGAAGAGACTCCTGCTCCCTGGTGAGGTCACTTAGCCCAGCTGCTTAATTGGAGGTGATAACGCAGCATACATTTCATGTGGCAGGGTCTGTATTGCAGCTTTTCAAATAGGCTGAAAAGCTCAAGAATAGCAGAACAGCAGACCCCAGCAAAGACAAAGGGATGAGAACAAAGTTCACTTCATTAAGGAAATGCAGGAATAAAGGAATAGAGCTTTTCAGACCAGCCTTATTAAAAGCCTAGGCAAATTAGTGACATTATGGTTTATTAAATATTATTAAGCCAAGGACAAAAACTCTGCCTGCAGAATGCTCACAGCAATGGCAAAAGAAGAAAAAAAAAGAAAAAGTTAAGAAAAACTGTGTTTTCACTTAAATGCTGCCCTGTAATGTAATCCTGAGATCTCTTGGTTTTAGCTTTTAAAACATTAGAACATTTACTAAACATAAATCTGGAATTGAACAGTCCATGTTGAATTTGAACATTTCAGCCAAACATCTTGGAAGGTCTCATAAATTCAGAGAAACACCAGCCAGTGAAAATATTTTCCAAGAGTCCATTTGTGGGGAAGAGTGCCACAGATTTTTCTTTTTCTTTTTTTTTTTCTTGAAAGCTAATTTGCAGTGGTACATGTGCGAGTGCATGCATATTGATTTTATTAATTAAAATTAAGAATGTACAAATCTGCCTCTGTGGAGACTGCAGGGTAGGGAAAGGGAAGGTTAATCACACTCAGCTTTCCTACTTCCCATGCTCAGGATTCTCTGCACACAGGCGCTGTGTGTCAGCCCCTGCTTGGGATGCAGAGCTCCTTCTGCCCATCTTCTGTCTCTAGACTGGGGCACACATTGCCAGGAAGATAAAACAGAAATAAAGATCCCTTGACCAGCTGATTGCAATGCAGGCTCAGAGCTGTTTGGCACAGCTTGGGCACAGACCTGCTGCCAGCAATTAGGAAAGGGAGAAGGGGTTTGAGCTGCAGACACAGACCTTTCCTAAGAGCAAACCAGATATCATGAGACTGGTTTTGGGCACAGGGGGCAGGGAACAAATCTGGTGTGAAGTAAATGAGATTATTACATGTGAAATTTCACTCTCTTTAGCTGATTCTGATTGACAATGCCCGATGATGTGCTGGAGTGGAGAGTTTATGGTTTGTTGCTACACAAACTAAGAAAGGGACCATGAGTAAGTAGTGATTGTTGTTATGTTTGCCACACAAGGACATAATTTTGGCCAAAGATTTGGACAGGTGTTTCTTAGAGCTGACTCACACATGAAACTGCAGTGGGATTTTCAGGTCCTGTACCCCACTGGAGTGACCTGCATGGCCCAGTGCAAGAGAGGAAGTCTGTGCTGGCTGGCAGGAGCCTGAAGTAGCAGGTGAAGGAGGATGGAAAATAAAGCCAATGTTCTGCTCCATCTTGACTGGCTAAAAGCTGTCTGCATGTCTGTGGATGATGTGAAAGGAGTCCCAGTATTTGGTCAAGAGATAAATGTGTCATCAAACCACAGAACACATTAGGGAGCAAACTGGTCTTCTGAGCAACCTGGTCAGTGGGAGGTGGGTTGGAATGAGGTGGTCTTTAAGGTCCCTTCTGACCAAAACCATTCTGTGATTCTGTGGTTCTGTGAGTGAAGTACCTGCTGTAGCTGATGATCTGTGTGTGCAATGTGCATCTTCAAGGGTTTCTGTTTTACAGGGGTTGTGGCCTCTCTGGTCTCCTCCTGTAGAGATGGTAAAGCTGGATGACTCTGCTGGATATGGGCCACACTCTTGTTTTCCCACTTTGTGCCCAAGCCATGTGGTCAGAGGACCAGCTGGACACACAGACTGTGCTGGACACGAGCACACAGCCAAGGGTAGGGGCTGGAATGTGACAGAGATTTTGCTTCTGCCACTGGCTGTTACAAAGCCCAAATGAATTCTTACAGAGGTTGACAAAAATAGCCTCATTTGCATTCATTTCAAATCCCATGAGGTGCCTGTCTTCATTTTTAGGCACCTAAATACTTCTGCAAGTCTCCTTAATGCTGCGTGAGCTGGGGACTGATCTGGCACATCAAACCTCAGCTAAAACAGGAGTTCCTAGATCTGAGCAGTTTCTAAAATGAGGAGCAGAACTTCTCAAACATATGCTGAGGTCAAAATTGCTCATGCTAGTGAGAAAGCAGTTTCTAGAAATATGCAGATTTTTTATTTTTAAAAATATTTTTAAGGGCTTTTGTTGTAGTTGTTTCTTCATTTATGGTAAAGCAAGAAGCAGAAGATATTTCTATCAGCAGTAACACACTGGGAATTGTTTGGGTCAAATAATTTTGCCCTTTTGTTAAACATTGCTTTAGGAATATTATCACATCCATTGGTTATATTAGAATCTGTTTATCCAGGTAACTGAGAGACAAATATAACCTGCCAGCTTCTCAGGAAAACAAAGTGGAGAGTGTTGATATGATCCTGCACAGAAATGACTTATTTATCGTGATAAGATGTTACAGAAATCCAAAAGAGAGATTGGACATACAGCTGTAAAATACTTGTCACCATGAAATAATGCCCATTTTCTGTGCCTGATGGGCTGCCTGTTGGTAATACCAATCCAGATGGCATTGGCTAGATGGATCACTGTGTCCAAGTGGCACCATGCCCAAATCCTGATACCTTTCTATGCTGACCCTTGGGGTTGTGGGGATGCAAGGGGGTGCAAGGGCAGCTGTTCAGGGCCTTGCTGTCTCCTTATTCCTAGGGGGTGACAGGGAGGCTGATTTTTTCTTGTCTGGATCAGCATTGCAGTGGCTTTGCTCAGAGATCTGAGCAGGTTGAGGTGTGCTGGGCCACAGAGCTGGTTGTCTTAGCTCAGGTCATTCCCACCTTGGCATCTCCACTTTGGTGAATGCAACAGCAATGCTGAGAGAACTCAGCCCTTTACTTGTCTCTGAGTATTTTGAATGTTGCTGGAAGCAATGCAAGATGGGTTATTAAGTTTTTACCCCTCCATCCCCCCAAAAAATCCCTCCAAGAGTGAAAAATTGCTTAGAATCTGCTGTCAAAATAGCAATGCTACAATGCCACTTCTGCAATTACAGGGATCGTGCATGCATGAGTGATGAGACTTTTACATCCATGAGAAATAAGAAAAAGGTCTTTTAAAATACAATTTAGTTTTACTTCATGATTATGTGGAACCAGGATGATGCATCACAGAGATATCCCTATACTCAAATATGAAATTGTTTGAACATTTATTTTTATCCAAAAGCGATGCCTTGAGCAATTCTTCAGAATATTCAGAATTGACTAGAATTATATTAGTCACATTTTTATTATAAAGACAGTAATTTATGCAGGTGATTTAGAAGGTTTTGATTTTCATCTCTGAAGAGCTGAAGGGTCAAAATATAAATTGGAGTAGCACATGGCAGTGCTGAACATCCAGGGGTCAATTTTACTAAAAATTATGTTTTAGTAAACCCTTAAACAGTGTTGTGTGGTGTGTGTCTGTAACCCTGGAAAAAGAGGTCATGAAGTAACTGATAGTATGAGGGAATTAATAAATATTAATTAATAAATAATAAAATATTAATTCTTTTAAAAATTATCCTGGGAGCATGAGTTACAATGTGGCCTCACAACTTATCATAAAAGCAGAGACATGGTCAATTTTTGCAGCTTTGTTTGAAGGAGTCTAACTTTTTACTCCTTGGAAGGCAGAATGTCCCACACATTTTAAGAGTTTTTGTTTGCAAAGAACTTAAAATGTTTTGTTGGTTTTGTTTTTTGTAGAGAACTTCATATGAAAGGCACTGAACATCATAAAGAAAATCATTATTCTGCAAACCACTGCGTAAAAGATGCAAATTGCCTTTTGTCTGGAGTGGAACAGGCTGTACTTGTCAGTCACACCTGCTGACTCCTGAGACTAAACCTGGAGATCCTTGCCCATAATAAAAATAATAATCCCAGATAAGAGGTGTTACAGGTAAACCTGCATTTTTTGCACTGTATGGAATGGCATAAAGACTTGATAGCCTTTAACATTACTTTTTTGTTTTTTCTCCAAGGCACAAGCTTGAAAACAAGAGTTTTATAAGAATCATGGAATCATATAATGGTTGGGGTTGGAAGGAACCTTAAAGGGCATCTCATTCCAGTCCCCTGCCATGGGCAGGGACACCTTCCACTAGACCAGGTTGCGCTCAGAGCTCTATCCAGAGCCCTTATATTCATTTTGGGTGTCCTCTTCAGGGCACCACTGACACAAACATGTGAAGACAAGGACATCTCAAAAGCACAAATTGCTTACTGACAGTATTGGACTGCTGGGTAACCATTTGCTTAGGGCAATTACCACTAATTATTTAACAGAATTGGGAAAGCAGAAAAATAATCCATAAAGGGTACTAGGGACACATTACTGTGTGATAATGGAATTTTACAAGACAGACAAAAAGTACTCAGTTCTAAATATGTCTGTAGATGCACAAAAACAGATACAGATTTTTGTTACTTGTTATATTTCATGAAAAAAACCTCTAAATACTGCCTTATATTGAGCATAAGATTAGGTTTTGGCTGATATTTATTTATAGAGGAAGATCTTTTGATAATTTAGGAAGTATGTAAAGTGCATCTAATTTTATTCCCCCAGATACACACATGAGATTCTGTCTCAGCTAAAATTAGCTGAGTGTTTTTTTGTCTAGACCATCTGTAGATGTAATTTGATCTTGCAGAGTACATGCACACCCAATTGTAGCATATAATGACTTCAGCCTCTTGGCCCCTCTCCGGGGCAGGAAGGAGAAGATGCTCCATCTCAGATCTATGGGATTTTCCCTCTCTCTTGGTCAGGGTTTCTGCTTTCCATCCCAGCTATGTTCCTTGCCAAATGACCCGAAGTCAGGCTTATGGGGGGTTGTGACTTTTATTGTGACTTTTTGTGTCCCTGCCCTTTTCATCTGTAAAAGGAGTGTAATGAAATCCATTTAGATCACGCGGCTGCTGTGAGGATTATTAAATTAAAAGTGGTTTTGGACTGTCAGTTGAAAGAATATCCAAGTATTGACTGGTGTTAGTTCTGGTCTTTACTCAATTTCTGTAATTAATTAAGATGGCAACTGTACTTGGGGAAGAGTTTGATCATAAGGAGCTGCAAGAGCAGGAGTGGCTGAGCTGGGCCAGCACAAGCCCTTCCCAGTTTGTGGCCCTGCCCCAGCCCTGAGAGCCCTCAGGGTGGCTGGGCTGGGACCCCCACACCACACCCCGAGTCCTGCTGCTGCTCTGCCTGGGGGTTCTCCAGGGGGCTGCTGGAGCTGTGGGTCACTGCTGGGCTCTGCTGTTCCCCATTCCTTTCCCAGGGAGGGCTGTGATCTCCCACTGCCTCACTTCCCTACTCATGGACATCTGAGACCCACCCTGTGGTTTTTGACAGCTTCTTGCTGCACAGCTGGAGGCATTGCAGAGCCCAGCAAAGTGAGAATAGATTATGTTGCTACTGGAGCAAACCATGGGTTACTGATTGCTTTCTTGTATGTCATTCCAGCTATCCTAGAATCATGGAATGGTTTTGTATTGGAAGGTGCCTTCAAGATCATGCAGCTCCAGCCCCCCTGCCATGAGCACTGACACCTTCCACCAGACCAGATTGCTCAGAGCTCTATCCCCAGAGAAGCAGGAGGCTCTAGTAATTACAATAGAGTAGTAATAATAATAACAATGACAATGTAATGTTTTCTGCTAAACGGTATCCTAATTAGTTTCAAAAGTTTGTTAACAAGCCTTAATTACAGCTTTTTAAAAACATGCTTTTATAATTTGAATTCTCATTCCAACAGTTCCCTTTGTTGGAATCCATTAGGAGAACAAGGAAAATCTCCTGGTTTAGTCCTGTTGGTTGTGCATGGAATGAAGCCAGTGGATTGCAATGTGTGAGGGAAACTGATCCCTGGAGAAGTGTTTGGTTTTTGCCAAGATAGAAAATACTGTTGGATGAGGTGTCTGTGGGCACTGCTCCCATATGTACAGGCATTTTGCATGAAGCTGGCCAAACTTTTTGTTTACTGAGCATGGCTTTTAATGCAGTTATAGAACTCAACTGCTGTGCATCAGTGCTGGACAGAACCCTTTAATAATGATGATAATCTAATATTTATTACCTACAAGTCTTCCATTCAAATGGACCCCCTTTGGGTTGTTTCAACATATGAAATCTTTAATCTACAGAATTACAGCTAGCAAGACTTTTAATTGCATTGAAGTCATAATATTGTCCTGTGAATCATCCTTGCACCTTGTGCTTTGGACAGCTTGAGTTGCAGTGAAGGCACATGGATTGTCTGGAGTAAGACAGTGACACCACCTCAAGGTGAAAAACAAAGGAAAAAGCAGAAATGCAATGAGCTGGCCTAAACAAGGGGTATCTCTTCTATGACTATTAACTAAGTAAGATTGTTGGCTTGATTGATAAATCCTTGATAGAAGGATTTAGCCATGTAGATTTGATTTCTTTGTTTGAAAGTTGAGGGTTTAAAAATCCTGTACTTAGAGATTTAATTCAATCACTTGATATCAGGTGTTTCCTAGGTAGCACAATCAGATGCTATTGATAGTCAGCATGTTGTCAGAATGCTGCTACTTCCTTCAGAAGGTTATGCAAAACAGCTACGTTACCAAAATTAAGAAAACTGAAATGTTAAAATGCAGGGATTGGACTCAGCTCCCTGAGAACGAGACTCTGAAATGCTTTTTATAACCTCCGGCTTCATTCTCTTCATATTGACTCACATCATTATGCAAATGCCATAAATTGCAATAAAATCAATTAAAGGGCTATTGAGTCTCATAAAAATATGTACCCATTAGTTTTCTGCTGAGACTGTATTTCTGCTCTGCTTGCTTTTGGCCAAGGCAGAGAGAGAGGAGTGCACAGCACAGGGGCACTGGGTGCCACCTTCCCCCAGTGCCAGAGCCCAGGTGAGCAACGTCCTGCTCACATCCCATCCTCTGAGCTGAGAATGCACAGCTGGGCAGGGGGCTTGTGCTGGGTGCCAGGGAGTCTGGAGAGGGATGTTTAATAAAGGCATGGAGGGGCAGGACGAGGGGGATGGCTGCAAACTGAGAGGTTCAGGTTTAGACTGGATGTTAGGAAGAAATTCTTCCCTGTAAGAGTGGTGAGACCGTGGCACAGGTCGCCCAGAGAAGCTGTGATGGGACAAGCCCATCCCTGAAAAGGTTCAAAGCCAAGCTGGAGCGGGCTTGGAGCAGCCTGGTTCAGTGAAAGGTGTCCCTGCCCATGGCAGGGTGTTGGAACTGGATGAGTTTTAATGTGCCTTCCAAAGCAAATCAGTCTGTGATTCTGTGATTTCCAGCCCTGCTCTGAAACCTGACCATGCAATCTCTCCTCTTCTAACCATGAAACTGCACCCCAAAGAAAGGACCTGAACCACCTGCCTGCAGGCTGCAAGGCAAGCTGTTAGGAGCAATAATTGGATAGAAAATGTGGATTAAGAAGTTAGTCTTTGATATTTGTGTTTCCTGGATAGTTGTATCCTGACTATGCTTAGGGGTTTGTTCTGTTTCCTTCTCTCTAGTACCTTTGTCACAGAGAGCCCTGATTAATTTCTTAGTTTATTATGTTTTGGTTTTTCTTTCATCCTGCTAGGGCAAACTCTACCCAGAATAAAAGAAGGCTCTGCAGGATACTGTGCAGTGTCTGGGTTTTACATCGCTTTGGGGAGAATTCCTGTAGCTAAAAACTTCACTGCCAGGCTGGGAAGGCTAATGCCTTTTCCTGCAGACCACAAGGACTACATCACAACAACATAAAAGTGATGCAGCAAATCACTGCAGTGCTCTGCAGTGCAGAACTGGTGCCATTTTTCTGTGCAAATAAGGTTTGCATGGACCTAGATGGTACCTGAGCTCAACAATATCCCCAGGCACACTTTTATATTCAGTCTTACTGTGCAAAGAAAGGAAGCCTGCTTTGCCCCATCATTTTGGAAATAGAGGTCATGATACACTAGGAAATATCACCCAAAAAAGGCAATAAAAATTAGATGAAGGGAGGTTTATGTAAAATACGTCTGTTCCTCTAACTCAAGAACCAAGTAATGTCATTCTCAGAGTGCAGCTTTGAAGGAATTTCACTTGAACATGATTTAATACAAAAGTGGTGTATCTGCATGGTTGTATACAACCTTATCTTATTTGGATTTAACAAGACCTTAATGTGAGTGTCCAAGGCCTGACCCATCTGAAGGGTAGCTTAGGAGAAAGTGTAATTGCACTATAAATAATTCACTTTGGTGCCTCGGCTACCATCCACTATAGCCCTTTTGATACCCCATAAACTCAAATGTACCATGCTATTTCTCTCCATTTTAAACTGCTCTCCCAGGGAAAGCAAATGGAATAGCACCATCAGACCATATGCTGTGGAAACCGGGGAGGGCTTGAAATTGCAGAGGTACTGACACGTGCTGGATTCTTCTGGCTGTTAAGTTCATGTGGTAAAACACAGCTCATCCCTCTACCTCTGTGTGATACACACTGAGGAAGTTTTAATATCACAACTACTTTGTGGGATGCAATACCATCTGGAGTGAGGAAGGAGAGCTCTCCCTGGGTGTTTTGGTGAGCAAAGAGTGTGCTGGTGCTTGTCCTTCCTCATCTGCTGCTGAAACAGGGAGAAAAGGAGCCAGTCCTGCCTGATGGGCAGCTGTCCTTGGCTCAGTGACTCAGGCATGATTATTTCTGAAGTCCTAGTGTTGCAGATCTGGCAGAAGTTTATGGGAATGGTGAGTGCTTCAGAAAAAAGATGCAGCTCTCTTTAAAGCATTGCAGTGTCCTTGCTCATCCCACATGGTCCTGTTCTGTAACAAAATTCTGGACATGTTAGACCCAGCTCAGTTATTGTTATAGAAAGAGAAGGAAGAGCTCAAGGCCTGAGCTGGTGTTTGCATCAGAATCCTTTACCCATCTACATTTGGATTTAGTTTAAAAAAGGGATGGGGGGGG